>CAUOFW020007139.1:0-21933 GCA_963454935.2 Ilex paraguariensis | reverse complement strand
GATCCCCTTCGCCGAGATGATATGCGCAAGCACAATTCCTTGTGTCACCATGAAGTGACACTTCTCCCAATTCAAGAATAAGCTCTTCTCCTCGCATCTCTCAAGAACTCTCTCCAAATTCTCCAAGCATCTACTGAAAGAATCTCCAAAGATCGAGAAGTCATCCATAAACACTTCCACTATCTTCTCCACCATGTCACTGAAGATCCCCATCATTCGACATTGAAAGGTTCTAGGGGCATTATATACCCAAAAGGGATGCGACGGCAGGCAAAAGTATCATAGAGACAAGTGAAGGTGATTTTCTCCTGATCTTCTAATGCAATCTTGATTTGATTATAGCCGGAGTCTCCATCTAAAAAACAATAGAATAGATGCCCTGCTACTAGTTCCAACACTTGGTCGAGAAATGACAATGAGAATTGGTATTTCCTTGTGCATAAGTTGAGCTTGCCGTAATCAATGCACACTCTCCATCTAGTGATCACCCTTGTTGGATTAAGCTCATTTTCCTCATTTTCCACCACGGTGACTCCCAAATTCTTGGGTACTACTTGCGTGGGGCTAATCCACTTACTATCAGCAATCAGAAAAATGATGTCCACATCAAGTAGTTTTAGCACCTCGTTTCTCACCACATCCTTCATAATTGGATTCAACCTTCTTTGTGGTTGTCAAAACGGCTTGGAATCATCCTCCAGGTAAATGCAGTGTGTACAAATGAGGGGGCTTATCCCCTTGGTGTCAACAACTGTCCAACCAATTGCTCCCTTATGCCTTCTCAACACTTTCAAGAGATCTTCTTCTTGTTTTGCCTCCAAGGTTGAGCTAATCACCACCGGAAAAGTATGGTCATCCCCAAGATATGCATATTTCAAGTGAGATGGTAGTGGCTTCAACTCCAAGATGAGTGTTTACTTAGTCGATGGAAAAATCTTCTTTTCTTGATATGGGAGCTTCTCGAATGTAGGGGGTCCACTTTTCTACCCCTTTTAAACTCTCCAATTCCTCTTGTTCATCAACTTCCTATATATCAACATTCTCCTCTTCTCCCAAATTTAGCATGCCCAAAAACTCCAAGTGTTCTTCCATCAAGGAGTTAATCTTATTGACTTCGTGCACCTCTTCATCATCGTCCGGTTGCTTGGACAAATTGAACACATTGAGATCCATGGTCATGTTCCCAAATACAAGCTTCATAGGATCATTCCTGCAATTAATCACAACATTAGATGTGGCAAGAAAAGGTCTACCACGTATTACAAGGATTTGGGAGCCAAGGTTTACAATTGGGTGAGTGTCAATCACAATAAAATCAATAGAAAAGTAAAATTTATCGACTTGTACTAAAGCATCCTCAACTTCTCCCCTCAGTGTTCGGACGCTACGGTCCACTAGTTGAAGTGTGATTGGAGTAGGTTTTAATTCTTCGAGCTAGAGTTGTTGGTACACTAAGTGTGAAAGGAGGTTCACACTAGCCCCCAAATCAAGGAGTGCTTGCTCCACCTAGCAATTCCCGATTGTTATGGCAATGGTAGGGTAGCCAGAATCTTTAAACTTTGGAGGGGTGTTTGTCCTCAAAATTGAGCTCACTTGCTCGGTGAGAAAAGTTTTCTTGTGAACATTGAGCATCCTCTTTACCGTGCATAAGTCTTTCAAGATCTTTACACAAGATGCAATTTGCTTTATCACGTTGAGGAGTGAAATATTTATTTTCACCTGCTTGAACATTTCAATGATATCAGAATAATTAGCCACCTTGATGGATGGCTTCAAGCAATTGGGAAAAGGAGCAGGCATGGGGGAAACAAGAACACTTTCGTCAACCATTTTTTTCTTCTCTCGCACCTCACTTTCTTTCTTCTCACTCACCTCACCTCACCTCACCCTTTTTCTTCTCATTCACCTCACCCTCGTCGGTGTCACCCAATGCCTCTTTTTCCTTTGGCAATTTGGCCTTGGGTGAGATCTTTGGCACAACGATCTTATCAATTTGTTTGCCACTATGAAGGGTGGTGACCATTTTGAGTTGCTCACAACTCTCTTTGATGGGCACGGAGGACTCAATCACATGTTGGTCCTTAGAGTTCTCTTGGGGTTGAGCAAAAAATTTTCCCTTCTCTTGTTGTGATATCCCTATGGCATTGGTAATTTTTGTGAGTTGAGCTGAGATGTTGTTGTTAAAGGTGGTCTGGCTTTGATTGAAGGTAGTCTAGCTTTGAATGAAAGAATGAATCACATCCTCCAAACTCCTTTTGTGAGGAGGTTGGTATGTGGATGGGTTGGATGGTCCTTGTTGATTAAAGTGTTGTGGAGGTGGACCTTGAGAGAAATTTTGTGGGGGTGTATTTGATGAGTACCCGTAAGGATTAGATCGGGGGTATTAGGAGCTAGATGCATGACCTTGGGCTTGATATTAATTTTGCTTGGGAGGCACGAGAGGTGTATATGTTTGAACCATGAGGAGTGGGGTTATCATTTTTCTAACATAAGTTTGGGTGATTACTCCAACCTGAATTATAAGTATTTGAGTGATGGGAGAATGATTACCTTGTTTGGTTAAATGCATGGACTTGCTCGTGATACACTTCCTTAAGTGCCAGAATGTTGGGGCATTCTGATATGGAATGCTCCACACTCTCACAAATCGAGTAAGACTCCTCGATATTTGAAATATTAGACACCTCGTGTCTCCTATTGACTTCAAGACTCTCAACTTTTCTTGATAATTTGACAATTTTTGAAAGCAAGTCTTCCTGGTCTCTCAAGTCATAAATATATCCCCCATGAGCTGGACTACTCCCTTAAGGAGAAGACTTTGGTACATCGATGGGATCCGTAATGTCTCATGATTGTGCATTCTGTGCCAATATATCAAAGTATTCTAAGGCCTTATCGGAGTTTTTGTTCAAAAACTCCCCATTACACATCATGTCGATGAACTGTCGATGGCCTGGTGTGATTCCTTCATAGAAGAAACCAATTGCCATGGTTTAAATCCATGGTGTGAAATGGATTGTAGCAATTCCTTGTAACAATCCCAACATTGGTAGAATTGCTCATTGGACTTCTGCAAAAAGTTTTGAATTTATTTTTTTAGAGCGGTGATTTTAGGCACTAGGAAAATTTTGTTTAAAAACTCAGAGAGCATTTGAGACCAAGATGTTATGGACCGAGGCTTCAAGGAATTAAGCCACATTTTTGCCTTATCTTTTAGGGAAAAGGGAAACAATTTCATCCTAGCTATGTCTTCCATTACATGATTGGTGAGGAAGGTTGCAACTATTTTCTAGAACCCCTTTATGTGCAAATAGGGGTTTTTCCTTTCAATTCCGTGGAATGTGGGAAGAAGTTGCAACATCCTTGACTTAACTAGGAAGAGATGAGCTTGGACTGGTAAGAGGATGCATAAGGGTGTGGTGCTTCATGTGGGTTGAAGGTAATCACTCATTGACCTCGCCGGAAGCTCAATGTGGATGTTGTTCCCTTCATTCACAGGAGGGGAGAATTGCATTTGTGGATTAGGCATTCTACGTTTTTTCCCTCCCCCAACCATTTGCATGTTTGGATTGACACCTACGTTCTCAAAATTATCACTAGCATCCTCGGGTGGATCTTAGTCAATGTTCATATTGGGGCTCAAGGGTTGTCTAGCTAATTGGTTTTGTTCATCCCATCCCCACATATAACAAACTATCTACACATAAAAATGTAAACAAATAAAAGTATGTACAAGGAGCAACGTACCTCAGCCCATGATGAACATCACGGGACTTACCTCCACTGTCTGAAAATCACCTTCTCAACTCAACACTTGCCTTCCCCCGGCAACGGCGCCAATATTTTTGTTGTATTCCCAAATCTTTGGATATCATCCCTCAATGTGTGTATGACTTATTGAGATAGGGGAATTCCACCCTCTCTCAGAATGAAGCAAGAAATAGGAAAACAGAATAGTGGTGTTGAATGAAATGTGAAATACGCGTTTGTGTGTGTGTGTGAACAAAAGTGCTCCTCAAGCGCAGAGAGACTTTTGAGTGTCGTGTTTTACTTGGAAAAGTATTCCAAGGTCGTCTCCTCAGGGAAGGAGGTGAATCACGTTGAAGGTGATTTGATAAAAAGGCAAAGTGTAAAAATCTTTTGTTGTTTGAAGTTTGGTTTGTGATTGTATCTTGATGAAAAATGAATGGAAAACAAGTGTTGGCTAATCCGAAGAGTTCATTCCAATGGGAATAACATGTCAACTCAAAACTTCCTCCAATTGTGTCTAAATGTTCGATTGATTCATGGGAAGCGAGAGACTAGATGGAAGTGAGGATCCAAGCATAACCCGTGACAAGCCTATGGGATATCAACGACTCACAACCACGTCCGCACTCAACCTAGTCAAACTGAATCAACGTACACTACGAGGAGAAAAGAAAATAAGTTGAAATGACATACCCAAGAGGAGGAATCCCTTGGATTAGCCAACTTAAAAGCTTAGCTACTCATACTTATGAAAAAGACAATAATGTAATGGAAAGACATTGTATAGGAATGAAGATTGGTGCTAAGTTAATGCAAGAAAACATAAACTATAGGAAATTGCATTTAATACCCCATCTTACAGCTTGAAAATGAAGAAGTTGAATGCATTAATGGTGAAATCCAAAATGAAAGACTTAACTTGAAATGTGCTTGTAATAAATGACATTAAAGACAATAAAGGAAGCTTACAAGATCCTTACAAGTGATTACAAGTGAAATGGATGGAAGAAATATAAAAATCTCAAGTTTTCTCTCTCTAACTATGTCTTCTTCCTAGAGCTTCTCTCTCTACAATGTAATACATCCAGAATAATGCATAATGAATCCCTATTTTTGTCCATAGAGAGCTCATTGGGTGTGTGACAGACCTCCCATCAAGAGAGGGCTGATTGGATGGAATGTTGTAGGCTAGGACAAACATAGCCTTCCCTTCTCTTTTCCTTGATCTTCTTTCTCCTCCTCATTAATTCCAAGGCCTTTAAAGTCCAATTAGAGGTGAGGGGAGGCTTGTAGACGTGTAAGGGATGTCAGGTGACCTATTGGAGAAGTGTAAGTGAGACCCTTAAATTGTAGAGCTTGAGTTGCAGGCTGTCTAGGCAATCTGGGCAAAACCTTCTGGAAGGTCGACACAAACCTTTCGGAAGGTTTGTGCTGGAACAGTTAAATGAACATTCTACTAAGAAAAACCTTCCGAAAGGTTTTTGGCAGTGAATAGGTAGACCAAGAACAAACCTTCTGGAAGGTTTCTGTCTAAACCTTCCAGAAAGTTTTCATCCAAAATACAATTTTCTCGGTTTCTTCACCTTCCAAGCCTTCCTTTAGGCCATCCCCTAATCTTCATTGATATCAAACACTTCATTGGGGGTATAACTCCAACCATTTATGCCTTGTCACCTACATTTACACAAAACTCCAATAAAGCTAAGATTAAACACATTTCTTCTCAATTTCATGACAAAAACAAGTATAAAAGGGTTGATTAACATACAATATATGTCATACTTTTGTGCTAATCAAGAAATCATTGCCTCCCTGAATTTCTCAATTAACTTCAGATTATTCCCTATGAAAGTAAGATCATCTACATACAAACACACAATAATAATATCTTCCTGGGAATTCGTTTTGACATACAAAGTGTTCATAGATACATCTCTGAAAATCATTCTCAACAAAATAATAATCAATCTGAGTGTACTAAGCTCTAGGGGCTTGTTTAAGTCCATACAAAGCCTTTTTCAACTTATAGACTTTTCTTTCATCCATTTTATTCACATAACCCGTAGGCTGCTCAACTTAAACTTCCTCCTTAAAGACACCATTCAAGAAAGCATATTTCATATCCATTTGAAAAATCTTCCAAGAATTATTAGCAAAAAGAGAAATAATCATACAAACAATATCAAGCCTAGCAACAGGAGCAAAAACCTCAATATAATCAATACTTGGTTTTTGCTTTTAATATTTTATTTAATTATTTTTCGTCATAACTCCTATATTAAAATTTTAGTTGTTGAATATCAAAAGTTCCAATGGCTAGTATTCCAATAGTCATTATTTAAATTATTACTTGATTAAATATAAGAGTAAGAATTCCAACAATCATTATTTAAATTATTACCTGATTAAATATAGGAGTAATTACAGAATATTAAATACCTATATTTCTTGCATATATATATATATATATATATATATATATATATATTTATATATTTCAGTATAGAAAATATACAATCAAATATCTACTACAATCTCTCTACTGTATAGGTTTCTGGGAAATATTCAAGAGTGTCGTGTGAAGCTTTTGCTTCATTCAGTTGTGCAAATCCAAGTGAAGCAATAGTCAATAGGCTGGGTTATTGTATCTTAGGGATGATGTGTTGTTACCTTATGCGTTGTGTTTCTTTCATAAAGGGGTGTGAATCTTCTTAAGAGAGCGATCTAGTGTGTGTCTCACCCTACCATTCACTTTATCTTTCACTCCCATTTTTCCAACAAGAAGTTCACATGACTCATTCATTAATAGGAGGTTATTTTACGGAGTTATTTACCGATGTGGTATAAACTTTAATAAACATTTTTTTCTTAATATAATTATGCTCAAAGCACTTTTGTGCACTACTTTACTTTTACCATTTGATGTGTCAATCACAATCATTAAATATTTGAAAGTCTCAATAGAGCTCACTAATATAATAGTTCAAATTAAAAAGGTGCACAATTGTAGCCCACAAAAGTAGTGAACGTAGCGTTATTATTTTTCTTAAACAATGTCTATAAATGCATAGACTTGTCCTCTCGATTTTAGATTTTATTTTGAGTTATTTATAGCTAGATCATGAAAATAATAAAGTAAAAATTTTATATGTGTCACTTTGTAATTGGCCCCAAAAAAAAAATGATATAAAAAATTACTTTTTCATATCAAAGTCTAACCCTAGTTTTTAACCAGGATGAAACCAATTGGCTACCCCATCCCTAATATGTGTGTGTGTGTGTGTGAGAGAGAGAGAGAGATGCAAAGTTTAAAACTTGTGCATATGCAACTTCAAAAGTTGCACGTATAGTTTGCAACATGTGTTTGGATTTTCTTGTCACTTATGCTTATGAGTTTGCTTTTCATTTGATATTAATATTAATTTGTAAAAAGGTGGGTAAGTCAAAGAGGCAGAATACTGAAATATATAAGTCAAGTATGTAGTAGCTCTTAAAATTCGGACACGTGGATCTCTCACCAGTGGACAAGTAGAATTCTGAGGAAAAAGTGGCAACCTGATATGACAAGATCACATCCTTAAGATTGAGCTTACCTACTCTGTGAGGAAAGCGCTCATTTGCACATTTATCTTCCCCTTCATTGTACATAATTCTTTCAGAAACTTGGCATAAGATGATACTTGTTTAATTGCATCCAAAAGAGGGATATTAATTTTCACCTGGTTAAAAATCTTAAGACTTCAGATGTATCAGATAACTTAGCAGGTATATGTAATCTATGAGGGTAAGGAGCAGGAATAGGACAACTACTTTCAGCAACATCATGTAGCTTAGTTCCTTCTAAATCACGTTAGGTCTCTTTTTCTGTAGACTTAGAGACCTTTGATATGATAGTCTTATCTACTTCTTTACCACTCCTAAGAATAGTAACAGACTTCAATTGTTTAATATTCTCACTGGTCTCAATCATGTGTTGACCCTTGGGATTCTCTTGAAGTTGAGCAAGAAATTTCCTATTCTCTTGTTACGTTGCTCCTAGAGTTGTGTTTTTCCTTGTGATTTATGACCTAATCTCATTTAGAGCCTGAGAAATTTGATTGATGATGTTATTTTGGGCTTGAATGTTATTCTCTAATGAGTCTTCTGTGCTCTTTTGTGGGGTAATTGGTAAGGAGGTACTATAGGTTGACCTTGACAGCCAAACCCTTGAGCTTGTGGTTGTGGTGGTGGTGTCGAATTTTGAACAATCCCGTGTTGTGGAGGTCCTTGCGAAGGGACTTGTTGAACATTAGAGGGATCGGTATAATTTGGTGATGGCTGATGTGTGGCAGGGGGTATTGTTGAGGTTGGGTAGTATTGTCGAATCTCCATCTAAAGTTGGGGTGGTGTTGCCACCCTGGATTATAAGTATTGGAGTACGAAGAAAATGACTACCTTGGCTGATTAAATGCATTAACCTACTCTTGCATTTGCATACACATAAACAGACTTGGGCACTCATTAATAGAGTGTTCAATGGACTCAATTATTGAACAAGGGTCATCAACCTTGGGCACACTGGTCACCTCATTAACCTTTTTAACTCTAAAACCTCCACCTTTCTTGAAAGTTTAGCACTCTTAGCTAAGAGTTTGTCTTGCTCTATCAAAGAATATTTTCTTCCACTAGACGTTTAAGGGGCTCTGATGATGTTAATTGATTAGCAGGGTCTAAGATGTCCCAAGATTGGGCATTCTCTGCCAAACAATCAACATAATCTAGGGCCTCCTCAGGCTCTTTATGTAAAAACTCTCCATTCCACATTATGTTGATGAACTGGCGATGTTTAGGGGTAATTCCCTTGTAGAAGAAAGTCACCATCTACCACGGTTCAAAGCCATAATGTAGAACGGAGTTTAAGAGCTCTTTACATATTTCTCAGCATTCCTAAAACTGTTCATTTGGTTTCTTAGTAAAATTTTGAATTTGTTTTTCAAAGTAGTAGTTTTATGAACAGGGAAGAACTTAGTCAAAAATTCTTTTTGCATTTCATCACAAGTAGTGATCATTCGTGGCTTCAATGAATTTAACCAATTTTTTGTTTTATCTTTAAGTGAGAAGGGGAAAAGTTTCATTCTAGCTATTTCTTCTTACACATTTTGTTCCAAGAATGTACTAACTACTTCCTTAATTTCCTTAAAATGGAGATAACATTTTTCACTTGCCATTCTATGGAATTGAGAGAGTAGTTGGAGCATCCCCGGTTTAACATTGAATTGGTGTGCCTACACTATAAGTACAATGAAGGATGGTGAGAAAAAGTGGGTCGGCTGAAGATAATCCTTCATAGTCCGACCAGACGAAAATATAACCGGATTATTCCCATCATTACCCATGCTGGTACAATAATGGGTGTATCAATGTCATTGTTGTTATTCTAGGTAGCCATACCTACAATTAGTGGTAAGTCTTGTCTAAGTTTAACAAGTCGGTCTTCTCAGTCTCTACTCCACATGCAAATGTTCTAAACCTAAAAATTAAAATTTTAAGAAAACAAGAATTAAATTATAAGAGCTACTTGAATACCTCTGTATTGCCTTAGACTATCGTTAACTTCCTTGACAATGGTGTCAAAAAATGCTTGTCCTCCAAAGGGGTTGTATTTTCACGAAAGCTCCCAAGCGTAAAAGAAAGGTATCGTGTAGTAACTTGAAAAAAAAAAAAGACCAAGGTCGTCTCCTTAGGGAAAGAATTGGAATCCAAAGTGATGAAAAATAAAATGAAAAATTTCTTTTGAGTTCAAGGATTTTGAGAGTTAACTACTAATGAAATTGAAATTCAATAAATGGAAAAACTAAATAATCTTCATAATTCATCCCACTTATGGATAAGAGTTTCTACATTAAATCTATAACTCGTCTACTTTCATATTCAAACTACTACTAACTAATGTAGCAATTCAAAGATGGTTTATGATGGAGGAATCGATAATCTAAAGGTTGTAGGAAACACCATAATTATTTGTACCAAGGCTAATTGCATACAAATAACAAGGGCATATGCAAACCAATTTCGAAAGCATAACATGTTCCATCAATCACATAAATGTTCAAACCCTATTTTAAGGCATATGCCCTACTTCATAGGTTTGGGACTCCTTCCTCAAATCATCCAGAAGAAGATTACTCACTCATGATAATGAAAATAACATAAAGCTTTAAAGAAGACATAATTAAATGTAGAAAAGTAAATATATAATTGAAATTGATTTCTTGTATTGACAAGTTGAATGTAAATAACAAAGTTTTGAAAGTAAAGACAACTGAAATTGAATGTTGTTTGAAAAAATAAATGAAAAGAACTAAACTGAACTTTAAATAAATTCTGTAATGTAACCCAAAACTCTTTGATAAGAAAAGTAAAAGGAAACTCCTCAAGACATACTCTCTCGATTCCTTAAAGGGTCCCTATTTATAATGGTTGGAAGGAAGATCTTCAGCTCTTTGAAAAATATCAATCCCAAAATTATCTCCCTCTTATATTGGTTGAGAATCTCCAAACGATTTGGTAAAATCTGATCTTTAATTAAGTTTTTTGAGAATATTTGCCTCGACCTATCGGTAGCAAAGGTAGACCTACCGGTAGTTCTCTGTTTGTCAGGAACTTCTAAAACTTTTGTAACTTCTCTTATCAATAGTTAACCCAATAGGATCCTTCTTATAAAAGAATTGAAACTTCAACTACCGGTAGAATATGATACAACTACCATAGAACTTCTCTGATGAAAATTAGTAAACTTCTGTGAGCTCTGCTACTAGTAGAACTGATTTTCTACCATGAGAACCTTGTCTTTCTGTCTTATTATCGGTAGAATACCTACCGGTAGTTCTTCTTTTTTATTCAATTGACTTTGCAAGGCCTCCATCTTCTTCTAATCTTGAGCAAACTCACTGCCACCTTGTTCCTTGCCCTTATATCCATGCTAAAACTCCATATTTATACCTAAAATGCTTGCAACACCAAAATCAAGGCTTAAGCTACAAATGCACTAGGTGAAACAAGTTGGTTAGTTAGCAAGCCTAAATTAGATGTGAAAGGTTATGAAATAGTGAAATATTAAGTGCTCATCACCGCCCTTTCTCGCTTGCCTTCGGCTAGAGCGGTCTCTGAACACTTACGGATAAAATCAAGAAAGGCTGACGAGTTAGGTAGTAATGACCACCATCTTGGTTGTTCTTAGGTTGCTCGAGCAATCTTGAAGGCTAATAAGTTGGACAGTAGAGACAACCTTCTATGTTGCTCTCAAGTTGCTTGATCTATCTTGAGACGTCTCGAGTGGTCCTGAGATTGCTTGAGTGGTCTCTACTTTGCCATTTTTGTTTGAACCCTCTTTCCATTCTAATGACAATCGCCCTCTAACCGCCCTCCCACTTCTTGTGGTATTCTCTTTTATGGGTGATTTAAGCCCAACCAATTCATCTGAATGCCTAGATGATTGAAGGGTCAAAATTAAAATATGAAATTTTGAAGATGATTTAGCAATTTAAGCCTTGTGGGTGTCCAAATTAGTAGGAAACTCATTTAAAATTTGATCAAGGAAAAGATCCTAGATGATAAGGTTTTGACATGAGTTTAGTATTTTGGTCAGAACTTTTAACTCTAATATTTGATTCACTTGATTTTTTGTGCCATTGAAAATAAGACTTCAAGAGCTACAACATTGTATTTGTGATGCCCCTAAAATCGGGGGTCCCGTAGACAACTCGTCAACCCGCGGAATGCCCGTGAGTGTCACTTGAGCCGACATCTTACCAATAATATCCCAATACTGGGGATTTTAACTCACACGTGTTACTCGTGTTTCGTTATTTATTTACTCTTATCGAGGTTCAATATACCCCAATAGATCTCTTTTAAGGTCCATTTGTGTCAAGGGAACTAAGGAAACCAAGGTCCAAAGGCATAGCAAGAAATAAGAAATTTTCAAAGTTTGAGGGAGTATACCGGTACGCCGTACCAGTACGCTAAACTCTCTGGAAAGTATCATACCGGTACACTTTGTCCACCTTGCAACCATGTT
Organism: Ilex paraguariensis; assembly: GCA_963454935.2. Taxonomy (NCBI): domain Eukaryota; kingdom Viridiplantae; phylum Streptophyta; class Magnoliopsida; order Aquifoliales; family Aquifoliaceae; genus Ilex; species Ilex paraguariensis. The sequence goes on along the minus strand of CAUOFW020007139.1, from coordinate 10,124 downwards.
GGATGTGTGGTAAAGATATGGACACATTACATGAAGATTTGGAGGCTTAGAAGTGAAGAAATCAAGGAGGTCTTTGGTGTTTGGTAACAAAAGCACCAGCACTAGCATCGTCTGGTGGAAGTACCTCATGTTTTCTTCATTTTGACCATGATCCACTGAGAATCTGGAAAGGTTTAAAACAGGAAAGTTGTAGATCTAGATGTCTTATGTATTGTGTCAAAATGTTAGCTCAATCCAATGGTTGGATCAAACGTTATGACGATTTTACAAAAACTGATCTGGAGCAAAAAGTTTACGGTACGCCGAACTCCAGGAGGTTTAGTGTACCGGTACGCAGTACCGGTATGCTCTACTGAATGCCCAAAATTTCCTGTTTCATCAATGTTTCATTTTCAATTCATCCTAACTCATTTCAACATCATATAAAACTTGTATAATGATGTTTAATACATAAAACATGATCCATACAAGGTTATTACAACCCATTCCATATAATTACAATGCAAAATGGAATATAACCTAAGTTTTTATACAAAACTTGTTTCCAAAAATCACAAACCGGCTTTTCTTCAACTTTGAGGCCCCGAATGAGTCCTCTACTAGTACGAACCCCGCACCTAAAATATGTTCCCGTATAGGGTGAGCCAATGCCTAGTAGAATATTTCCTACGGAGGCTACTCCCCAACCTAAGTGCATATGCAATGTTCATATACAACATTTTTCAACAACAATCATTCCAACCAATATTTATGAAAATCAATGTTGGAATCAACATGTCATGCCATGATATGAGATGAGACCCACTCATGCAATTTAACCCCGAGCCTTCACCGACTCCCACTACACAATGCAATGCGCACGTGTAATGAATTCGTCAATTGACGAAAAATGCATCCAATGATTGTTTAAAATAAAAGTGATGCATTTGTAAAATCAAATCATTGTGGATGTTACCCATTAAATGGACAATTTTATAAAACAAACTCTTGTATCTTTGTTGGGTAACGGATTTTGGAATCTCACCGTCGGCTCCGTACGCCTTTCTACACTTTTTGGACTTGCACCGACGGAGTGTATGAACCAGTAGCCAGGCCTTGCACCCGAGGACGTGTCTAGCCCTTCTTGCTATACCCAACACAAGTGTTTTTTTTCATGCATCCGTGGAACTTTGTTGAACTGAGGTCCAACAGTACTGAGTCCACTTGTCATCCATCGAGGATGGTGTTTGACCCAAACCATGCACTCACACCCATGAAATGCGATGTGTTCTACATGCATAATGCAATGTAATAGACCATTACACTATCAACATCATGCTCAATGTAATGAATGCCGATGAGCAATTTTAAACCACATGTCTACATGTTCCATGAAAATTCATATCATAAACATATTAATTCCATAAATCATCATAATGTCAATATCTCAATGAGCACATATCAACATTTCTTTTCAACACATTTTCTAAGCATGTTATACATCATTATGTCATAACAACTTAATCCACACATAGGCATTTTGGCAAACACCTTCAAGGCAACAATTCATGTTATCCCATAAGAATTTCCACCTCATTCACAAAGCATAATATAAGACATATAGCATGCCCACATAACACTTTTCTCATGGAATTACCAAACAAGCAATTTCCACATCACAATTTCGAGTTAGAAAATTCTATTCCAATCCATTACATACTCGTTTTTCATACCCATTTCACCCATGTCATATACATAAATGAGTGAAATACATGTTCCCTTTTAACCCACACATTTCATATAACACTACAAGTGAAAAATGAACCAAAGTAGGAGAACCCCTACCTCTTGAAGCGTAAAACGACGTTGGGAAGCCCCAAGAATCCAAAATGACCTTGAATCCTCACTTTCACACAAATCTCATTTTTCAACCTTCGGTGAAACCCGTCGTTTTTAGTGTGGTCGCGTAGCCCTTGGCGAGGAGAGCAACTTTTTCTCTTAGCCCGAGTGAATCCGAAGCCCATGGAGTCGTAGATCGTAGAGAGAAGTGGAGAGCTCCCCCTTTCTTCCCTCTCTTCCCCTCTCACGTTAACCGGCTGAAGAAACTGGCCAAGAAATCTGATTTCCCCCCCCCCCCCCTCTTTTTATACCCTAATTTACTTGGCTCACATTGTGCCACAAATCCTCTTTTTTTGGGGTCCGTTTTTATCTTGAAAGGATTAAATTTCATCCCGGTTCAAGTTCAAATTAATTTTATTTTAATTTTAATTTAATTATTTCTCAAATTTCGAAATTTTATTAAAAATTCTGTTTTTGAGTCACCCGAAACTTGACTGCCTCGTAAAACGTAAAAAATTCATTTATCTCCGAATTCGATGAAATTTGACGTGGCAACTAGATTTTGTGAGAAAAATTCAATGGTGAGGTCCGTTTTGTCATTTGAGATCTAGAAAAATTCAAGTTTTCAACCCATATTGTAGCAACAAAACTACCGTTTTGCCCTTGTTTACAAAAGTTTAAATTTACTGAGTTTTATAGTAATTCATTCAAATTCGTGAATTTGCCTCTAACTATGTCAAAATCGAGTTCAAAGTTGGGCAAATATGATACTTGCGTCAGGACGCACCTTCGAAATATGATATATGAGTTTTGACCTAAATATACTTTTTTTTTGGCAATGAACTATTCAAAGGCCAACCCTAGTGTCCCTAGTATAAATATAGCCTCTTTCGTTTGAGATAGGAATTATTCTAGATCTCATCTTTTATGTTTTTCTTTATTTTTTCTGAGATCTACCCATGGCTAGTGAGTAATTTCATTTCTACTCTTTATCCTAGGGTATGAATTTGTGATTGTTTATTCATATATTTGTATTAGGCAATTATTTTCTTGAATTTAATACTAAATCTTTATTTTTTCAAGATTGATTGAATGTTTTAGGAAAGTTTTATACTTAATATAATTGTTTGATTGTTTATTAACAAGATTGATTTCTTGGTATATTCAATGCTTATAATTCCATTTAAGTTTTATGAAACTAGTTCTTCGGCTCTTATTTTCGTGTCAATCAAATTAACAGTGTGTTTAAAGCTATATTTTCTGGTTGATTACATTGATTTGGAAATCAATTGAAAGTCATTCTTCCAATAGGTATTTACCTTCAAATTTATTTAGCTTGATTTCAATAATTCTTCTGCTTTATAACTGTTTTCCAACGAATTCAACTTTTACAAAAATCAAAGTTGTTCTTCCTATACTTGATTTCTTAAATCCTTCCTAATCCCTATGGTTTGATCTCGAACTTCACCAAGTATATTTATTACTTTTTGATCATCTGCATTTAGGTGTACCCTTTGAGAATCAAGCAAGTTTTTGGCGCCGTTGCAAGGGATCAAAAGAGCAATATGAGAAGAAGTGAAGGAGGAATAAGCCTTCTCATACGATTTACTTGGAAATATTTTTCTCGGTAAATTTGTTCCATTATTTTTTATATATTATTTATTTATTTTATTTTATTGTATATATTCTTTCTTCTGTTTCTAGATTACTTTAAGGAGGTGTCTGGTGTTCCCCTATAGGGACAGTATGCGGGATTTGTGGTATATATGGGCATCCCACTAGGGAGTGTTCAACAATTCTAGTGTTCTAAGAGGGTTTGTTGGATCACACCAATGCAATATCAGTTTTCCAACAACCTTATTTTGACGTTGACTTCAAAACAAACACCCCAGGGGGGTGTAGACTTGACATACATATTGGAAATGTATTGGTTAACCTTTGTGAGTCTTTGAGCTAATCTTTCTTGGACTGATATTGACATTTACTTAAACGAGAATAATTTAATTCAACGAATTTTATTGAATAATCTCATTATTCTTATTTTGGTCAATATTAGTATTGTGAATAATTGTTTTAATACTGAATTATTAGTATATGAAGTGTGTTGCAGTAGTTCTTGAGATATGATTTTAGGTCATTATTGCTTTAATTTGAACCTCCACCTTATTCTTTGTTTAAATTTATCACTAAAAGCTGTGATTCAGAATTTTTTGGAATAATTTCGATTCTTAAGTCAAAACCAAGCTAAAAATATGAAATAGTTTATCTTACCTTGGTTATTCACGAGATTGATTTAATTTGTTATTGTACAAAAAGGGGATGATGCAGGATTTTGAAAGAAGAAAGAAAAAATAATGACAAAAAGAGGTAGAGTTATCATGCTTATGCTATTAAAAGAAAATATATATGCATAATGTTGAGTTTTCAGAAAAAACAAGAAAAAAATAGCATTCTTCTTGTTGAAAAAAAAGGTAAAAAGAGAGGATAAGTATGAGATTGTGCTATTGAAGTGTGCTTCTAAATGAGGAAAAAGAAAAACAATAGAAGAATATGGTTGAGAAAATTAATGTTCTCTCGGGATATATATATATATATATATATATATATTTAATTCTTGAATATCCTTTTTCAAAACCCTTATCCCAATGTCACAATACAACCATAGAAAGACTTATTTGATCTCCAGAGTATATTGATTGATACATAAATGCATGTGAGTTATTTGTTCTTTTGATTTTTATTAGTTCTGCTCATATATGATATTATAAAGGATGAATAATCACTATAATCGGAGTGAATTCTTTGTTTATTGTATACCTTTGTAAGGTTGGCATAAAAGCTAGCCATTGATGGTTAAAGGGGTGAGGTAGTATTGACTAAATTTCTAATCTTGCATGGTTATTTCACATAACACATTAGTTTTGAATGGGAATACAATATGTGAATACTATAATAAAGCATTTAGTTCTATAATGTGGCGTTGTGTTGATTTATCTGGGTTATAATTTGATGTTTTCTTGGCTTAATGTTCGATTTAAGTTAAATGTAGGTTCAGGTTATTAATAAATTGCATGAAGTTTGCAGGTATCTTCACCACAAACCTTCACAAGACTATAATTCATCTATTAGGGTAACATATGGGTTTAAAGGCTTGTTGCATGTGTTAAATGCAATTGAGATTACCTACGAAAAGTGGTATTAGTCTTATGTATTTTACGTTTTTAGATAGTTGTTTTTATTTCTTGAGTTATTATTGATTGCTAGGGACTACTAATATGCTGGTTAGGGGGTGTGATAATGATTGAAAATTAAATTATTCTATTGGTTCAGATAAGTATTATTGAACTTCTTTTAAGAACATTGTTGCATTTTAAAAGTGTTCTAATGTTTTCATCTCAATTGGCATGATATGATTCAATTGGTAAAAAAATTTACTTATTGTGCTATTCTTTTTTATAAGGGATTTATTCATCCGAAACGTTAAAGAATTGAAGGGTCAAGATTAAAAGATAAATATTTGAATATGACTCAGAAATTTAAGCCTTGTGAGTGTCCAAATTAGTAGGAAACTCATTTAGAACTTTATTAAAGAAAGGATTCAGGAGATGTCTTCAGTATTTTGGTCATAATGTTTGACTTTGATATCTAATTGACTTATTTTTGCAGCACTGGAAAGAAGACTTCAAGAGTTATAAAAGTGTATTTCATAAAAATTTCTTGAATCGACCTCTAATTAGGTCAAAATAGAGCTCAAAGTTTAGGCAGATACAGTACCAACATCAGGATGGACTTCCAGAATATGATGTATGAGTTTTGACCTAAATGTATTCTTTTTTCGACAAGAAAATATTTCAAGGCAAACCTTAGTCCCCTTTGTATAAATATAGACCCTTTCTTTTGAGAGAGTAATCATTCTAGATCCCATCTTTTACATATTTCTAGGATCTACCCATGTCCAGTGACTAGTTCCCTTTGTACTAAAGCCTAGGGAATGGATTTGTGATAGTTTATTTGGATATTTATATTATACAATTCTATTCATGAATTTAATATTAATATTTATTTTTTTAAAGATTGATTGAATGTTTTAGCAAAGTTTATTAACAAGATTGAGTTCTTGGTATATTTAATATTTATAATTTCCCAAGAGTTTTATGAAACTAGTTGTTTAACCCTTATTTTCATATTAATCAAATTAACTGTGTTTCAAACTATATTTTTTGATTGACTACATTGATTTGGAAGTCAACTGAGATAATTACAAATTGCATACATTTAATTATCTGATCAACACGAACAAATCCAGATCCCGAAGCTAGACGGTCATTCTTCCAATAGTTATTTACCTTCAAATTTATTTACAATTTTTTTCCAACAAATTCAAGTTTTACAAAAACCAAACTTTAATCTTCCTTTACACGATTTCTTAAATCATTCCTAATCCCTATGGTTCAATCTTGGACTTCACCAAGTATATTTACTACTTCTTAATCGCCTGCACTTTGGTGTACCCTTTGGGAATCAAGCACTAACCATGGTATTGGTTGAAATAAGCTAAATTGTAATGTAATTTGGGTTAGAAAGAATAAGAAGAGAAGGTTAGGAAGAAGAGAGAAAAGATAAGGAGAAGAGGGCAGTGTGTTAGGGTTACACACTGAGTATATTTATTACTTCTTGATCGCCTGCACTTGGATGTTCCCTTTGGGAATCAAGTACTAACCATGATATTGGTTAAGGTAACTTAAATTGTAATGTAATTAGGCATAGGAAGAAGAAGAAGAAGAAAAGATTAGGAAGAGGAAGGAAAAGATTAGGAGCAGTGAGTAGTGTATTAGGGTTACACGACTACATCCCAATATATATATATATACATATAGCATAACATAACAATCCCCCTCTAGTTGGTACATAAATGTCTCTTATGCCCAACTTGCACATGATGGGATGAAGAAGCTTGCAACTAAGGCCCTTTGTGAAAATATAGGTCAACTGAATTTCTAAAGGACGTGTAAATCAAACCCTTGTTCAGCTTCTCTTTGATGAAGTGTTGATCAATCTCAACATGTTTAGTTCTATCATGTTGGATTGGATTGTATGCAATGTTGATAGCTGCCTTATTATCACCATATAGTCTCATAGGCCCATCAATAAGCATTTCGGGCGCACTTAGTAGAATTTGGAAGCACATAAGCACAAAAACTCCATGTGGGCCATTGCTCTATGTTTAGTCTCTACACTAGACCTACCAATGGGCCTTTGGTCCAATGATATTCCTTACCTTGTAAAGGTCTTGCCTTCTTAAGGTCAAGGGTTCAAGCCCCCCTCCCCCACCCAAAAAAAAAAAAAACTAGACCTAGCTACCATTACTTGCTCTTTACTTCACCATGTGACAATATTTCCTCCTATCGAGGTGTAGTAGCTTGAAGTGGATCTTCTATCATCTACTGAACTGCTCAATTTGTGTCGGTGAATGCTTCTAATTTCAAGTAACCATTTTATAAAACAAGATCCCTGACTTGATCCTTTTCGTATACACCCAAGTATAAATGGTCAAGTTGTACTATATCTCAGTGAAGTCCAAGGTCGATTCCTCAAGGAGTTACCTATTGGAAACTTAAACAAAAAAGGTTGAATGAAAACTAGAGAGAAGAATGTGAAATAGTGAATTGTGGTGTTAGATTAGTGAATGAAAAATAAAGTGCTTAAAAATAAGTTTGTTTGCAATAAATTAAAAGAGAGTTCTTTAGTTCAAAAATTGGGACATGCGTGCCATTGCTTGAGATTATGAAAGTGACACTGTACCACAATTAACTCCATGCCAACGGTAAGTTAATCAGAAGGTATTTATATATTGAACCATAACACAGTAACCATTAGGTTTATCTGAAGGTCTATGCACCATACCACAATCAATTACCGTAATAAACTAGAAGGTACATGCAACCATTCCATAGTTCACTTAGGTGATTGATCAGAAGGTTTATGATTCAATGAAAAACATAGCTTCGGATTATATTTAGAATCAAAAGCATTGGATATGGCAAGACTTAACCCGTCTATACTCAATCTCTCATTCCTTGCATAATACACAACTTAGTAACTCATTGCATCAGGCATTTACGTACATAAAATAACATAGATGGAATCAAAATAAACATGAAAACCTAGCTCGGTACTTGCATAATCGTGAGCATAACCTAAGTTGTACATAAGTAATACAAAGTACTAAACATTAAAGAAAAGAACCATCCATCATTTAAGATAGGTATAAAACATTTAAGCATAAAGAGTAAAAGGCACTCACATTACTCCAACAAGATTACACAGGTCTTCACCTGTCACTAAAGAGAAAATGAGAAACTACCCACTCTTCATAACTATGGACTAGCTAGAAAAGTGGGAGAACCTCATTCCTCCAAATGAGGTGTTGTCTTCAAAATACAAGAGTAAAGGCTAAACAATCTCCTCCCTGAGGTTTAGTTGAAACACCCCCACCTTTTTTACCAAGACAAGGTTAGGAAAAGTTAGAGAAGTTCAACCTTCCAAGTAGAAAGAGAATAAAAAGAAATGTAGAAAAGAGAGACTGGCAAGGGAGGTGCTTTTGAGAGAATTTCTTCAAGTATGGAATGTCCTCAAAATCTTAGAGTGGAGGGCTATTTATCGAAATCCCTGGGCGGCAGCTGGTGGCAAGGACAACCAATGGGAGGCTGTCTTGGGGAACAAGGTAGTGCAAGGTGGTTTACCATCGTTTGGACAATGGCCAATGGCGTCTGGACAATCCTCATTTGCTGGATATATTCTTTTCAGCTAGTTGTCTTGGGATTCAACCCTGCTACTCCATTCGGATGGTGTTACATTGTTCGGATGGTAAAGCCTTCCTTGGATTTTTCTCCTTTTTGCTCCTTAGTCCCTTAAGCTTTCCAATTTCCTTATTTTGACCTTGAAAATTTTAAAATATCAATTTCCACCCCTTAATAATAATATAACCTTAGTTTCTCCCTTTTACTTATTTAAATAATTTAACTAAACCTTAATTATATATATAAATGGTAGCTTTTTAGGGTTAATCAGACCCCCCAACCAAAACATTACTAGTCCCTAATAATATAACTATTATTTACACAAAAATTTAAACCGTTAGGTGATCCCCAATGGATGAGTATTACTCCGTGAAGGTTTTCAGTAAAGGTACCTACAAACTTCGATAGTTGGGACAAAATATTATATGCTTTTCACAAGCAAAATTATAACAACATTCCATCTTATCCCTTAGATGCTTCCTTATTCAACTCATTTTAAGAATAACACCCTCCACTTGTGCAATAATTCAACATATTTTTATGAAAAACATGTGTGTGTGTGTCATGTTTCACTATTCTAAAAATCTAGGGAACAACACAGCTCTACTTGCAGCTTCTCAAAATGAGCCTCAACGTCATTCTTTTCCTGTAAATCACTTAGCAAATAATACACTCAAGTTTTAGGGACTGGACTTCCTTAAGGTTGTAACGTGGCCAGGAGTAAGTGGGTGAAGAAATGACGGACATAAGGAGTTCAAAAAGGCTATCTAAATATATTTGAATTATGCGCAGTCTACCCTTTTCCTCGATTTGCCCCTTTAGGAATAGGCTTAATCTTTCATTTTCTTTTCCAAAATCCGCACTGAATTTTGCTTGATGTCTTTTTTCTTTGTAAAATTTATTTTTTTTCTTTCTCATCTTCATTCTTTCATTCCTTTCGTTCTTTTTTTTTTTTTTTCCTATTTTCTCAAACCCTTTTCTTTCTTTTCTTTCATTCACCATATAATCTTTTAAGAGAAGTATTCAAAAACCCCGGATGGTAGTTGAGCGTGAACTCATAATCTTTCAAGTACTCAATCCACCTTCTCTATTGGAGATTCAAGTCTTTCTGTGTGAAGATATACTTGAGGCTTTTATGGTCCGAGAACACTTGAAATTTCTCCCCGTATAAATAACATCTCCACAACTTAAAAGCAAACACCACCACAGCCAGCTCCAAGTCGTGTGTGGGATAATTATGTTCATGCACCTTGAGTTGCCTCGAGCCATAAGCCACTACCTTCCCTCCTTGCATTAGAACGCATCCCAAGCCTCATAGTGAAGCATCGGTGTAGACATCGTAGCCTTTCCCACTGCTTGAAATAATGAGGATAGGTGTCGTCGTCAACTTCTCCTTCAAGGTGCGAAAAGCTAGTTCACACGCTTGAGTCCACAAAAATTTCTCCCCTTCTTTGTAAGGCGAGTCATCGGCATCACAAGCTTGGAGAACCCTTCCACAAACCTACG
>CAUOFW020007138.1:0-21937 GCA_963454935.2 Ilex paraguariensis | reverse complement strand
GAATGTGGCTGTTAGTGCTTCCCATGAAGAGGGTGATGAAGATGATTCTGCAGGCAGTGATTCACATTGTTTTGAGCTAAACAAACCCGGTGCTGGTGACTTGAAACAGGTAGGAGACAAAGCTGGAAGTCATATTGATGAAATCGTGAAGCCAAATCATACAAGGAAAAACTTCACATCTCATGAAAGGATTAAAGATCGTAATCCATCCAGCTTGCAGTTGAAGTTTGAAGAACATATATCTTGGGCCATAGCACATAATGAGAGTAAGAACCAAGTTGAGGAAACGGAAGGACAAAGTGGGGAGGGGAACCCTATTGAAATAAGTGTTTCCAGAAAGTCTGAAATTTGTGAAGCCACAGAAGAGGGTAATTCGGAAAGCAAGAATAAAGTTGTTGGAACTCCTGGATCGAACTCAAATTACATAATTGATGAGTTAATTAGAAACCAGTATTTAATGTCAGAAAGTGGGAATTTGCCACCTGATAGGCAAAATGGTTATGGGATAGCTTCTTCTGGTAATTCTGCATGGAGTCATCCGAGTCCAGTACGACAGTGGACAACAAGGCTACCATCCCAAGATGTTGGCGTATCTGAGTCGTCCTCAAAATTGCCTGCAGATTCAAAGGAGAATACTTTGAAGGCAAAGCTACTTGAAGCAAGGACACGAGGTCAGCACTCACGCTCACGCTTAAAAGCCTCGAAGATTTCCTAGGTCATGACATGTTTATCTGAAAGCTTCATAAGTTCCTATCAGGCTTGTGGGATTGGTTGAGGTCGGACTTCTGGTTTGAGAATTTGTGCTTTGTGAATATCAGCTGATGCAATAATACAGAAATTTGGGTTAATTCCCATTATGTTACTACTGTTGCTGCTTGCGTTATTTTTAATCGGAGAGGTGACCACAACATCAGTTTGTTCAGCTTCTCTAGAATTCTTTGATGGCATCAACAAGGAATCCGTTTCATCTCCTTGCGTTTTCCCCATAGCACCAGGTATAACCCTCATACTATAATCATGGTGCTTATAAATTCGTACAAGTAAAACTAGTTAACATTGAGATAAGCTATTTGGATCAACTTAGACAAATGATCGAAGTGCAAATAAGGGTTCATGTTGTAATCCCCGTAAGTTAGAGAACAAACGATCACAATAGATTTTCAGGCTTACCAAGTTCAAAAACTAGATAAAATAGAAATAGAATAGAGCTTAAGGTGCATATAACTTAGCTCAAGACACTAGAAAAATGCTAAGCCTTTCCAATGCGATTTGCCAAGCTATCCTTCAGGACATTGGGTAGATGTAAGACGCTACTGCATCCTTCGGGTTTCCTTCGATAATTGAGAGAGTTCGTTCATCTAAATCAATCACAGTTGTGCAAAGAGTGTACAGTATTGGACCTGACAGTAGAGTGAAGAACATAAATAACAGAGTATAGCAGAGGGAGAATGTTCAAGTTCCTTTGAGTTACCTGTCATATAGATGGGGTATTTTTCATCATTCATGTCTCCCAAGAGTGATAGAAAATCATTTTCTGATCCTTTCGGCAGTAGAGCTGCTCTTTTTTGCCTACTCAGTGAGTTCTCATCATCTGCCTTCATCACACAAAACCCAAAAAATGATACTATATTCAATACTCATGGACTACCGCAAGGCTATATTCATGAACAAGTATGTGGTTCTTGAAGCGAAAAAGGTGGCATGTTATTATTTTTATAGTTGTGGAAGGAGTATGGCGGCTTCCTCAGCATGGAACACTCATACTCAATAGTGGCGAGATGTCAATGTTATTTATTTTCACTTTCTATCTAGATGAGCAATGTTACCTACCTGCCTGCTGAATTTGAAGATGAAGGTATGCATTGGCATGGAAGAATGGTGTTGCCCCAACCTCATGAACTGAAACCCGATTCTTTGATGCAGTTTCAACATTCAAAATCCTTCGTGTTTTTACGTCGATCAGATTATAACTATGTCCGACAGAAGCTTCTGATGAATGAATTCTCTGAAGACAAACAAAGCATCTACAATATCAAACCCATTTCATTCTTCGAAATAAGTTTAAAGGAGAGGTGAGGATTAAAAGAAAGCGCTTACGGTTAAAGCATCATCAATGCTTGTTGCTTCAAGCAAGCCCCTGGAGATAAAGTTCCGACCAATGGCACCAGCCACCACCTCATCTTTGGAAGGCGGTACTGAATTCAGCGTAAATGCCTAAAGAATAGCATTTCAATTTTCAAGTAATGAGCAAAATTATTTTATTCATGTCAAAATTACCTCATCTTTCAACACCAGTTAAATAGATTCATTGCTGTCAAAATTATTTTATTCATTATTCATTATTCATGTTGTGCATTTTCGGATTATTATCAAGTAATGAGCAATTTTAACCACTAATTTTAAACATAAACAAATTGTAAATTCAGATGTCTTAAGTTCAAATCTTGATAATTTATTAGGATCAGACCATAAAGGATTTATCCCTCATAAATTTTTTAGTCTCGTGATAACCTATTTTTCACCAAACCAGAGAGAGGAAGAGAATTGGCCAAGGTACGCGTAAGTTAGCTCGAGCCATTAAACCCAAAAAAAAAAATTCCACCCCTGTTCCTCTGCCTCGATTGACTTAGGAAAGATGTTGAGAATATACCAGTCCATGAGTATTAAACCCAAACGCACAGCTTGGAAGCTCTCCTGCATAGGTGTATGCAGTGAAGGATAGTCCATTAGACAAAGTTCCCCTAATCAGATACCTGCAATTTCAAATGAAAAACGGTCAGTTGTGCTAATTTAATTAAGGTCCCTTATCAAAGAGCTGCTAAATCAAATGCAGATTAAATTCATCAGAAATGAGCTCAAGTTGGGTACATATAGTTCAAGAACAAGCTTACGTGTGGCCAACAAGAGCAACATTGGCGTCCTCGTTATGAGCTACAAAAGCCATTGAATCACTAACAACAAGAATATCCGAGCAATCTTCATCAGTTTCGTCCTTCGAATTTGTTTCTGTCTTGGGAATAAATGGAAGTATTTCCTTCCTGAAGTTGAGCAGTATAATCTGGAATATGACAAGTAGAAAACTGAGACTGATTCCATCAAAATAAAAAGAAAGTCCAATTCTCGTCACGCGTAGTTATAGCCGTGTAAAGAGAGACCATTTGGATTTGGGTAACTAATGGTATTATAGAATTGAGGGTTTGAAGATTATACATCAAGAAGAGGCACGCCACTCCCTTCAGCAGTCCCCAAGAGTTCATCCCAGTACCTCGGAAACTTTTTCCGGTTGGTGTCGGAGAGAGCTCCGATTAGTGGCCGAGACTGGGGGTTTCGAGCAAATGGGAGGAGCTGGTGTTGGAGAATAAGGTCTGTGGCCAACCTGCTTCTTATCTGTGTGCAGAACCTTTGCCCTATCAAGAAACCCATTTGATAAGCGTTTTCACAGGGCCCAACTTCAAACATCTCCAACCTTTCCCCTTCCATGCTTGAGTTCTCCATATCAGCCTCTGTGTGTGTGGTTGTATTGTACGAGGATAAATTCATTTATATTTTATCCATGTCCAGCAAAAAAAATTGAGCAATGGTACGTGGATTTAAAAAATATATTTAAAAAATATATTTAAAAATTAGACTTAATAATCTCAATTATTAATTTTATTGTGAATCCTAGTATTTATTAGGACCCACTACTTATTCAATGATTGAAATTATCAAGTCTAATTTTTAAGTTTATTTTTTAAGTTCACGTACCATTACTCAAAAATTTTTTATGTCCCAATAGAAGAGCAAAAAGGGATGCTAGTGCCAACACGCTAGGAGTTCATGGATTTTGAGGAGTTTGAATTGATTATTTTAAATTTTTTTTAAATTAACCTTATTTTTGTAAAGATGAAATTTAATATTTAATTCAGTTTATACCTATATTTGGTATGTAATACATATACATAAATAACTATTTTATCCTTATTCATTTTAATTCATACCCATGTTAAAAGGTATAATTATTTTTTGAATCATTAAATCCCTTACTCATCTTCTTAAACACACCCTCTCTAAGTTTGACAAAACCTATGATTATAAATTTAATCTTTGGATCAACTACGAGTTGAGTTTGAAAACTTGAAATTAAATTTTTCAAACAAACATAAAATTTAGAGAAACTTTGAATTATTTTCCCCAAGGCCTAAATCCATTTTATCAAACCCTCGTACCCTTTTACCAATCAACCCCTTAAAGTTAAAAAGGATCTGGGTAGTAAGAGCAAAGCCCAACTAAGTGCCTATTTGATATGTGCCATAAGGGGGATTTGGAATATGAGTTGGGAATAAAAATTCACAAAACTCATCAAACCCATGTTTGACAACTAATTTCTAGCTTAGGTTACCAAACTCAGCTCACTTTAGACCCGCAATTTTAACTCATATTCATGAGTTTCAAGAAATCCGATGGGGATGGGTTTCATATGAGGGTTAAAGGGTTGAACATAAAAAATAACATTTATATCCTTATATAACTCAAATAATCAAATAATTAAATATTCAAATACTTAAATATTAATCATATATTAAAATAATCAAATTTAATCAAATAATCAAATATTTATACTCCAAATAATCAATTATTTATACCTCAAATAATCAAATATTAAAATCATAAAGACACAAGAAAATATACATATATAAATATGAATTTGAATTAGATTGGTTAAGGGACATAATAGTCATTTATATCTAAATATATTATCATAATAGTGATGTATCCGTGTGCATACCAAATATGGGTATGAACGAGATTAAATATTGAACCTCATCTTTATAAATAAGGGTTTGAGTTTAGAAGGATTTAGACAATAATCATTTATATACAAATATATTATCATAATCATGATGCATCCGTGCACATACCAAATATATGTATGAAAGAGATTGAATATTGAACCTCATCTTTATAAATAGGGGTTTGGGTTTAGAAGAATTTGGACAAGTCAATCCAAACCCCTCCCAAAACACCAACCAAATTGGCCTTGATAGGTTTGGATAAATTTCTCTCGAGTCCCCTGACATTTAGCTTAATTATATGGATACCCTTCACATTTTCAAAATTACAAATAACCCAATCATAAGAAGGTATTAACAGTTTAATTCACTAGATAATTTTGCCCCTATTTGACTGGTCAAGGCTAAAAAAATAAAATAAAAACAAGAGTCAATTTTGTAAGTCTTTAGTCTAAATACAAACCCAATCCATGCCCAAAACCAAACCCTATCTTTTTCTCAAACGGAGACCAGATTCCCCACCCTCTTATCCAACGCAGAAACACCCCTCGCCCACCCCGCAGCAGCCTCGATCATCCCGCAGCGGCGTAGCCCCCCTCTCCACCCACTCCCTCCACAGGTGCAGCCAACCTCTCCCCTCACTAGGGGTGCAACTTGGGTTAGGCAACCCGATTTCAACTTGAGTCTAATCCGAAAAAATTAAGGCTCGGTCAAGAATTTTTAATACTTAGGTTGGGCTTGAGTCAAAAAATCATAACCCGAATTCAATTTGGGTTGGGCTCGGGTTAAGGTCTCGTGAACCCGAGTTCAATCCGAACCCGACAAATTAAAAAAAAAATTATATATATAAACCATTAGCACTGACTTTTCATTTTTGTTCTATCGTTTTATGTCTCTCTCGTTCTCTTTGCCTATCTCGTTCTCTCAGCCTCTCGTTTAAAACTTGGTCGAAGTTATTGGTTGTTGATTTAGGTAAATATTATGTAATATATGTATTAGGTTTAGAACAACAAGCCTTTTTTGGACTCTACCCGAATTGAAGACGTAAAGTAACTCGAAATCAGCCCGAAATTATCAACCCGAACCCGCCCGAATTAAACTCGGGCAGTGCTCGGGTTGAATTCCCCAACTCGAGGTAGGGTTAAGATTGAAGATTATATACCTAGGGTTGGGCTAGGGTTGATTGTCTAACCTATCAAACCCGCCTGAGTTTAGGGGTGTTCAAATTTTCAACCGGCCGCAATTTTCTACCTTACCCTACCCTAAAAATCGGCTGGCCGCAAAATCGGGTAGGAATGTGGAATAAATAAATATATATATATATATATATATATATATATATATATATATATATATATATATATATATAAAATAAAAAACCCTAATTGCTAACATTATACTCATCTATTCGAAGGCATCCTTTGAGAGGCGTCTCAGCCACAGTCCCACTGCTCCTCCTCAGCTCCTCCACTGTTAAGGACCTTCAACCTTCACTTCAGGTACTCTCTTTTTCTCTGTGTACGCGATCTGGACCGTCTGGTCTGATCGCATCGCGATTTTAGATCTGGTCTGGACCGTCTGATTTGATCGCGATCTCAGATCTGGTGTAGCCTGGACCATCTGATCTCAGATCTCAGAAAAGGTATCCGTGGTTCACTGCTTTAAGCAAGCTTCTGTGGGGGCTGGAGGTGATGCTTTCGGCTCCGACGTGGTTCTATGGATAACGTTTGGAACTCCAGGCTCAGATGGTGATGCTTTCGACTCCAAAAGTATCTATCAATGGTAAAGTCCAAAAGTAGTCTAAGGGCATAATAAGAGATGTTCCACAGCTACGTCTTTCTCTCCACAAATTGAACATGTAGGGTTTTGAGAGAGTTTACTTTCTCCATAGTGCCTATTTGGTTGCCAGTTCTCCATTTGTAACATTCTATAGAAAAGAATAAATTTTTTGAGGTGCTTTTAAGCCCCAAATCATTTTCCACAGAAAGATGAGCTTCTATAGAAAGATGAGCTTGCAGTTGTGTTATATTGATGGGGACCTGAAGATTGTTTCAACATGTGGTAGCCACTTCTCACTGTGTAGTAGCTTGAATTTGTATGGGACCATCTTAGAATATCCTGTTGCAGTGTTTTCTGCTAACAGAATTAGATTTGCAGCCACACATTTTGATCATATTGTGAATTAGATGATCTAAAAACTATTGTTTGAAAAATCACAAAATAAAATTAAACAAGTGATATACTTTTTTTAATTAAAAAATGCAGGTATTGGATCTTGTCCCTCAGCCTGGGGTTATCACCACTAGGCATCAGAGAAGTTTTTTTGGGTATTGTGGACTCTATTAGAATTTTACTGAATTTGTTGTTTTGAATTTATTATTTTGTTTTGTTAACAGATCCTTTCCTTATGGATGAAATTACTCCACAATCATTTGCTCAAGCTGATTCTAACAGTAACATCCAAGTTATTGATGACATTCAGATTGAGGGACAAGATACAAAAAAAAGATCTAGAGTTTGGGAGCATTTTGAAAAGATTGAAGCTGTAGATAAAGCTAAATGTAAGCATTGTAGTAAGATTTATAATTATCATGCAAGAAAAACAGGTACTTCATCCTTGCTTTATCATTTAGATCGTTGTAAATCTTATTTGGCGAGTGTGAATAAGAAGAACATATCTCAATTAAAGTTAATTGGTGCATTCAAAAAAGATTAAGATGGTGTTAGTAGTGACCTTAGTGTTGCTAAATTCAATGAAAAAAAAATTAGGGAGGCAATTGCTAAAATGATTATAGTGGATGAATTGCCGTTCCGGTGTGTTGAAAGAGAAGGGTTTAGAGACTTGATGAGGACGGTTGAACCTAGATTTCGTATACCTTCCCGTACCACTGTGATGAGGGATTATTTGCAATTATATATGATGGAGAAAGAAAAATTGAAGCATATGTTTGTCTCATCTAGTCAAAGGGTTTGTCTTACTACTGATACATGGACGTCTATTCAAAATCTAACTTATATGTCCTTAACTGCACATTTCATTGATAAAGATTGGAAGTTACACAAACGAATAATCTATTTTTTGAAAGTTCCCAATCATAAGGGTGTGACAATTAGAAGGGAAATTGAAGCATGCATGCTTGGGTGGGGGGTAGATAGCATATTTACTGTTACAGTGGATAATGCTACTTCTAATGATGATGCTCTTGATTATTTAAAGAGACGAACTAAGGATGGGAAGAACACTATCTTAGAAAATGAATTTATGCATGTTAGGTGTTGTGCACATATTTTAAATCTAATTGTCATGGAGGATTTGAAGGAAGTGAACACATCAATTTTGAAGGTACGAAATGCTGTTAAATATATGAAGTATTCTCCTTCAAGGCTTGACAAGTTTAAATCATGTGTTGAGAGACAAAAAATTGGTGAAAAATGTCTTTTTTGTCTTGATGTTCCAATGAGATGGAACTCTACATATTTGATGCTCAAAATTGCTGAACAGTACCAAGGTGCATTTGATTTGTTGCAAGAAGATGATGGGCAATTCGTAAGTCAATTAAGTGAGGGGATTGGTTTAGGGCCACCTACATTTGATGCTTGAGACATTGTTCGTGTGTTTATGAAATTTTTGAAACTTTTCTATGAAGTCACTTTGCGCATTTATGGATCATTGTATACCACATCTAACTTATTTTTTCAAGAACTTTCTATTGTGTATGATCATTTGCAAGGTTATTGTGAAGATGATGACTATCTTTTGAGTACCATGGCTATGAGAATGAAAAGCAAGTATGATAAGTATTGGGGTCATTTAGATAATATTAATTTGATGTTGTTTGTTGCTATTGTCCTTGACCTACGTTATAAATTGGATGCTTTAGAATTTTGGCTCAATGACAATTACAAGGCTGAGGATGAAGTAGTTAAGGTTCAATTTGTTGAAAAGATCAAAAGGGTCATTGACCGATTATGCTAACAGTACACTACCTTTAGTGTGGGGTGTGGAGTGGGGTCAAGTGTTGACCGTGAGAAAAATGTGTCTTCGCCTGAGATGTCTGTTCAAGATCAAGTACCTACAAATTTCATGAATAGGTACCGCAAGTATAGGGCTGAGAAAGGTAATGTGGACAACAAATCAGAGTTGGATCGATATTTGATAGAGGATGTTAACTTTGTTAGCGCCAATTTTGATATTTTGAATTGGTGGAAGGTTAATTCTTCTAAATTCCCAATCCTTGCCAAAATAGCTCGTGATGTGTTAGCTATTCTCATTTCTACGGTGGCATCAGAATCAACTTTTAGCACTGGGGGTCGTATTTTATATCCTTTTCGAAGTTGTCTGGCACCCAAAACAATTGAGGGTCGCATATGTGCACAAAATTGACTTCAATCGTCATCCATTGCTTATGACTTTGAAGATGTTTTGGATGATTCAGAAAGCTATAAACTAGATTCAGGTTTTTATACTTTTATTGTTATTTTTTTATTATTTGTTGATAAGTTCTTCGTATCTAATTTTTTTTCATACTCTTTTTTATCTCAGAAATAACTGTAGAAACAATTTCAATTTCTCTTGAGTGAAGAGAGGTGAATGACACTAGCAAAAAAGGTGCTATTTAACTTTTTTATATTTTTTTTAGTAATTATAAGAGTATTTGTTATTGTTGTGGATGTTTGAGTTGCTAAAATATTAATTTATGTTTTGTGTAAGTTACATAATTTGTGGTGAACTGGCACAGGCGAAGTAGTTATGATTTTAATGTATTTGTGTTTGTCTACCAATTATGGTGGATTGTATTTGTGTAACAATTATGGTGGATTGTATTTGTTTAACAATTATAGTGGATTGTATTTGTAACAATTATGGTAGATTGATAGCTAAAACAATTATAATTGTTGTTGTAATTGTTTTAGATTTTAGTATTATTGATTTATTGTGTTGTTAACATGGTACATGTTATTTAATTAAATTGTTAAAATGATTCAAAAATTAATAGTTACAAAAGTGTTTATCCGCCTTCCTACCCGATTAATCGGGTAGGAAATCGAGTAGGAATACTACACCTGATCGGGTAGGGTAGGGTAAGAAAAAATTCTTCCGCAAAGTATCGGGTAGGAATGCGGAATAATAAATTTTCTACCCGTAGAGTAGAGTGAACACCCCTACCTGAGTTGAACCCCTACCCCTCACACGCATCCCTTAGCAAGGCGACCCCAACCAAATCAACCTTCTTTATATTTTTGCCCTTACTATAACATAATCTTAGCTCTGTACCGTATTACATGCCTGTGTTGAACTTTTGTGACAAATGGAATTTTATTATTGATTAGTCTGGTATTTATTTTTCGGTAAAGTTGCAAATTTTTAAATCTAATTTTTAAATTCATCTAGCATTACTATATAATTTAATCATTACTCTATGATTTAATCATGATTAAACCAATGTCCATTTTTTAAAAACGAAACAAATTGTGTTTAACCGGATCCTAAGGGTTGATATCATTGTTCCTCTATATGAACTTTCGTCATGCCTTTTTATTTTTTGGGTAAGTATGATCTTTAGATGTTAAAATTAGCCAAGTTTGATAAAATGCCTCATGCTATATAGTATTAGTTTATGAGTAATGTTATTTATATCTAAAAATTTGACTTGATTTATTGATCTGATAATATATTTTTATTGAAACAATTAAATCAAAAGTAAGTTTCATTATTTTTATAGGGTCCACAATCGATATCAAGATCATAAAAAATCAAATCAACAAATAAAAATATTTTAAAATTCAAATAGCATTGCTCTTAGTTTATATAAAGAATATTTTATGGCATTAGTTTAAATGACACTACCTCATCGGGCTTGTGCTTTTAAGGTCATTAAGACTAAATTGATTCAAACCTGGTATTAAAGTGTCGTTAGATGAATACATTATATTAGTAGCATTAAAAAGACAAAAATTACTCTATATCAATAAAACACTCTTTGGCTATGATGGGTATTTGTGTCATTTTAGACATTATACTAGAGACGAAATAGTGATTAGGTGAGGGCCAAGACTTTTGGGCTTGTGCAAGCTAGCATGGGCCAATTTGACTTCAATGCAGCGTATTTCTTTGGGCTGCAAGGACCTGGGCTAATATGCGACACCAGCCCAGTGTAATTGGGTGTGGAGAGCCGAGACCAAGTATAATAGTGTGGTCAAAAGGTTTGCTTTGCCATAGAAAAATAGTTTTAATAGGTGGAGCTCCATCCCCTGTTGTACAGTATGGGTGTTCTTCTTATAAACAAATACTAATTTACACATAAAACATAATTTTACCTATAAATTGACGTGGTATAACGGAACACAACCCATACTGTACGGCGGACGAGCAGTGCCCGTTTGAGATGGTGTTTGTACCACCCATTGCCAAAAAGCTAGATGAGACCACGGGTAAGATAAAAGCGTCCTTATACATGAGTAAGGTCCATCTTGAAATAGTTTATGAAATTATTTAATTACTAGCAACTAGTTAACGACATCAATAGTCGTGGAAATTAAGGCCATAATACTTGTTATGCACCTCAAATGTGTGCATTTTTGTATCGTATTTTGTCATATAAAGCCGACACTACTGGTGGAAGATTATTGCAACAAGAACGTAGTTTTTCTTTGTTGATTTTTTCTTCAGATCATTGGCAACACATTTGTTCAGTCCTCTCATCCATATAACGTCTGAGTCCATGATATTTTAGGGTTCTCTCTCTCTCTCTCTCTCTCTCTCTCACACACACACACACAGCGGCAGAGCAGATTGGCCATTTTACAACAATCACGACTATACTTGGCTGTGTAGGGTTAAGACGAGTCAAACAACAGAGAAAAGCCTTGCAAGTTTTCGTCGGTTGGAAGGACAACGGGGGCTGTGTCTAGAACAAGATCTTAAGATATCTTCCACGTTAGCTTTCCAGGTTTTTAAAATCCGCTGTCAAATTAATAATTGTGATATACTAAATTAATAAATAAAATCAAAAAATTATGTCCAAAAACACTTTTCTAAGAAGGAATCTAGACGTAACAAATTAACTAATGATATTATTGAATAGAAGATATGTGAACATGAACATCTCTCATTCATCAGGCATCTAGACAGACACTCAAAACAGAATATATTTCGGTAATTGCACGGACTGAAAGACCAGTCTAAGGAATTTGTTGCAACAAGTGGACAAAGACCCAAGTGCAATTGAGGCCTGTTATGGAGTGTGAGAGCTAAAGAAGCTGCTGCTCATATAAGTTTTCTTCACAGACATGGAAGTCTAAACACCACCAAAAAACACGATAGATGAGAAAACTCCTATCTCCCATGGTAAACACAGCTTTGATGCCAAGAGAAAGTGATCCATGTTAAACTTATCCCCCTGAACAAAAAATGAAAGATAAAGAAACAATCCAGAATGCAAGACTTAAAATGGCATCTGATAAAAAAAATAAAAAATACTGATTTTAGAGAGAGATGTTTACCTTGGACGATTCCAAATCAAAAGTGATGATCATTTTGCTACAATAACTGAACAAACTACTACTGATACTGAAAATTCTTAAACAGAAAAATCTTTACAGCTTACAAGTAGGCTAATTAACATCAGCATATTCTTTCTACTTTTGTCTCAAGAAAGATAGCAACATGAGATTCTTACCATGCAATCTTTGAATCTTTAATTTGGTGAAGTATAGTATATGTATATATATAGAAAACAGGGAAGGGAGCTCCCTTCAGTCCAAGTGCAGGAAGCTTAAGATTCAACTTGTCTCCCGCATCATTCACTCAATTACTGGGTCACATTTAACTCAGTATTTGGACGAATGAGTCGGCAGCTAATTGAACCTTACTGTCACCCATAAGTGGACTGAAGAAAGCTCTCTTCATGAGTTAATCATCTATCAACACTGTAATATTAAGATGCACAACTGATGAACAAGACGATCAAATTGCCATGCGCAATCATTAGTCGAGATCCATAGAATCTCTTGTAGAAGATCATCAGCCTCCAACAATACATACAGGAAAGGAGAGAGGGAGAGAGGGAGGGTTGTTGGAAGGGGTCTTTCTACTACCACTGCTTCAACGAAGCTGCTTATGGGTTATTGTGAGAAAGAACGAAGTTATATAAGCCCAGAAAAAAGCGTGATTAGACAACATAATGATTAATATATAGCAATAATAAAAATGAAAGGGTTTTATTCATATTCCTCCTTTATATTGCCTTACCATACTAATCTTCTTGCATTTTGGAAAGCCTATTCGCATATGATACTTTAGCTTTTCTAAAAATTTTATATTTCTAGTAGGAGATAGCAATAAGCTTGTACTATTCTGACACCCAACCCAAACCACTTAGCACCGTGGTACATTTTAGGTAAGTCAACATTAATCTAAAAGGTAATATATTTCTACAATTCTTGCATTTACTTGCCATTTTTTTTTTTTGCATGATCTTCAGATATATCAACTTCAACTTTGATTTACACTTTTCAAATTAAGGGAAAGATTAGGTATCGTACTAAAAATTATAATTTTTTTAAATTATATTATAATTTTTTAAGGTGTAAATTATAATTTTAAAGGATATAATTGATCATAGAAGATTGAAATTAATACCAAAAATTTAAAATCAATCATGAGTATTTATGATTGATCATGACTTTTTCTTAAACAGTTATTCTTTTTTTTCAAATTATAATTTTATCATAAAAAATAATAATCAATGATATCTATACCAAAAAAATTTTTATGTCGTAGAGTTTCCCCAAAATTAAAAGGCTACATTTCAAAAGAAAAGTTAAGAGTGTAACTTGGACGGGTCAATACGAATTCAACTTGAGCCCAACTTAAAAAAAAAATAGGGCTTAAGTTAGAATTTTTAATACTTGAGTTAGGTCTAGGCAAAAAAATTCCAATCCGAATTGAATTTAGTTAAGCCTCGGGTTGTCGGGTTCAACCCGAATATAAAATTTGAGTTAAACCCAATTATTAAATTGGGTCGAACCCAAATATACATAAATATATAAATATATTTAACTAGTGTTAATATTTATCTTCATTCTTTAGAATTCAGACTTTCACTTTACTTCAATTCTTCACTCTTACACCTTCATCACTCTTAGATCTCTTTCTCACTTGTCACTCTTCCCTCTCTCAATCGTCACTCGTCTGACTCGTTTCAGACTCTCAATATCTCTCTTTCACTTGTCACTCCTCCCTCTTTCTTCATTTGCGACTCATCTTTCATCTCAGATCACTTGAAAAAGTCAGACCTACACTTGAAAAAATCAAATATATGCTTCAAAAAATAATTCAAATTACATAACTCAAGTCACCCCATTTTTTAACCTAAAATTAATCCGAATTAAGTAATACGAATTCAATATAAGTCCGCCCGAATTAAACTCGAGAAGTACTAGGGTTGAGTATTTCAAATTAAGATAAAATTAAAATTAGAGTTAGAATTAAAGATTATATCCTTAAAATTAAACTAAGATTAATCTTTCTACCCGTCCAATTCACCCGAATTACACCCCTGAGAAAGGTAGCTGAAATCACATGTATCCTTCCTGTTTTTTTGGATACACCGTCTGTTGTAACTTTTGGACTTATACCCTTTTCTTTCAGCACCAGGTATAAACCTATTCCAGTAGCTAGCCTTTCTTCTTCTGATACAGTATTATATGTTATTGCATGATCTACTGGTATTCTTTATTGTTTTTGTTTCACAGCCAAAGTGGAGAAAACAGACAACTGCATATGAATGTGGCTAATATTAATATACTTATAACATCAAGTTGTAACACTAATTTATGAAATGTATCAGGGGACTTCCAATCATTACTTAAATTTTGACTGAAATTTAAATTTAAATAAAAATAAACTAAAAATAATTCAATTTTTTACTTAAACTCGTGCCAAATGAAAAAATATTAAATTTGTATTTAAATTTTTAATGGTCAAATTTTACTCTATTGTAAAAATTTAATTATCATATTTTATATATTTTTTAATTTGAGTTTTTTATTTTTAAAATTAAAATTAAAGTTTATCAATTAAAATATTTTTATTAAATTAAGTTTTTTATTTATATATTAACTCCACTTTAAATAAAAGTTTAAATCATGATCTAGTTAAGTCATATTATATGCAACAAAAACCAGTCGTACAAGTTCACTCAAACGAAGGGACAGGAAACGGACATTGGAAGGACGAAGGGAACGAGAAAAGAGCCAAGGATAGAACTAACTAATGATGGCTGTGAGGAAAATAAGTGTGTGTGTATGTGTTTTATGGAGGAAGATCACATCAGATTCTCAGTGTCATTCATCGTCTTGTCAACCTAAAAAAGCTGCCAGCGAAACCCTACTTTCACTCCTCCGTCCCAAGGCACCCGTCCTCATTACCATTTCATTTCATGCCATTATCTGTCCAATCACTTCTTTTTTTTTTCCCTCTCATCTATCCATCCATCCATCCATCGTCAATTATTTTCTGAAGAAAAAATCTGTAGTATATAAAAAAAAAATTGTTATTAATATTTATCTTTTATGATAAAATTATAATTTAAATAAAAAAATTATAATTGTTCAAAAAAAAGATTACGATGGATCACAAAAACTTATGATTGATTATAAAAATTTCGGTATCAATCATAATTTTTTATAATCAATTATTTTCTTTGCAGTTATAAATTTTTATACCAATGCGGCCCACGGCACAGTAACATTTCTCTTTTCTTAATCACTTATATATGTCTTGATTGATCAATCAGATATGCATAAAATTTTTACACTATATAAGTAATACTCTCTCCGTTTTTAAATATCTGTCGTTTAAGTTTTTTGTACAGTAATTAAAGAAGCTATTAAATAGCTCTCATATGAGTAAAAAATAATTTCAAAAGACTAAAATACCTTTATTCAATACGTATTAGGAAAGAAATGAATATAAAAAGCACTTAACCTCTACCTAATCTACTACATTAAAAAGTTAAGCGTAAATTTGGAAGAAAAAATATTAATTATATTTTGGTTTCATTAAACGACAGATATTATAGAATAAAAAAAATTGTGTAAAACGATAGATATTTAGGAACGGGGAGAGAGTAACAAAAAATTTATTTAATTTATTTTAAACAGTGACTGCCACAATTTTTTTCTATTAAAATATAAGACAAATCAGAGAGATTATGTCTAAGAACCGATCAATCACTACATTACACACCTTAGTTGAAGATATCTCCCTTTAAAAACGGGGAAGTAGAGAGTTTACCGACACAGTCAGCCTTAGAAAAGAGAACAAGTTACGATGGAGAGAGTGGCAGGAGGGAGGGAGGGGACAAAATGGGGTTGTCTTATGAAGTGACATTGTGCTTCCAACTTCCAACAGCTGTTTCTTCTGCTTCCTTCTTTCTGTATTGTTATATATGGACACACCTCTCTTGTTAAATCTATCCCTTCTTTGCCTTAATGGTTTGCCAGAATTGGAGTTGGCTACAGAACAGCGACAGAACTTTTCTGTATGATTTCGAAATTTATGACATTTGCGTTAACTTTTTTCATATTTTTAGATATTTTTATTATTAATGTGGTATCTGAAAAAATAATAAAAATAATTATTACAGTAATAATAAAAATATTTACAAATATAATAAAAATAATCATAAATACAATAAATTATTCACAAAAGTGATAAATTTTTTTTATAAGCAGTAAAAATAGTTACTATAATTTGGTAAAAATAACTATAATAGTGGTAAAAATAACCCACAAAAATAATAAATTAACCATAAAAATAATAATTTTTTAAATTTTTTTTAAAGAGATGATGTCAAAATATTTTTTAACGGTACTGTAGTCAAATCTGCCAGAATTACTCACACGCCTGCCACATGGTCCTTTTTGCTTTCTTTTCATTATTCTCTCTTCTGTACTATTATTCCTTGGAAAAATTTGAGAGTTTGGTTGGTTTCTTTCTGTTATCACTCTTTTTTACTGTTTCTAGTTTGGATCTTACTTACAGTTCATGGAACTGGAAACTGTTTTCGGCAAGTTACGTTTGCATTTACAGAACTTGTAACCTAGTCAAGTTATGCAAAATCATATAGCTAGAAGATCTGATCCGAGTGTTTCCACCCAGTTGTAAATGGAACAGATACTGTCATTCTGTTTCGTATCTTAACGTTAAGTTATATGATGTTATTTACTCAAAAAAAAAGTTATATGATTTTAAAGTTTATTTTAATTATATTGATTCATTTACGATCATTTTTGTATAAATCATATTTAGGTAAAGTAATCAAGTTCATATTTAATCAAATGATTTACCTTCTATACTTCTTAAGATTTAACATAAATTCATCAACTCTACGTCGATTTTGCATAAAATTGCAAGTTTTGTGGATAAAATTATAAAAACTAATTTCTATAAGAAGTTGGTCTATGAACAAAGGGCTGGGGTTAAGTTTAATATAGGTATGAAACACACACCAGCATACACACCACCACAATGGTTTTGGGTACTTGCAAAACTTGTTGAACATAGGTTGACCTAAATGATGCAATTAGTAAGTTTTATAAACTTCTCCATCATTTTCTTGAAGGGTTAAATACATGTACATCCCTTGAGATTTCTGACTTAATCAAACAGATTTTTTTTTATATGAAAAGTAATGTTACAGCCTTGTTCAATAACATCTTGAAAACCTTCATTGAAAATATCACATTGTCCTCAATTTTTAAGAAGACAAAATGCAATAATTCAATCAAAGGTTACTTACTCGAGTGATAAAATCTTCCTGTATAACCACACCTAAACACAAAACAAACTATCAATCTATATAATAAAGTAGTTTACAATTCAAATTTTAAAAAGTAAATAAAATAATTTTTATTTTTCGCAGTTCAGATCACTTTAAATTGTATTTTAAAGTTAATCTAACGATTAATATTAACAATCTAAATTTAATAAGGGTGTGTATTTAAAAGTATTTTTAGAAATTATTTTTCATAAATATTTTTTTTTTTAAAAATGTTTGAAAATGTTCCACCACTAGCTCTACCACCACCGCTGTCATCACCGCCACACCACCATTACCATCGCTATTGCTGTTGTCGTTGCCTCCCTTCCCCCACCACCATCGTCATCGCCACCACTACCACCATCGCCATCGTCCCCACCATCGCCACAACTACCGTTGTTGCCGTTGCCATCACCACTGTTGTCCCATCACCTCTCACACCCACTACAACCGATGTTTAAATTTATTTATCTTTCATTTATATTTGTGATTTGATTTTGGATATGAATACAAATATATTTTTTATTTTTTATTACCTTCACGCACAAACAATAATTACTTATCTAAAAGAACTGAATGTTATTTTTCAAATAAAAGGGATGCTTCAATCAGGGCAAAACCATTAAGAACACGAAATCTAGGTGCCACTCCAGCTACGGTGACTAATATTCGAGTTGGAGAGAATAGTCGACGCAAGCCTAAAAGCCTTATAAAAAAAAAAAAATCAAGTGTAATTAACCCCATGTTTGTAAACAGTATTTAACATATCAAATATTTATTCACTAATTTAGTAAAGTTGATGGCTTGCACAGGTGATGGGATCAGTTCTCCCTCTGGTCACTGAAAAGAGAATATTTTTTCTGTATTGAAATAATGATATTGGTCTCTTCTTGCATAATGGGTTCCAACCTTGTCTGTGTAATATTCTCCGATGCTGCCAAATTTGTCTTCTTTTGGTTATATCTTTTGGGATAAATTTGAGTTATAAAGTGAATGGTGTGTGAAGTACAATCAGATGACTAAAGCAAATTACGATTAAGATTATCTCTTGTCTTGTTGATCCTATTGTCGCAAATTGATCAAAAAAAAACAGAAAAAACTAGACAAATTAGAACAGCAAGATTTCTTATTGATCGTTTTACTCATTCTATCTTGTCTTTTCACTCTTTTCAAAACTTTTATTTTACACTTGTTTCTTGTTCCTTTCATTATTCGTTGTAATAATGATTCATTTAGACTTTATCATATTGATATTTGATTTTATTTCAATAATGACACACCATTATCATAATAGTGACCATCGTTTTATAAAAAAATAGTTTCGATTCACGGGAAAAGATATTGTTCATAGTGCTTCTATGGTTAGCCTAATTAAACACCACAAATACTTTTGAGATGCTATATAGACGACAAACATTTTATGTAACATAGATGATTGACAATTTAGATGGCCACTAAAAACAATTCAATTACAAGTTGTGTGCAGCTGCTTTATGGATTAGAGGCTCCAAAGATCTGGGTAACATGCATCTTTAAATTCCCCATGTCGGGAATTAGCAATTAAAAATAGAGATTTGCAAACAAAAAGACATTATGTTGTTTCATTACAGTTGTTATTCTCTTATTTTGAAAGCTCATAGGATGACATGCAGAATTTAACTTTACTAGATCTGTTTAAGCATCAATAATAATGACAATAAATTAATATTAATTGTTAAAACTCCAAAAGTATATGAGATAAATAAATAAATCAAAAAACTTGTACTGAACTAGAGATATTGTGCTGCATACATCAACCATTATGTCTTTCCGACCAGCTTCTTATTCTCCTTTCTTTTTCTTATTTGAATGTTAAAATTCAGTTGGAATAAGGATTTTAATAATTGGATAGATTATTCCTAAAAAACAGAAGTGTGATTTGATGTTTGATATTAAGCAATGGTTTGATTTTACTTAATGGGGAACTCAAGAGATTTGATGTTTAATAATTTAATCAATGGTTTTTTATGAGTCCAGATCTAATTAGTCCAAACCTAGTAAATCAAACAAGTTTAGATCGATTAGAGAGGCAGACAAAGTCCGGTTCATCAATCTAACCCAGTTTAAGATTCAAGAAGATAAGAGTACGTGAGAGAGAGATCATTAAAATACCTATTCTCGAAGATTTAGACAATTTTAACTATACTTACATATTGTAGATGTCCTCCCCAAATAATTGGTGCCTTTACCCGCATGTCACTGTCTCAACTAGGGCTCCATGCCTATAAATTATAAACTTTCTCTACATAGGAAAGACACCTCTTTATATATTTCTACGCCTCTCAATAGATCTCTCACATAGTTTTTTTCTCTATTAACTATTGTACCTTTCACAAATCTTTCTCTCTTATTTTATTCATTAATAAAAGTTCTCCGACCACCGTTGTAGTTTTTCGGAGTGGAGTAGATCACTCGAACCGAATTAATATATATCTGCATGTTGACTTCATATTTATCTTTTTTTGCCATTGATTACACTATTAATTGTCTCGCTAATTACATAATACCACATAATCGACTGTTGATCTTGTACGTAGCTATTTTGTGCACCATCAATTTTATTTTTCTTATTGGAAATCTCATCTCTTGAGTTCATATAGTGCAAAACATCGATCAAGACCATGATTCGATGGTTAATAAAATTTATCCGAAATTTGTATTGTACTTCAAAGTTTAAATATTCTGTAACTCAAATGATTCTCGAGAGCCAAAAAAAATAAAACTAGAGAGAGGAATGACCATGTTTAGGATACTTCAAGAAGAAAGACGGGAAAAATACCAATAATTCTTATTTTTCATTCTAAAGAATCATTAAATCCTATCATATTTATATTAGGACAATAAGTTCTCTTTTTGATAATTTATTCTCAAGAAGTCCTAAACTCCATTAATAGCTTGTTTTGTTCTAATTTTATACTTTTTATGAAATCAAAAATTACATTTTTGTTTATAATGTTATTCAATTATATTTATTGAAATATAATTTTTATCTTAAATTAAAATCCAATAAGCATATATACCTTTAATTTTTTGATATGTAAGAGTTCATATACGAGTGAATCTTACATATTGTAATAATCGTTATATAAATAAATTAGTTATAATTTGTACTTAAAAGACATTATAAAATATAAAATTCGAGTCCCTAAAAAATTAATCTCACTTTATTAAATAACTAGTCATAACTCGTGCCTGATGACACGATAAAATATAAAATTCGATCGTCCAAAAAATTGATTTCATTATATTAATATTTTTTAAAATATATTAACTACAAATTAATCAAATATAAAATAATTAAATATATGATAAAAATGAGAGACCTGATTTTTTAGGGAATAAATATATAAATGATTAAACATATGATAGAAATAAATGATGTGATTTGACGTTTAACTCTGACAAAGAGATGATGAGTGAATAAGTGATTGATGATGATTTTGAGGGAAAAAATATAACTGAGACAAAATTCAAACACATTCTTGTTTTATTATATAGATATTTTTTCTTTCTTTCATCATTTGATTACATCATTCAAAATTTACTTTTACTCATTATTTTCTTACAAATATTGACAATTTTTTTTCAAAATACATAATTTGATAAATTGTTAAACAACAAATTAATCAAATATTAAATAATTAAACATGTGATAGAAATTGGTGATGTGATGGTTTTGAGAGAAAAAATATGTAGAAGATAAAATTCAACTTCCTATGTGTTTTATTATATAAATATTTTTTATTTTATCTCTTAATTAATACATTGTAGCTTTGAATGTTTTTATGCCTTAAAACAAAAATTATTTTCTAAATAATTCAAGACGTGGAAGGAAAAATAAAAAAATGTAATTAGATAAATTTTTCACAATGAATGTATTCATAAATTAGTTTTTATATTGTTAATTTATTTAATTATTATGAGTAACATGGGCTTGAAGTCACGATAAAAATTTAAAAAGGATGTTAGTAATCGTTGTGTGAGTTTATTTGAAATCATCGGATAAATTTATTGAAGTCTGTCATGTTTGATATTATAAATATGTCTTTATTGTTGAGATTTGATAGTTAAACAAGTCAAAATTTATAAGCTTAAAAAAATTAAATATAAGAAAAATAGAATTTTATAATTAATGTTTTTGGGTGGTATGCACTAATTAGAAAAAAAAAATATTTTGGGTCCTAGTAACAAATATTATTGGTAAAAATAATAATTTGTGTGTTGATAAGAAGGATAAAATTGGAAGAAAATATACTATTGATGGAGTATATGATTTTTTTGAGAATAAATGATCAAAAG
>CAUOFW020007137.1:0-21939 GCA_963454935.2 Ilex paraguariensis | reverse complement strand
TCCTTTGCAAAAATCGGTTGATACTTGGCACGACTCAGTTTTCATTGACACACCTAGTCATGATTTCACAAACTCGTATCTTTTAGTGAGTTAAATATAACCGATAAATAATGCGACAAATTAAAAATTACAAAAACATAATTACATAATAACAAAACAACTTCTTATTTATTGATGATCAACATAATTACATACATAAAGAAGTTTCATATTCACAAGGCCCTTCTAGTTTTTTGGTGCCTATGGTGTGCCCCTCTTTTGCATAGGAGCACACCAACTCTTTATGAAGCATATGACCTTCCCAACGATTTGAGTATTGCACCATTCCCTGGTTGGTGAGAAACCTTATTAGAAACAAGGTTTCTTTTCGACCCTCCAAGAATATTCCTAAACATAAAAGGGCATAAACAACAGTGAGAACCTAAGTTGAGCCAATCATGATACTTTGTAACATGGGCACTGGTCATGAAGCTAATTGCATTCTCTCTTGTGGCCTGTGACCTCTCATTCCATCATGGGAAATGTTACTGTTTGTTGCTGCCCATGATCTCTATTGTGTTCAACATATTCGTTTCTCGGTCGTTGAAGGAATCAAAACCAAAATCATGGACACCAAAATCTTGACAATTTAATAGCCACCCACAATCCTCGTCCCACGATGTCATGCCAGCATCATCAAAGGTTTGTTTTTGTCCAGCAGATGGAAACTCCCATGGTGCATCGACTATTGGACCTTGGTCCTCCAATAGAAAACTCATCAATGGAAAATCGTCACATATGCTATCGAGTAAATGGGATTCATCACCAGAACAATTTTCAGGCGGTGAGCACGAGTTCTCCTCGGAGATGGCAGTGCCACTGCCAGAAGTTTCTGGCAATTGAACATGATGGTTTTCGGATTCGGGCAAATGGTCTCCATGAGATTTCTCTGTGGCTTTATTTTCCTTATGGAGGGGTTCATGTGTGACAGGATCAATGCCCATTTTAAGAAGTTTTTTCTTTATGTGGGTGTTCCAGTGATTTTTTATCTCGTTATCAGTCCTTCCAGGCAATCTTGCAGCAATCTTAGACCACCTTTTAAACAAATAAACAACACCAAATCAGTACAATTATGCACTAAAAACTAAGACAAAAGCTACTAACACTAGAAAATTGATTTTCTTGTCTTGACACTGCTTTATTAGTTTATGGGTGGTTGCAATCTTAATGATCCCTTGAATCTCAAGCTAAATTATTGATATATTAAACAATACATTGCTTGGCAATAGTCCAAAGACACTAAACAACTTTAAAAGAAATAAAAAATACAAGGGAAGAAAACCACGTCAAAAGAAAAACAATGATCGATTCCACTCAAGTTTAAAAAAAAAAATTGTGTATAAAATTACAATTTGAAAATTTAGCTTGTCCTATGGAAATAATCTCTTTACAAAGAGATTACTAATGTGTAAATCTAATTCTTTATAAATCTTACAATGAGGGAATTTTGTGTAGCAAGCTACCCTTATTTCTCAAAACCAGTTGCAATGAAAGTCACTTTAACTTGCCACTGGCATGAAACATGCATGGTTGTTGTAAAACTTTCACCAAACACCAGTAGTTTTTGTTTGAATATCATGGTTGGAAGCATTGATGAGTTGTTTATTTTTTTATTTTTTTTGTTGCGATAATGGATTTGTAACTTAAAATGAACTAAAAGCTTTCAAAATGAACAACCCAATAAATGAAACTCTCATTATTATAAAATTTAAAAAGATATGATATAAACGGTCTTGTGTCACCGCACTAAAAGCCCTTGATGTCAAAAGTACAATTACATACAAAAGTGACATAGAAGAGAGAATGACCTGTTGCCAAGTCGAGCATGGAGATCAATGACCAACTGCTCCTCAGCCTCAGTAAGAAGGCCTCTCTTCAAGTCAGGGCGAAGGTAATTAGTCCAACGGAGCCGGCAACTCTTGCCACAGCGGCGTAGTCCGGCGAGCTTGGGGACAGCTCGCCAACAACATTGGCCATTTGTGAGGATGAAGCTAATAAGTTTCTTGTCCTCCTCGGCTGTCCATGGCCCTTTCTTCACCCCAAGTTTGTCACAGCAAGGTTGTCTTCCCATCACAAGCACCACCAACCTAAGTCTCCAATAAAACTTGTGAAAATTTAAAAGTCCCCCACCCACCTTTATATACCCACCAACTTCACATAAAGGTCTCACCTTTTCTCCTCCAAATATATATATGTATATATATGCAAACACACAGACAATGAGGGTGTGATGATAGGACCCACCATTAGTTTATGAAAGGTATTGACGAACTAAAAATCCTGTTCTGGCGTTATTGAATACACAAGGTGGAGATGGTGAATGATGGGTGTGGCCCAAGGACAAAGCTACATCTAAGCATTCAAAGTTTTCTTACCATTTTCCTACACAATCTCCACTCTGTGATTGCACTCTTACTCAACCATTCCATCATCCATTCGTCATCTCTACGATTACGTGTCCATAATACAGCAGAACGTAATCGTCTGTGCTCATGATCATGGAGACTTTGATTGCCTAAGCCACGAGGACCCGTTTGATCGAAGATTAATTGAACTTCGTGGTGTGGGATTAATCTCGAGTTGATTGCCAAAATGAAATTAGCCACATGCCGTTAGATCACCATCAAAATTTATTTAATGATGCAGGGTAGCGCGGATAAGAAACAAAATTAAATAGCAAAAATTTTAACTTATTAATTATCGCAATAATATCAATTTAAAAGTCTTCAAGAGCTTTGTTAATTTACGAAGAATACCAAGTCAATTGAAAGAAAGAGGAACCCCCAGTTTATTTCAAAATAATTCAAAGTTGTTGAATTCAATTTTTTAACAAAATATAAATATGAAACCCTAATGGCTCTAAATAACTAGAAAATCCAAGTAAATAAGCAATAATATGAAAATGTCCCAAATAGTAGGATAAAAAAAAAAGTACCTAAAAAACGTCCTAAAAGTCATTTTCTGGCTTAAAAATGACAGGTTGAAAGATATATATTTCAATCTTGCTCAGATCGTCAAGAGTTTTCAAGAATAAAATCTTTCAAAATTTTCTAATACTATTGCCCAGAATCAGCACTGATTGACGCAATGATACTTTCAACGGTCTTAATTTGCCATATAAGTATATGTTATACATGTTATATCATTTACTAATCCTAACAAAATGCTACCCCTTGCAACACAAGGTGGTCATAGTAAATAAGCTCGTTTCATGTATCTTTTACCCCTTTTTAACTTATAAAAAGTAGGGTGCAACTTGGGTTGGACAACCGATTTCAACCTGAAAAAATTAGGGCTTGGGTAAGGGTTTTTAATACTTGGGTTGAGCTTGGGTCAAAAAATTCTAACTCGAATTCAATTTGAGTTGGGCTCGGGTTAAGGCCTCGTGAACCCGAGTTCAACTTGAACCTGACAAATTAAAAAAAAATTATATATATAAAGCATTAGCACTAGTTTTTCATTTTTGTTCTATCGTTCTCTGTCTTTCTAATTCTCTTTGCCTCTCTCGTTCTCTCAGCCTCTCTCGTTAAAAACTTGGTTAAAATTATTGGTTGTTAATTTAGGTGAATATTATATAATATATGTATTAAGTTTAGAACAACAAGCTTATTTTGGGCTCTACCTGAATTGAACCCGTAAAATAACCCGAAATCATCAACCCGAATTCAACCCAACCCCCCCGAATTAAACTCGGGCAGTACTCGGGTTGAGTTTTCCAACCCGAGGTAGGGTTAGAGTTGAAAATTATATATCTAGGGTTGATTGTCCAACCTGCCCGAATTGCACCCCTAATAAAAAGGTCTCTCTAGGAATATCTCCAACAATAAAAATTAATTTAACTATTTAAAAAACAACATTTTTTTATTTTAGTTACTCAATTTTTCAATACACATTTCAACAGACTTTCTATATTTTTAATTATTTTTTTTAAATATTATTTTTTATTCCTTTTGTATTATTTTTCTTTGAGAATACTGAGAGCGAGAAAGAGAGAGAATGAAAGGAAGAAAATGAGGAGAGAGAAAATATTATAAAGAATTCATACATATTGCTACAGTGATACACTAAATAGAGTATTACTATAGTAAAAAACTATTTTAGATGTTTTAGACATGTTCTGTTGGAGTGGAATTTTTGGGTAAGATAACTAAATTTTGAAGTTTTTGTATACTTTAACTAATCTTTTGGAGTAGCTCTAAGAAGGCTATTTTGAAATCGAAGATGCGGGGCAGTAACTATAATTGATCAATAATTGGTTGAAGTCGATTTTCGCTTTAGAAAAAGCAAAATAAAATGGTCCTCAGGAATTTGCTTGTGGAAGACATGAGAGACATGATGCTTCCTATGAAGGAGCAGATCTAATTTAACCTATTCAACTTGGACTTATTACCAATAAAATAACTATTTGGTTTGGAAGAAACCACCATTAATAATGCACACAGTCACGTACAAGCATCTTCTACTTTTATTTGCAAACTTTCTAATATATTTCAACCTTAAATCCAGTTAAAACAAACCCATAATTTCTTTGAATATCCAAAACCAACCCACAAAACTCTAGCAATTGCTTTTACATCTTGCAACAAACAAAATCAGAAAGTACTTAAAGATACTTTGACAACATGAACTCGTTTCTTTTCCTGGCTGGGAAGCCTTACTGCTAAATCATTCAGATTAAATTATCAAACTCTGATGCTAAACTCAATGTATAGCTAGATATACAAGGTTATTCTCGTGAGATCGATCATGTCTACTATTAAAATTGCCTCTTTTGAGGAAGAAAACAAATATCCTCACCAGATAGTCATCGATTTCTTGCATCGATTCATTTGATTAATCACAAACTTGGAGGGAGGGATCATTCTGACAAAGTCAAGTGTTGATATTGGCTTAATACTTCAACTTTGCTTACTTTCATACGTATGTGTCTAAATCTTAGAGAAACAAACTTTGGAGTAATAGTTTAATATCTTTGACACGGACCACAATATTTCCATAGTTTATCTTCATACGTTCCATCAAATTTTTCTCACCATTTGTGCTTAATTCTAGATTGTTCGATTGCTATCATTTCTCACGTTAGCTAATTGGTTAGAGAACAAATTTCTGATACATTGAGTATATTTCTACCACTCCTCATCAGATGGCTTAGAGAGGTTGACAATGGTACAAGTTTTGTCAATGTTTTCAGTTAGATTGACTCAAATATCAACGTGCTTGACTCGTATTAATACTTGCTTGATCAAGAAGGTTTCTTGATTGAAATTTAATTCTCAAAATACTTCATATATGCGGTCCAGATTGCATTACATTATATTATCTAAAAGAGATTGGGGGCAGGTAAAAATCCATGTTCTTGGTCTTTGACTTGGAGCCATTAGCTTAGGTGAGTAGTTGTATGTGGAGCCCTTTTCTTCCACTGCCCTTTCTGTTAAACTATCCAATCTCAAGCTTCAAGAAGAAGATCATTCCGTCATACTACTTTAGGTGATCACAAGAAAGGTGTCACTGAGAATACACTTGGTTCATGATCAATCAAAATTAATTGCCATCATAGTGGGGCGGTCAATACATTTTCATTAACTCACCACTTCATACAATTAACCAAGACGAAAGAGGTCCATCTATACAGCATTAGGGTTCAACGAGGTTGTAAACCGGCCACATGGCAGAAGGCCGGGGCATTGGTTTTTAATGACAGATGTTGAAAAACAGGTGAGAAATACCAAATAACTTGCAAGGCACTACACTTTATAATCTTACTTGTATTCTTTACTTGAAATTTTTGTTGTTTAATACTTTCATATAACACATGTACTTGCATTTTGTGAACTGTAAACTTTCCCCTTAAGGAAAGACAAGTGAAGGATATTACATTTGTGTATTATATACATGCAAGTCACCATCATATGCACCTGCTGTGTGCTCTCAATCTCCCAACAATCGAATTAATTCATGAGCAAACACGTACGAGTTCTCAGAATCTCCCTGTGATCAGTATACTCCATGATCAGCCACCTAGGAGTTTTTGAATGTAAAGAATACCACTACGATGAACCATACAACAAGTTATCTAATGAATAAATCATTTAACATTTTTCTGCAAATTTAAACAAACATAGGTGGACCCAATCCTGAGTATGGTAAGGGAGCTAAGGGAGGCATTGCTTGTAAGGTTGGAACTGTCTGGTTTAAGTTCAGCCATTACTGTAAGCAGTTATGAGTTCATGGTCACCACAACGACCATGGTTCAAACTTGGTCCACATGTTTGAATTCCTCTTTTCGGGTTTAAGTTCATCGTATTTGGTCTTTCCAATTTATCGAAGCATTTCCTGATTGGAGGATAATTTCCAAATCCCTTCACAGTGTTCGTTGTTTTACAGGGAAAAAAGTAACATGTAATTGGTGAAAACAGTTCATAGTACATTAATACCCGAAACCTATCATCAATTTGTGTTCAACTATGCCAACTCGAGCCAGAAAAATGATCAAAATTCAAGACAGATGATGAATTTCCAAGCCAAGAGGAGGTCAAAATAAAAAGAACTAGATATCCAGGCACAGTGAAGTACATGGAGACAGGCTTTAGTTGGTTCTGCTATTACTTCCAGAGATGTGCTCATTGCACAGAATATATGGTTTAATGGGAAAATTGAAGTATTAAGAGGTTTCAAACTCAGAAATTTTGTATCTTGACTATGAAAGTTGTATGGTAGATATGCTAGCATTCACTATCACCTTATGCAATTCCGGAAAATTTTTATTTGATGTTTCTCCTTACCTTGAGGAAAGGAAAATCAAATTGCAATCAAGCCATCGCTTCTCTCAGTCAAAAAAATCATAATCCTTTTCATTAGTGTAATCCTCAGGTACTTGTCTCAATCTCCCACTAGCGGTGATGATGAATATCTAAACACAACATTGCACCATTATTATTGTTAAATACTCCAATAATCGCACCTTAAAGCGACTCATGAGCTAATAAATCACAATTTATGACGTTTGAGTGTAACTATTCTCCGCAAAACCTTAACATCATTTTTATGTGGCAAGGTGAAAAAGTGATAATTACATATTGAAGGGCCTAATGACGTAATTTGTGAGTAAAGGCATCGTCATTAAGCAAAATTAGTAGAAGCTTGTGGGAGACTGAATAGCCATGGAATCCAAATGTCTCATCTCCACCAATTTCCTATGGTTTCATTCTGTGGCATAACAGTACTTGGGAGAGAGCTTAAAAAACAAAGGGGTGTTCAATTAGAGGTCAGAATATTGCTAAGGAATTGAAAGGTGGTTCAATTATCAACTGCGTAATTAGTGATCCAATGACGAGACCTTTTGAAGGTAAGAATTTTCTTGACAGGTTAGATGTAGTTCGGATATTGTTACCTTTTGTCTGATAAGACTTTAAAAGATGGAGTTGGTGAGGAGTTAGATGTGAACTTTGGACTATTCAGCTGAGTATAGTCGGTAGCTGGTGAGGTTATTTTCGTACCCAATGACCATTCCAACAATTGAATTAGTGCTTGCCACATAATCTCGGGGTGTTTACAATAGCCTAAAAACCATATTCATTGGGTCAACTAAAATTTCTCTAGCAAGACTCGAACTGGAAATATTGAGATATGTATCGGCTCAACTAAATTTCTTTGGAAAGACTTGAACTTGGACTATTGATGTATCTACTATCGAAGTATTGTCTTCTAATTATCATTTTTTTTGGTGAACAAGAACTGTACTTTTGTTGAACTTATGCTAAGGTTTGGTCCTAAAATCTTCTCTCTGACAAATGGCCTTACCAACTCTTCCCAGGATGATGCAAATTGCTTCATTTGCATACATGAAAGTCAAGCGAACTCTCTTAGGGATGATGACTTATTGCAACCTCTCAAGCCAAAGGGTCCATCTTGGTTGTTCCCTTCTTTCATTCCCAGGTTAACCAGTGCCAAAACAAGTACAAGAAAGTACACTTGAAGTAGCACTTTCAGAGGACAAACAGGTACACTCCGAAGCAAACTGGAAATCAAGCATTTGGTGTGGTGGATGAATTATTCTTCCCTCAACCGCCTCTTTGAATTCTGTAGTCTTTTTTTTCAATTTTGAAAACTTGGGCATACCCACCGTGCACCTTTTCTCACTTGAACTCTAAAATCAATTAGAACAAAAAGTTGCATTATCAAATTACTTGTGTGAAGGTGAAAAGATCGGGATTTAATGTATGATGGATAACAGTTTTATCAAGGAAAAATTTCAATGACATCCACTCTAGTTTATCATATCTTCAAGGACAACCCTTCTAGTTTTTGAATCTTTAATGACACACCTTCTAGTTTAATTTAAATATTACTAACACCACCTACGATTAAACTATTATTTCTAACAAAATAAATTCATCTAAAATACCAAAAATGCCTCTACATAACTTCAAGTAATTTTTTTACATAAAATTTTATTAAAATTCGAGCTGTTAAAATTTTTAAAAAAATCATAAATAACAATTTTAGTAAATAATTTGTTAGTAAATACTAATTTTTTATTTACTAATTAGTAAATTTTTTTAAAAAAATCGAGCCTATTAAAATTTTTTTTTTACATATTAAAATTTGAGCCGATTTGAACTCTATCCGAGTTGTTAGGGCCGATTAAAATTCTTTTTCGAGTCGATTATAATTTATATTTTTTTCTTATTATAATTTGTGTCAATTAAAATTATATTTATTAAAATTTAAGTCAATTAAAATTCATATATTTTTATATATTAAAATTTAGGCCGATTAAAATTCAATGCGAATTAATTAAAATTTGATTTGAATCGATTAAAAATAATTTTTAATTGGCTCAAACAGAATTTTAACTAACCCAAATTCTAATACGTAAAAAAAATATAATTTTTAATTGGCACAAATTTTAATATGTAAAAAATTAAATTTTAATTAGCTTGAATCGAATTTTAATCGATTTGAATTTAATTACGTAAAAAAAATTAAAAAACAGAAGGGGTCTCATTGAAAATATATTTATTTAGAGGAGATCTCATTGAAGATATGTTTATCTAGAGGGGGTGTGGATGAAGTTTGTCCTCAAATATATCGTGGGCAATTTAGTAAAATTGTATTTTATTTAATATTTTTAATCTAACAGGGGTGTCATTGAAGATTTAAAAACTAGAGGGAGTGTCTTTGAAGATATGATAAACTACACGGGGTGTGGTTGAAATTTTCCCTATTACCAATAGATTTAAGCTATTAGTTGAATCTGAATTCTAAACATGTATATTAAGCTTTTGTTGGATTCTATGTACGGTATAATTTATTCTGAGCTAGGAAGCCAGGGACAGTGATGGCATTATATTCATCCATACCATTGAAGCGGCCTAAAATTTGTATCATTTCTTTCAATCTACAAGGCAAGTCACTTGCCTGGAAAATAAAACAATTCAACAACAAAAAATCCAACACAAGGAACGTAGTCATGCTAATTACTGTAACAGAGGGTTGAAAGAACACACACGATTTGTAGGAATGACATGAATGCTGCATAGAGTACCTCATGCAATAAATAATCTTATGTTGCTCTAAAATCTAATAGGATCGACAGACATATATCAATATAATTTTTAAACGATTGTCTATAAGCAGTTCAGACACCTTATTTCAGACTTTTTTGGATGAGAAATAATGAACACACAATGTAAGTGATGGGACACTTCTAGAAGGATGCTAAATCAACGACATGTGTTCTCGACGCTGAAATACATCTTTATCTCTGGTGAGGCCACATGTCCTTGGCACCGAAACCCCCTACTCTGACTAACATGTTACTCGGCTCCAAGGGTGTGCCCTTGGCACTGAGCGTACCCCCCACTCCGGGGGATTAGTTAAGTGTTCTCGGTTCCGAGGGTACTTACAGTCCGCCCTTGTCACATCTTCGGCTTCTAAAGAGGCTACTGAATGAAAGCTGAATGACTTAAACTAGCCTAGGAGTCAGGAGGACGCTCTGCACAATGAAATCAGAATAGCAGCATAAGTTGGACACTCAATCAGAGAGAGTCGAACACGTGGCATAAAGTGCATGATAGGGGTAAAAAGACAGAAATACCTCTGCTGATTTACGGCTATCCCAGACAAGCTTTTAATGAATCCTCGGTGTTGGGATATCCACAGTGGCTTGGAAAGTCAAGGACATGGGGTATTAAATGCCTTGGACTCATAGCATTTAAAGTTTTCACATCTGAAAAAGGACATTAACTACTCGGTAGCCCGAGTAGTTAATACTGAGACATCCCCCATACGAAATAGGAGGCACATTCTTCCATGTATGATCATTGTCTACTAACTATGTCATCAGCAATGACGAGCCTTGAAGGGTATAAATAGTCTCCACAAACATATTGTAAAGGTACACAAAATCTTCTCTCAAGAGTCATACAGTGTTTTCTTCCTCTCTTTTTTCAAAGAACTGATTTGATTGTCGAAGAGGATACGTCGAAAAAAAACTCCGGCGCCCTTTTAACTTGTTTTTTGTGTGCCAGGAACGTCCTGCAACCCATCAAGATTGATCAGACAGCCCCTGAAACAATTCATCACCACTCCTTAATCCCCCTTTGACCCTCTCAACTCATTCTTTACTGTAGGATCCACCTTCTCGACAAATACGAGTTCACCAAGAGAGAGATCTGTTTTCATTTCAATTATTGTGCAAAAATCCTTGCGCACAGTAAATAACTAATAAAAGATGATTCTTTTATTAATTCAATCGAATGGACTTCGGTTATAGAAAAAATAAACAACCTTGTTTGCAACAATAAGTGCCTCTTAAAAACTATACTAAAACTAATCAAAAACTAATCCTAAAAATGCCCAGAATCATGGGTCTTGTGGAGGTTTGAGTGTATCCTCATCTTGTCCACTTCATGCCCTTTTATAGCCATTGTCTTCAACAGTTTTGCTTCCATCGTCGATTATTAACTAATAATCTCTAATTAGTTATTCTTCTTTTTTAAATATGATTATAACTAATCATCTCCCACTTTTCTTCAAATTCTATCACATGACACCTTTTAAACATGTCTGAAAAGCCAAGTATCGACACACCGAATATTCCTAAAATTTGGAATTTTATGTCCAAACACCTTGTCTGCATAAAATATTCAAGTTCATTTAGAGCCAGCCAGCAAATTTGCTCATCACCTTTGCAATTATGGGAGCCACCTTGGGATTTGCTTGATGATTTGCAAGATTGGCGAGGTTTTTCATCACTGCTAAACAATTTAACAAGATGTGAAAAGAGAGTCGGCAAAATCACCCCTCTCTAATGTCAGATTGCCTTCACCAACAGTTGTTACTGATTCATTAACAATCAAAATATTGTTCGACTTTTTCAGTCTAGTATCCAACAATCTCAACAAAAAGATTTCTCTATTCAAAATCATGACTTTTGCTCAAAACAGAGTACTAAGCACACATCATTTAGATTAGCAATCTTCTCATTGTCAGCATTCACTGCAGAAAAATTTATTACACGCGACCTCTGCCTTGCCTAACTTGGTAAACATCAATCAAATAGTAGACAGTAAGTATATTTCTACATCATCCAAACAAATCCCAAAATTCTTGCATGGACTTGAGAAAAATCAATCATCCAATGTGTTCTGATGTTGAACGTCACAGAGTACAAAAGAACAGATGTGGAGAGGAATTAAGAAATGAAAATGGCATCTAGGTATGAAAGGACAAAACTAATGTCACGGGATAAGGAAATTTCCTTCTTTCCCCTGTTGTGATCTGTTTCTGTTTCATTTGGGGTTTGGGTCGTGATTGACATTTGGGAACTTAGTTGGGCTAGTATAACAATCAATTGTCGAACCTAACTATGGATTCAAAGACTCGAAGGTGAGAAATTCAGTCAGTATCCGACTAGACCACCCCACTGAGTAGTTCGACTAGTATACATATGGTACAACATTTAAGCATCAAATTGTTGTGAAAACAGATTTAAAATGTACAATCAAGTGGCTACATGTATTAAAAACAAAAGATGTGCGAAAAATTGCTTCTTTTTTCTCGGTTCCGAAACAACTTGGGAGAAATAGGGTTCTACTGAAAAATCATAGATTTTTGAGTTTTCGCCAGTGATTATTGGTTGAGCCACTGGAATGGAATGAGATAAGAATATCCGGAGATCT
Source organism: Ilex paraguariensis (assembly GCA_963454935.2). Lineage (NCBI taxonomy): Eukaryota > Viridiplantae > Streptophyta > Magnoliopsida > Aquifoliales > Aquifoliaceae > Ilex > Ilex paraguariensis. The sequence continues at coordinate 9,715 of CAUOFW020007137.1, read as the reverse complement.
TCCTCTCCACTTATTCTGAAGATCCTCTTGCTGTGGGCAAAGAGGGCGAGGCCACTTTTGCACCTCTTTTAAGAAAGGATTAGGTTCATGGCCTAATCCAATTTAGTCCAGGTATAAGTCAAGTTGTTCAGACTGGTTCAGGCTAAGCCTATGTAGTTGAGGCCCAAGGTAAAATAAAATATATTTTGTAAAGGTACATAAATCAATATTTTTTTAGATTTTTTAATGTTCAATATAAAGCTTAAGACGCAAACCTTTGACACAAAAATTCAATTAAAATATCAAATAAATTACTGTGATTATTGTAACTTCTACACTTTAATTTGACTTGCATTAAGCAAAAATAGTAGGATTAAACTCAATATAAAATAGTGTCTATATATTGATCATAATTTTGTAAATTCTAATTATATTTTGACATTATAAATATACAACTAATGAAGAGATAGACTATCTAAGACTCAACCTATGTTAGATACATGACATGCTCACCTGAAAAGAGGATCACAAAATCTTATTTTTCTAATTACTTGTTTTTTAATGCTTTTGTAAATTTCTTGAAATATTTTTTCCAAGATAGAATGAAAAAAAAAATAATAAAGAGTTGAAGTTAAACGTAATTGTCCAACTATCAATATACAAGGACAAGCTACAAAACTCTTTTTATATTTGAAAAAATTGCAAGCTCTCACACATATAAATAGGGACAAAGGTGATTATTTAGGAATCAAATTTTATGATATAGGGATGATACTTTCACATCAAGCAAGAATATTTTTACGGTTATCCTTGAAACCCAATAGGAAATAGGAAAAAAAGTATTAGATTTTTTTTGTAGTTACCATAAACTCTTGATTTTTTCATGTCCATAAAACCCAAACATCAATTTAGGAGAAAATTTTCAAACTTTTCTGTAACCACAAAAAACTTTTGACCTAAAAACATTAAAATTTTAAATAAATTCATGTGGTTAGAATTTGAAGACCAAAAATTACCAAGTCAATTATGTAGAGAAACAAAAAGGTGGTAGCGTACTGTTTTGTTCTTAATCATAATGATATGAACACTATTAGAGTTGAAATGAATACATAAAATATTAAATATATATATATATATATATGCATAACTAATTTAAAGAGACGAAATAATAGGAGAGGAGAATGTAATTAATTGGAGAAGATAAAAGAAAATTATTGGAGAGAATTATACATCTTACGAAAGATATTATAGTCAATTAAAAAAATTTCACTTAATTTACTTTTATTAGTAATTAATATAGACTCATAAGTCTGTGGGACATGAATTTATTTGAACTATTGACCTTCTTCATTCCGACAATTGGACAACAACACTGCTCTAATTTGAAGGGGCAATAAGCTTTGTGCCCGAGGTCGGGCTGGCTTGATGGATCCAGTTCTTCCTTAGAGATACGCATTTTTAAGCTTCCATGGTTATCAGCCGAGCTGATTAAGAGACGCTTCGGAAGAGTTGTTAAGGCGAGAAGCTCAACTTGCTGAGCTTTATAATCAGGCTGCACTAGATTGTGCCAAGCTCTGATTATGTAAACAAGAGACTCATGCTGATCATGTCAACTCTGGACTTCATGATCAGACAGTATGGAAGAAAGAGTCTTATTCTGATCTATGATATCGTCGGTAACCCCATAAATAATGGGTTATGTGGGTCAAATAGGAAATAAGATATCATCAAAACTATATCAAATGTTATGTAAACACAAAGAAAGTGAACATCCAAACATACCACCAGAATATAGTTTTATACATGAAGAATCATAGTATAGAATCCAAAATTATAACACTCAGCGTAATTCTAGATCTAAAAGATACAGGATAGCACTATTGAAATCAATATTGTACTCAATTCAAAGAAACAAAGCAAACAAGAGAACCTCCAAGCTCCAAATGTGCCAATTCCGCTCTGTAAAACTAGATTGACTCCATTGGATTAATCAAATTCTGAAGAACTCCACTAATAAAGAATCACCGAAGCACAGAGCAGGAGGATGCCAGACAATCCAGTCCATGCTATCCCGCCCACACGATTGCCATCGTTTCCTGGTACTCCTGTAAGTTAAATAGGACCAGCAAATGATTAGAATGCAAATGGTAACAGAATATTCATAGTCAAATCGCTCAATTTTGGAGTTCTGTAATCTTTGGCCAGCTTTCTTGGTAGAGAACCAGTAGAACTCGCAATGGTTGGGCTAGTATTAAATGGCAGAAAGAAAGAAGCAAAGAACGGATAGACAAGCAATAGCATTACTCATAATCAATCAACATGGCCCAAAGCATGACTTAAGACACACAAAAAGAGAACTTCTAATTTTAAATGAACATGTTTGCCTCCAAAATCCACTAGGTATTTAGGGAAGTCAGATTCATGAAAGGCGGTCCACAGTGTCTAATAATAACTATTTTTCAGGCACAGTTTTGATCTTACTTCCTTTATTCTCTCATTTTTTTTCTTTGAACCTTTGCCCATATCAGTATTGAAGAAATGAGTTTGCATACTAAGGAGGAAAAGCATCGTATACAGTCGAGGAATATCTTCACAGGTTTTAATACATGAATTTTCGCCCTCGTGTGTTTCTTAGATCTATTTGATATCCCTGCCTATGATGGAATCCATTTTCACCCATTGTAGTACATTTTTGTGTCTTTTCTGTTTGTTACTTGCAAATTGCAATGAACCCAAAGGCTACAATTTTGTAATGAAAGAAGAAATCGGGAAGAAATAGCATATAACAAAGCCAGCAACGTGGCCAGGGTAATTTTGTTCTTGTCATGGTCATTTAGTGAAGGTGATAGTACGGAATCAAAGGAAGAACACCAAACCTCATCCCCTCCCCCAGAAAAAATGAAAAAAATAGACCCGGCCACGATCAAGAGACCCTTTCAAGGTTCGTGAGCTATTCAGTGAAAAGCGTATCTGAACTTACTCTACAATTCTACAAAGAGAACATTACATTTTATCTATTCTATTATCACATTCAAATTTTTTTTCTTTTTTTTTTTGGGTATGGAAGTTTGCATTCTATAAAAAATCAAGCCAGGAGATCAACTTTGGTGGCAAAATTGGAGGCACAGAAAGCATAGAACAGCTAGCATTACACAAAGTCAACTCTTAATGAAGACAAATGAGAAAAAAATTTGTTACCTGGTGGAGGTGGCACTGACGAGGGAATTGGAGCAGTGGCTGTTGAAGAGAATGGAAATTAAATTAATTAGAACAGACATTGCCTTATTCAAACAATACCAAAAAAAAAAAAAATAAGTCAGCAAACGCATTGGAAGAAAAATGAAAAGAAACTAAGGCTATGGGACTGAGTTGGGTGCAGTACCAAAATTTACAATTTAATAAAGATCGGATACGACTCGAATATATCTCATTTGGAGTCAAATTACAAATCAAATTGATCGATCAACTCTATATAGGTCTAGCTATCACTTAAAAATTGCATTTTTGTATCAGAAAATTGATAGATAAGACTAAATTTTACTATTATCTCACTAGATAGTGTCTGGTGTCTACCCTTTATCTCGTAATGACTTTCAGGATGACACCAAAAAGTGAAACATTTAATATATCAGTTGTAATTTTGTATTTGGCAAAAATTTATAAGGGTAGCAAGTAATGATTGATTTTGCATTAAGGGGGCAAACTCTGACCAAATTTTTTTTTACCCGTTTATACAAAAACATTTTCAAGCATGAAAAAATATTTTATGATTCAACATTAAATTACTATTAAAATAGTAAAACCAGTTTCTATTTAACATTTTAACTTAAACAAAATATGAATAAAAAACCATAAAATAACCTATATTTAGTATATTTCAACCCAATCCCGTACTAAAATAGAATACGATATTATTTCAAATCTCAAAATCCATTTATAATGAATTGATGATAAACTAAATTGTTAGTCATTTTCGTCAATGTACAAAACAATATTATTCGTGTCAAAATTATTATTCATTTCATTTTGAAAAATCTATTTGAAACCATCATTTTCTTTGTTGATTTACTCAATCCAGAAATTAAAGCATTATTTTTTTTTTGGAGGGGGGCAATAAGTCATTAACTTAGCAAAAATTGAAAAAAAAAAAACTAGAACAATCGTAAATAATTCCGAAAATCAAGGAGGGCAAATGTATTAAAATAACCAAAACTGTCATCCCTTTATTACTGTTCATTAAGGAACAACACAGACAGCCGAGTCCAGACTTCGATATCGGGATTGAACCAACTCACTGAGTAATTAAAATTTCTAAAATCTCAAGACAAAACCAAGAACCAAAAGATCATTCGATGTTTAACCCAAAAATTCAAAAGCGGACTGATCATCAAGACCACATAAACCCAAGAATTCATATACATGTATGTGTGTGTGTGTACCGTTGCAGGTGCTGAGATCGGCGGGGACACCACAGCGGACGGCGACAGCAAGGGCCTGGGTGATGTTGATGCCGACCTGAGCCAGAAGGCCAGGGGTTTCGTAGATGGTGCAGAGACAGGGAAGTTCCTTCGTCACCACTTCTTTGACAGGGTCACAGCAAGACGAAGGAGGTTTGTTTGTGGAGTTCAGGTAGTCGCCGCACGGAACCAGCTTCGTAATGCAAGATGTCGATTGCCCCATCACCGTTCCGATTGACAACAGAGCCAACAACGCCACCGCCATGATCAAACTGGACATTTTGGAACCACCCATTACTAGTCTCTCTGGTTTCTAAGACTGGTCCTCTCTCTCTCTGTCTCTCTCTCTCGGCCTTTTCACCTCTCTCTCCCTCTGGTACTGGGGTGGTAGTTTGTTTTGTTGCCTTGATTTCACGGTGTCCACACTGCTGTTCATTTATATTTGTAGAATCAATGGGTCGGGTCGGTTATGCGAAGAAAAGTTGATGCGTACGCAAGAAACCGATTCTTATATTTTTTTAGGAAAAATTATATCCATACACATGAGGTCGCCATTTAATTACTTAGACCACGTAATATTTAAAATATTAGAAACAAATCTAATACACATCGACCCGTTAATATCCTTAAATATATCTATTAGTAAATTATATCCTGAATCCTAAAATTTGAAATGTGTAATATTTAGAACCATTCAATTTAAAATATTACACTCAGACAAAAAATATTTTAATTAAATATAGAATATCAAATATTTTAAATTTTATAATCAAAATTTATATTCTATTATGTCATTTATTGAAATTAAATCAAAAATAAAAATTCAATTTTTACTAACTTGTGTTGGACTTTGATTACCCGAAAAAGAAGTCAAAAACCGGAGTAAAGTTTCAGGAGTCAACTCTCTGATGTCTAAGTCAATAAGTGATTCAAAAGTATGAACTGGTTTAAAGTTAGGAGTGGCATACCAGGAGAAGGACTAAATCGACCTTTTACCTTAAGTCAATTTTTTTCATCATCAAGTACGAATATATGAAATAAGCCTACTCAACACATTTACATATTTTATTATATCATCCATTGACAAAAAATACAAACAAAATTCAAATTTTTTGAGAAAAAAAATAATAATCAGTGTAAATATATTAAAAAACTCAATTCAACACTCATTTGCATATAATTATGTTGTCTATTGGAATAAAATTAAAAAATCAAATAAATTATCAAATTGTAATGGAGATATTATCTTCTATCTTTAGTTAGGATAATTTGGTTGATTAATAAATTTTGTTAATTCCGTAACTAATAAGGGGTCTAAATATAATATTTTAAATTTAAGAGGTTGAAGTATTACACGTCTATAAATTTCAGGAGATTTGGATGTAATTTATTAATGAATATAGTAAGAGTCTAAGTGTTACGTGTGTATTAATTTCAGGGAGTGTACGTAATATTTTAAATATGAGTAAATTTAAGTGATTACTTGATAAATCTTAGAAAATTTGAGTGTAATTTTTCCATTTTTGTATTGGCGGCCCTTTCTCTACCATGCACAAATTATAAGTTTTGAACTTGTAAGTTTTTGAACTGATATCATATGAGTTTTGGTCAATTAAGAAGATTTTGTAAACATTTGTAACAAATAAATATTTGGTTTGTTGATTGTCATGAATGATTAATTTATTTGACAAAAAAAAAATTTAATTTAAAATTTATAATTCATGAGTTATTCACATAAATTTGATACACGACACATAATTTTATTAATTAATTAAATTAATATGGATTGATAATCAATATAATTTTAAACTTCTACCATGAAACCATTCAAACCGGGGCAGGCGTTGAATATATAGACAGTTGAAGTTGAGTCGTGAAAACGAGTGGGCATGTGATTGCATACTATTCAATTGGCCTACCAAATCAATTGTAAATTCAATTAATCAACGGGCAGTTAGTAGGAGCAGAGCACCATTATTGTCACTAAACACCATCCAATCACCCAACTCACACTTGTCTCCCATAGTGGTTTAGCTACATTACATACCTATTAGACAAATTATGACTTCTCACCCCTTGAACACCAGGTCATCTCAAGCATCAAATGCCCTTTGCCAAATATTTATAGCCTCTTGCCGAGCATTCAATTTGATACCCCTGAAATTTGATTTTTTATCAGCAATGACCATATCTCTTATCTTTCTATCGATTTGATATAGGTTCTTAGTTGATGTGACTGTAATATTGTCTGTCACATTATAGCACGAAGCGCATTTCCCAAGGTTGATTACTATTTCGAGTGAGACGTGTATGCGTTCATTTACTCTTAGTGCACACTTACTCAGTCTTAGGGAAGCTCAACATTCAGTCTCAGCCCATGAAAACTTGGAGAGAGTTTTAACGCGCCACCTGTTGATTTGTGATTGACGAGTCGTCCACATCCCGTCAAAAATTTACTATAAGCATAACATATTAATTTATTAACTTAGATAGTCAAATTTAGCTCATATATTATAATTATTTTTTGTTGAAAAGATCATAAGAACCGAAATAATCCATGTATATCATTGTCAAAGAATTGAGGACAGTTCACACTTCTCTTGTCATCAATTGCCTGTTACCATGCATTTTTACAATTCAACTTTGACCACAGAACATGAAATGGTCTTTAAATTTCAAGAGTAATTTAATGATATTTAAACCTCTTTAATGATATTTAAACCTCTTATGTTGACCCAACAACACATTAGGCTCAGTCAAGAAAAGACGTGTTCCTAGCTGATTGATTCAAAAGTGTAGAGGGTTCTATTTGACAAGTCTAAATTTGTACGTGTACACATAACCAATAATCTCACGATATCATAATCATAATCCTACACTTATCCATCCTATTTTTCATATTTAATGCAGATTTTTTTTTTGTTATTGTTGTTGCAGATAATACTTGACCTAAGTATTGATTTGGTGGTGGGTTCCAATCCAAACTCATTGAATATTCAACTGTTTTGAACAACTATAGGTGTTTCATTATTATTATTTTGACGATGTAAAAGAGTTTGAGAAGATAATTAGGGTGAAACATTTGTCAGGGAGTAATCATAGCAACTTGAACCTAGAACGGAAGCCTTCTCCGGTTGGGCCTAAATGGTAGGAAATTTTGGAAGCCGACACAAGTCATAACTTAACCCTTGCACCACAAAATTGCTAGCGAGAGTAACGAGAGTCTCGAAAAATCGAATCCTTCTTGCTAACTAGGACTACAAACATTACATGACAAGTCACCGTGCTAACTAGGACTATAAACATGACATGACAAGTCACCGAAACACCAGTCCGACAATTTTTATTATTTTTGTTGTGCCTTTAATCAAACGGGTTTGGAAGAATTTATACCCAGGAAGTGGCAGGCTATTTTTATTCCAACAAAAAGTCATTTTGCAGACTGTTGAAGATAAGATTTAATGATTTGATGGGATTAATTTTTCATCCAAGATTCATTTTGAAAAGTAACCAAGCTAAGGGATGATCAAGTCGTTTCGGTGTTTGAAAAATACAAAAATAAAAGAGAAAACACGTATTCTTATTCTTTTTTTATTTATTAATTCCATGGATGAATTTATCAGATGATTTAGAAGATTCAAAGTGGGGATCGAAGCAACTGTGTCAATATTTTAGAAAGATCAAGTAAATAATTTTTTGGAATTTGTATGAATATAAGTGAAAAAATATACAATTTTAGAAACTTGGGTGAGGCCGGCTATGCTAAACAATCCAGAATCAGCTTGATAACTACCTATTAAACACATCCCAAACAATGACAAAAGAAGAAAAAGAAAAAGAAACATATCCCCAATTGGCCCAAGCGCATAAATGACTAATTTAATAATCCAAGTGGTAATAAGGATGAATTGAGTTTAAATTTTAACAATGCATTTGAGTCGGATCACAAGTAAGGTTAATAATCGAGCCGAGTTTTACGAGTTTGACCAAAACCTGTTAAACTCTTTTTTTTAAACGAGTCTAAAAAATTATTTAAACTCGGCTCGTTTAAAAAATGAACCGAGCCGAGTCTAAACCGAATCCAAAACAAGCTGAACTCGAATCGAGCTCGAGTAACTCAACTATTTCACATATAAACAAAGACAAATTTTGTGAGATCGAGCTAACCCTTCTAGGCTTGTTTTCTAAATAAGTCTAAAAAATTGTTCAAATTCGGTTTCATTTAGAGTCCGAGCCGAGTAACTCGACTCAATTATCAGCCCTTGCCATGAGAGATTTATCTCTTATGAATGCCCTAGTCGCAGTGTTAATAGTTTACTTTTAACCGGACCAAAAAAAAATTAATTGAGGTACATGTAACACAAATACTCTTAACCATTAAACTAAAAAAAAAATGCATATATGACTTTAATTGATGTGCTACATTTGAAATGCATTTCCTCTGGGGCCTAAAAACCATTATATGGACTAATCAAAGGGCCAGATCCTAAAATTAGGAACCTTTCTTGACCCGAGCATTCATTTATGAAATTAACACAATAAAGTGAGTCAACATGTTCGTCGAAGATACACATGCAAACACAACCATTCTATTTAAGATTTGAGCATCGTTTTAAAATAAATAAAATTTGTTAAGTGACCCTTGCGAGTTACAAGCTTATAAAATCAGTCCTCTCAAAGTTTTTCGCACTTTGCATACGCTTGATGGACCAAATTCTGGCTACTAAACTATATCAGAACAACAGAGAGAGAGAGAGAGAGAGAGAGAGAGAGATTGTCAATTATCAAAGCGGCCGTGTGGCCCGTGTTTGTGTAGCAGGCTTGTTACTGGGCTGGACATTAAAAGGCTAGCCCAATTGTACCTGGATCATGGTTGTTACCATAATTTTTGAACTATTAGCCTTTTAAATGGCCTGGGCGGGTGGCCCTGTAGAGGTGTAGAGCGTTAGAGAATAATCAGCGGCCATATATGATTTGCTTTGCGCGCATTCAAACGGATAAAACACTAACAACCAGACGTTAGTATCTGTCCAGAGCTTTGAAACGGCCATTCATGAGTCATGGCATTGCCCGCCTCTCTAAGCATTGCCAACACAACCGCCATTGCAATCTACCAAAATAAAGCTCTGCGAAACCAAAGCCGTTTTCCGAACCCAAATCAAATCCGTTGCATAGGATGGGTCTCTCCTCTCTCTCTCTCCGTGTATATGTGTGTGTGTTTTTGTGTTGATGTGAAGCATTGTGATGAAAACTGATTATTCTTGATGTTGTTTATGTGA
>CAUOFW020007136.1:0-21949 GCA_963454935.2 Ilex paraguariensis | reverse complement strand
GAGTGTCCAAATTCAGCGCCACCAATTTTTTTAGTCCCCAGACAGTACTTATTTTTATTTTAATCATTTGGAGTGCGATTTTGCTATTTTTATTGATCTTTCTACAATTATTTCGCCTTACAATCCCTTTTTTTCATTTGAGGAAAGAATACCAACAATTAATAATAAATCACAGGAGTGTTTGAATTCAGCGCGGCCAGTTTTTTTGGCCTCAAACAGTGCTTACTTTTTGTTTTAATCATTTCATCGCAATTGTCTATATTTTAATAATTTTTCTGCAATTTTTAATTCTTTGACAATCCCACCTTTCAATTTTTGGAAAAATTCAAAAGATTAATAATAAATCATAACAGAGTGCCAATTTTGTGACCCCAATTTTTCTTGACTCCAGACGACAAGTTCTTTTGTTTTTAATCAGTTGGGTTGTAGTAGACTATTTTTGTAATAATCTTTTTTCTAATTTTTTATTTTACAACACTCTTTTTTCCATCATAGCAAAAAAAAAAAAATAATAATAAATCATAGGAGTGTCCCAATTTAGCGCGCCAATGTTTTTATAGCTAGACAATTAGTACTTTTAATTCTATTCAGCTGGACTGCAATTTTCTGTTTTTTAATAATGTTTTTTGTAATTTTAATTATTCAACACTATTTTTTTCATTTTAGAAAAAATAATAATTCCAAATTAATAATAAATCATAGGAGTGTCCAAATTCAGCGCCACCAATTTTTTTAGTCCCCAGACAGTACTTATCTTTTATTAATCATTTGGAGTGCGATTTTGCTATTTTTATTGATCTTTCCACAATTTTAATCGCCTTACAATCCCTTTTTTTCATTTGAGGAAAGAATACCAACAATTAATAATAAATCACAGGAGTGTTTGAATTCAGCGCGGCCAGTTTTTTTGGCCTCCACAGTGCTTACTTTTTGTTTTAATCATTTCAATCGCAATTGTCTATATTTTAATAATTTTTCTGCAATTTTTAATTCTTTGACAATCCCACCTTTCAATTTTTGGAAAATTTAAAGATTAATAATAAATCATAACAGAGTGCCAATTTTGGGACCCCAATTTTTCTAGACTCCAGACGACAAGTTCTTTTGTTTTTAATCAGTTGGGTTGTAGTAGACTATTTTTGTAATAATCTTTTTTCTAATTTTTTTATTATTTTACAATCTCTTTTTTCCATCATAGCAAAAAAAATAAAAAATAATAATAAATCATAGGAGTGTCCCAATTTAGCGTCGCCAATGTTTTTATACGCTAGACAATTAGTACTTTTAATTCTATTCAGCTGGACTGCAATTTTCTGTTTTTTAATAATGTTTTTTGTAATTTTAATTATTCAACACTCTATTTTTTTCATTTTAGAAAAATAATTAAAAAATTAATAATAAATCATAGGAGTGTCCAAATTCAGCGCCACCAATTTTTTTAGTCCCCAGACAGTACTTATCTTTTTATTTTAATCATTTGGAGTGCGATTTTGCTATTTTTATTGATCTTTCTACAATTTTAATCGCCTTACAATCCCTTTTTTTCATTTGAGGAAAGAATTCCAACAATTAATAACAAATCACAGGAGTGTTCGAATTCAGCGCGACTAGTTTTTTTGGCCTCCAGACAGTGCTTACTTTTTGTTTTAATCATTTCAATCGCAATTGTCTATATTTTAATAATTTTTCTGCAATTTTTAATTCTTTGACAATCCCACCTTTCAATTTTTGGAAAAATTTAAAAGATTAATAATAAATCATAACAGAGTGCCAATTTTGGGACCCCAATTTTTCTTGACTCCAGACGACAAGTTCTTTTGTTTTTAATCAGTTGGGTTGTAGTAGACTATTTTTGTAATAATCTTTTTTCTAATTTTTTATTGTTTTACAATCTCTTTTTTCCATCATAGCAAAAAAAATAATAATAAATCATAGGAGTGTCCCAATTTAGCGCCGCCAATGTTTTTATACGCTAGACAATTAGTACTTTTAATTCTATTCAGCTGGACTGCAATTTTCTATTTTTTAATAATGTTTTTTGTAATTTTAATTATTCAACACTTTTTTTTTCATTTTAGAAAAATAATTCCAAAAATTAATAATAAATCATAGGAGTGTCCAAATTCAGCGCCAAAATTTTTTTAGTCCCCAGACAGTACTTATTTTTTATTTTAATCATTTGGAGTGCGATTTTGCTATTTTTATTGATCTTTCTACAATTTCTAATCGCCTTACAATCCCTTTTTTTCATTTGAGGAAAGAATTCGAACAATTAAAAACAAATCACAGGAGTGTTCGAATTTAGCGCGACCAGTTTTTTTGGCCTCCAGACCGTGCTTACTTTTTGTTTTAATCATTTCGATCGCAATTGTCTATATTTTAATAATTTTTCTGCAATTTTTAATTCTTTGACAATCCCACCTTTCAATTTTTGGAAAAATTTAAAAGATTAATAATAAATCATAACAGAGTGCCAATTTTGGGACCCCAATTTTTCTAAACTCCAGTCGACAAGTACTTTTGTTTTTAATCAGTTGGGTTGCAGTTGACTATTTTTGTAATAATCTTTTTTCTAATTTTTTATTATTTTACAATCTCTTTTTTCCATCATAGCAAAAAAATAATAATAATAATAATAAATCATAGGAGTGTCCCAATTTAGCGTCGCCAATGTTTTTATACGCTAGACAATTAGTACTTTTAATTCTATACAGCTGGACTGCAATTTTCTGTTTTTTAATAATGTTTTTTGTAATTTTAATTATTCAACACTTTTTTTTTCATTTTAGAAAAATAATTCCAAAAATTAATAATAAATCATAGGAGTGTCCAAATTCAGCGCCACCAATTTTTTTAGTCCCCAGACAGTACTTATTTTTTATTTTAATCATTTGGAGTGCGATTTTACTATTTTTATTGATCTTTCTACAATTTCTAATCGCCTTACAATCCCTTTTTTTCATTTGAGGAAAGAATTCGAACAATTAATAACAAATCACAGGAGTGTTCGAATTTAGCGCGACCAGTTTTTTTGGCCTCCAGACAGTGCTTACTTTTTGTTTTAATCATTTCGATCGCAATTGTCTATATTTTAATAATTTTTCTGCAATTTTTAATTCTTTGACAATCCCACCTTTCAATTTTTGGAAAAATGTAAAAGATTAATAATAAATCATAACAGAGTGCCAATTTTGCGACCCAAAATTTTCTAGACTCCAGACGACAAGTACTTTTGTTTTTAATCAGTTGGGTTGTAGTAGACTATTTTTGTAATAATCTTTTTTCTAATTTTTTTATTATTTTACAATCCTTTTTTCCATCACCGCAAAAAAATAAAAAAATAATAATAAATCATAGGAGTGTCCCAATTTAGCGTCGCCAATATTTTTATATACTAGACAATTAGTACTTTTAATTCTATTCAGCTGGCTTGCAATTTTCTGTTTTTTAATAATGTTTTTTGTAATTTTAATTATTCAACACTCTATTTTTTTCATTTGAGAAAAACAATTAAAAAAATTAATAATAAATCATAGGAGTGTCCAAATTCAGCGCCACCAATTTTTTTAGTCCCCAGACTGTACTTATATTTTATTTTAATCATTTGGAGTGCAATTTTGCTATTTTTATTGATCTTTCTACAATTTTCAATCGCCTTACAATCCCTTTTTTTCATTTGAGGAAAGAATTCCAACAATTAATAACAAATCACAGGAGTGTTCGAATTCAGCGCGGCCAGTTTTTTTGGCCTCAAGACAGTGCTTACTTTTTGTTTTAATCATTTCAATCGCAATTGTCTATATTTTAATAATTTTTCTGCAATTTTTAATTCTTTGACAATCCCACCTTTCAATTTTTGGAAAAATTTAAAAGATTAATAATAAATCATAACAGAGTGCCAATTTTGGGACCCCAATTTTTCTAAACTCCAGACGACAAGTACTTTTGTTTTTAATCAGTTGGGTTGTAGTAGACTATTTTTGTAATAATCTTTTTTCTAATTTTTTATTATTTTACAATCTCTTTTTTCCATCATAGCAAAAAAAAAATAATAATAATAATAAATCATAGGAGTGTCCCAATTTAGCGTCGCCAATGTTTTTATACGCTAGACAATTAGTACTTTTAATTCTATACAGCTGGACTGCAATTTTCTGTTTTTTAATAATGTTTTTTGTAATTTTAATTATTCAACACTTTTTTTTTCATTTTAGAAAAATAATTCCAAAAATTAATAATAAATCATAGGAGTGTCCAAATTCAGCGCCACCAATTTTTTTAGTCCCCAGACAGTACTTATTTTTTATTTTAATCATTTGGAGTGCGATTTTACTATTTTTATTGATCTTTCTACAATTTCTAATCGCCTTACAATCCCTTTTTTTCATTTGAGGAAAGAATTCGAACAATTAATAACAAATCACAGGAGTGTTCGAATTTAGCGCGGCCAGTTTTTTTGGCCTCCAGACAGTGCTTACTTTTTGTTTTAATCATTTCGATCGCAATTGTCTATATTTTAATAATTTTTCTGCAATTTTTAATTCTTTGACAATCCCACCTTTCAATTTTGGAAAAATTTAAAAGATTAATAATAAATCATAACAGAGTGCCAATTTTGGGACCCCAATTTTTCTTGACTCCAGACGACAAGTTCTTTTGTTTTTAATCAGTTGGGTTGTAGTAGACTATTTTTGTAATAATCTTTTTTCTAATTTTTTATTGTTTTACAATCTCTTTTTTCCATCATAGCAAAAAAATAAAAAAATAATAATAAATCATAGGAGTGTCCCAATTTAGCGTCGCCAATGTTTTTATACGCTAGACAATTAGTACTTTTAATTCTATACAGCTGGACTGCAATTTTCTGTTTTTTAATAATTTTTTTGTAATTTTAATTATTCAACACTTTTTTTTTCATTTTAGAAAAATAATTCCAAAAATTAATAATAAATCATAGGAGTGTCCAAATTCAGCGCCACCAATTTTTTTAGTCCCCAGACAGTACTTATTTTTTATTTTAATCATTTGGAGTGCGATTTTACTATTTTTATTGATCTTTCCACAATTTCTAATCGCCTTACAATCCCTTTTTTTCATTTGAGGAAAGAATTCGAACAATTAATAACAAATCACAGGAGTGTTCGAATTTAGCGCGACCAGTTTTTTTGGCCTCCAGACCGTGCTTACTTTTTGTTTTAATCATTTCGATCGCAATTGTCTATATTTTAATAATTTTTCTGCAATTTTTAATTCTTTGACAATCCCAGCTTTCAATTTTAGGAAAAATTTAAAAGATTAATAATAAATCATAACAGAGTGCCAATTGTGCGACCCAAAATTTTCTAGACTCCAGACGACAAGTACTTTTGTTTTTAATCAGTTGGGTTGTAGTAGACTATTTTTGTAATAATCTTTTTTCTAATTTTTTTATTATTTTACAATCCCTTTTTTCCATCACGCAAAAAAAATAAAAAATAATAATAAATCATAGGAGTGTCCCAATTTAGCGTCGCCAATATTTTTATACACTAGACAATTAGTACTTTTAATTCTATTCAGCTGGCTTGCAATTTTCTGTTTTTTAATAATGTTTTTTGTAATTTTAATTATTCAACACTCTATTTTTTTCATTTGAGAAAAACAATTAGAAAAATTAATAATAAATCATAGGAGTGTCCAAATTCAGCGCCACCAATTTTTTTAGTCCCCAGACAGTACTTATCTTTTATTTTAATCATTTGGAGTGCGATTTTGCTATTTTTATTGATCTTTCCACAATTATTAATCGCCTTACAATCCCTTTTTTTCATTTGAGGAAAGAATACCAACAATTAATAATAAATCACAGGAGTGTTTGAATTCAGCGCGGCCAGTTTTTTTGGCCTCCAGACAGTGCTTACTTTTTGTTTTAATCATTTCAATCGCAATTGTCTATATTTTAATAATTTTTTTGCAATTTTTAATTCTTTGACAATCCCACCTTTCATTTTTGGGAAAATTTAAAAGATTAATAATAAATCATAACAGAGTGCCAATTTTGGGACCCCAATTTTTCTAAACTCCAGACGACAAGTACTTTTGTTTTTAATCAGTTGGGTTGCAGTTGACTATTTTTGTAATAATCTTTTTTCTAATTTTTTATTATTTTACAATCTCTTTTTTCCATCATAGCAAAAAAAAAAAAATAATAATAATAAATCATAGGAGTGTCCCAATTTAGCGTCGCCAATGTTTTTATACGCTAGACAATTAGTACTTTTAATTCTATACAGCTGGACTGCAATTTTCTGTTTTTTAATAATGTTTTTTGTAATTTTAATTATTCAACACTATTTTTTTCATTTTAGAAAAATAATTCCAAAAATTAATAATAAATCATAGGAGTGTCCAAATTCAGCGCCACCAATTTTTTTAGTCCCCAGACAGTACTTATTTTTTATTTTAATCATTTGGAGTGCGATTTTACTATTTTTATTGATCTTTCTACAATTATTAATCGCCTTACAATCCCTTTTTTTCATTTGAGGAAAGAATACCAACAATTAATAATAAATCACAGGAGTGTTTGAATTCAGCGCGGCCAGTTTTTTTGGCCTCCAAACAGTGCTTACTTTTTGTTTTAATCATTTCAATCGCAATTGTCTATATTTTAATAATTTTTCTGCAATTTTTAATTCTTTGACAATCCCACCTTTCAATTTTGGGAAAAATTTAAAAGATTAATAATAAATCATAACAGAGTGCCAATTTTGTGACCCCAATTTTTCTTGACTCCAGACGACAAGTTCTTTTTTTTTTTAATCAGTTGGGTTGTAGTAGACTATTTTTGTAATAATCTTTTTTCTAATTTTTTATTATTTTACAATCTCTTTTTTCCATCATAGCAAAAAAAATAAAAAAATAATAATAAATCATAGGAGTGTCCCAATTTAGCGCCGCCAATGTTTTTATAGCTAGACAATTAGTACTTTTAATTCTATTTAGCTGGACTGCAATTTTATGTTTTTTGTAATTTTAATTATTCAACACTATTTTTTTCATTTTAGAAAAATAATTCCAAAAATTAATAATAAATCATAGGAGTGTCCAAATTCAGCGCCACCAATTTTTTTAGTCCCCAGACAGTACTTATCTTTTATTTTAATCATTTGGAGTGCGATTTTGCTATTTTTATTGATCTTTCCACAATTATTAATCGCCTTACAATCCCTTTTTTTCATTTGAGGAAAGAATACCAACAATTAATAATAAATCACAGGAGTGTTTGAATTCAGTGCGGCCAGTTTTTTTGGCCTCCAAACAGTGCTTACTTTTTGTTTTAATCATTTCAATCGCAATTGTCTATATTTTAATAATTTTTCTGCAATTTTTAATTCTTTGACAATCCCACCTTTCAATTTTTGGAAAAATTTAAAAGATTAATAATAAATCATAACAGAGTGCCAATTTTGGGACCCCAATTTTTCTTGACTCCAGACGACAAGTTCTTTTGTTTTTAATCAGTTGGGTTGTAGTAGACTATTTTTGTAATAATCTTTTTTCTAATTTTTTATTATTTTACAATCTCTTTTTTCCATCATAGCAAAAAAATAAAAAAATAATAATAAATCATAGGAGTGTCCCAATTTAGCGTCGCCAATGTTTTTATACGCTAGACAATTAGTACTTTTAATTCTATTTAGCTGGACTGCAATTTTCTGTTTTTTAATAATGTTTTTGTAATTTTAATTATTCAACACTATTTTTTTCATTTTAGAAAAATAATTCCAAAAATTAATAATAAATCATAGGAGTGTCCAAATTCAGCGCCACCAATTTTTTTAGTCCCCAGACAGTACTTATCTTTTATTTTAATCATTTGGAGTGCGATTTTGCTATTTTTATTGATCTTTCCACAATTATTAATCGCCTTACAATCCCTTTTTTTCATTTGAGGAAAGAATTCCAACAATTAATAATAAATCACAGGAGTGTTTGAATTCAGCGCGGCCAGTTTTTTTGGCCTCCAGACAGTGCTTACTTTTTGTTTTAATCATTTCGATCGCAATTGTCTATATTTTAATAATTTTTCTGCAATTTTTAATTCTTTGACAATCCCACCTTTCAATTTTGGAAAAATTTAAAAGATTAATAATAAATCATAACAGAGTGCCAATTGTGCGACCCCAAATTTTCTAGACTCCAGACGACAAGTACTTTTGTTTTTAATCAGTTGGGTTGTAGTAGACTATTTTTGTAATAATCTTTTTTCTAATTTTTTTTATTATTTTACAATCCCTTTTTTCCATCATAGCAAAAAAATAAAAAAATAATAATAAATCATAGGAGTGTCCCAATTTAGCGTCGCCAATGTTTTTATACACTAGACAATTAGTACTTTTAATTCTATTCAGCTGGCTTGCAATTTTTGTTTTTTAATAATGTTTTTTGTAATTTTAATTATTCAACACTCTATTTTTTTCATTTGAGAAAATTAAAAAAATTAATAATAAATCATAGGAGTGTCCAAATTCAGCGCCACCAATTTTTTTAGTCCCCAGACAGTACTTATCTTTTATTTTAATCATTTGGAGTGCGATTTTGCTATTTTTATTGATCTTTCCACAATTATTAATCGCCTTACAATCCCTTTTTTTCATTTGAGGAAAGAATACCAACAATTAATAATAAATCACAGGAGTGTTTGAATTCAGCGCGGCCAGTTTTTTTGGCCTCCAGACAGTGCTTACTTTTTGTTTTAATCATTTCAATCGCAATTGTCTATATTTTAATAATTTTTCTGCAATTTTTAATTCTTTGACAATCCCACCTTTCAATTTTAGGAAAAATTTAAAAGATTAATAATAAATCATAACAGAGTGCCAATTTTGGGACCCCAATTTTTCTAGACTCCAGACGACAAGTACTTTTGTTTTTAATCAGTTGGGTTGTAGTAGACTATTTTTGTAATAATCTTTTTTCTAATTTTTTATTATTTTACAATCTCTTTTTTCCATCATAGCAAAAAAAAAAAAAAATAATAATAAATCATAGGAGTGTCCCAATTTAGCGTCGCCAATGTTTTTATACACTAGACAATTAGTACTTTTAATTCTATTTAGCTGGACTGCAATTTTTTGTTTTTTAATAATGTTTTTTGTAATTTTAATTATTCAACACTATTTTTTTTTCATTTAGAAAAATAATTCCAAAAATTAATAATAAATCATAGGAGTGTCCAAATTCAGCGCCACCAATTTTTTTAGTCCCCAGACAGTACTTATCTTTTATTTTAATCATTTGGAGTGCGATTTTGCTATTTTTATTGATCTTTCCACAATTATTAATCGCCTTACAATCCCTTTTTTTCATTTGAGGAAAGAATACCAACAATTAATAATAAATCACAGGAGTGTTTGAATTCAGCGCGGCCAGTTTTTTTGGCCTCCAGACAGTGCTTACTTTTTGTTTTAATCATTTCAATCGCAATTGTCTATATTTTAATAATTTTTCTGCAATTTTTAATTCTTTGACAATCCCACCTTTCAATTTTTGGAAAAATTTAAAAGATTAATAATAAATCATAACAGAGTGCCAATTTTGTGACCCCAATTTTTCTAGACTCCAGACGACAAGTACTTTTGTTTTTAATCAGTTGGGTTGTAGTTGACTATTTTTGTAATAATCTTTTTTCTAATTTTTTATTATTTTACAATCTCTTTTTTCCATCATAGCAAAAAAAAAAAATAATAATAATAAATCATAGGAGTGTCCCAATTTAGCGTGCCAATGTTTTTATACGCTAGACAATTAGTACTTTTAATTCTATTTAGCTGGACTGCAATTTTCTGTTTTTTAATAATGTTTTTTGTAATTTTAATTATTCAACACTATTTTTTTCATTTTAGAAAAATAATTCCAAAAATTAATAATAAATCATAGGAGTGTCCAAATTCAGCGCCACCAATTTTTTTAGTCCCCAGACAGTACTTATCTTTTATTTTAATCATTTGGAGTGCGATTTTGCTATTTTTATTGATCTTTCCACAATTATTAATCGCCTTACAATCCCTTTTTTTCATTTGAGGAAAGAATACCAACAATTAATAATAAATCACAGGAGTGTTTGAATTCAGCGCGGCCAGTTTTTTTGGCCTCCAGACAGTGCTTACTTTTTGTTTTAATCATTTCGATCGCAATTGTCTATATTTTAATAATTTTTCTGCAATTTTTAATTCTTTGACAATCCCACCTTTCAATTTTGGAAAAATTTAAAAGATTAATAATAAATCATAACAGAGTGCCAATTTTGCGACCCAAAATTTTCTAGACTCCAGACGACAAGTACTTTTGTTTTTAATCAGTTGGGTTGTAGTAGACTATTTTTGTAATAATCTTTTTTCTAATTTTTTTATTATTTTACAATCTCTTTTTTCCATCATAGCAAAAAAATAAAAAAATAATAATAAATCATAGGAGTGTCCCAATTTAGCGTCGCCAATGTTTTTATACACTAGACAATTAGTACTTTTAATTCTATTCAGCTGGCTTGCAATTTTTTGTTTTTTAATAATGTTTTTTGTAATTTTAATTATTCAACACTCTATTTTTTTCATTTGAGAAAAACAATTAAAAAAATTAATAATAAATCATAGGAGTGTCCAAATTCAGCGCCACCAATTTTTTTAGTCCCCAGACAGTACTTATCTTTTATTTTAATCATTTGGAGTGCGATTTTGCTATTTTTATTGATCTTTCCACAATTATTAATCGCCTTACAATCCCTTTTTTTCATTTGAGGAAAGAATACCAACAATTAATAATAAATCACAGGAGTGTTTGAATTCAGCGCGGCCAGTTTTTTTGGCCTCCAGACAGTGCTTACTTTTTGTTTTAATCATTTCAATCGCAATTGTCTATATTTTAATAATTTTTCTGCAATTTTTAATTCTTTGACAATCCCACCTTTCAATTTTTGGAAAAATGTAAAAGATTAATAATAAATCATAACAGAGTGCCAATTGTGCGACCCAAATTTTCTAGACTCCAGACGACAAGTACTTTTGTTTTTAATCAGTTGGGTTGTAGTAGACTATTTTTGTAATAATCTTTTTTCTAATTTTTTTATTATTTTACAATCCTTTTTTTCCATCACCGCAAAAAAAATAAAAAAATAATAATAAATCATAGGAGTGTCCCAATTTAGCGTCGCCAATATTTTTATACACTAGACAATTAGTACTTTTAATTCTATTCAGCTGGACTTGCAATTTTTGTTTTTTAATAATGTTTTTTGTAATTTTAATTATTCAACACTATTTTTTTCATTTGAGAAAAATAATTCCAAAAATTAATAATAAATCATAGGAGTGTCCAAATTCAGCGCCACCAATTTTTTTAGTCCCCAGACAGTACTTATCTTTTATTTTAATCATTTGGAGTGCGATTTTGCTATTTTTATTGATCTTTCCACAATTATTAATCGCCTTACAATCCCTTTTTTCATTTGAGGAAAGAATACCAACAATTAATAATAAATCACAGGAGTGTTTGAATTCAGCGCGGCCAGTTTTTTTGGCCTCCAGACAGTGCTTACTTTTTGTTTTAATCATTTCAATCGCAATTGTCTATATTTTAATAATTTTTCTGCAATTTTTAATTCTTTGACAATCCCACCTTTCAATTTTTGGAAAAATTTAAAAGATTAATAATAAATCATAACAGAGTGCCAATTTTGTGACCCCAATTTTTCTTGACTCCAGACGACAAGTTCTTTTGTTTTTAATCAGTTGGGTTGTAGTAGACTATTTTTGTAATAATCTTTTTTCTAATTTTTTATTATTTTACAATCTCTTTTTTCCATCATAGCAAAAAAAATAAAAAAATAAAAATAAATCATAGGAGTGTCCCAATTTAGCGCCGCCAATGTTTTTATACGCTAGACAATTAGTACATTTAATTCTATTTAGCTGGACTGCAATTTTCTATTTTTTAATAATTTTTTTGAAATTTTAATTATTCAACACTATTTTTTTCATTTTAGAAAAATAATTCCAAAAATTAATATAAAATCATAGGAGTGTTTGAATTCAGCGCGGCCAGTTTTTTTGGCCTCCAGACAGTGCTTACTTTTTGTTTTAATCATTTCGATCGCAATTGTCTATATTTTAATAATTTTTCTGCAATTTTTAATTCTTTGACAATCCCACCTTTCAATTTTGGAAAAATTTAAAAGATTAATAATAAATCATAACAGAGTGCCAATTGTGCGACCCAAAATTTTCTAGACTCCAGACGACAAGTACTTTTGTTTTTAATCAGTTGGGTTGTAGTAGACTATTTTTGTAATAATCTTTTTTCTAATTTTTTTATTATTTTACAATCCCTTTTTTCCATCACCGCAAAAAAAAAAAAAATAATAATAAATCATAGGAGTGTCCCAATTTAGCGTCGCCAATATTTTTATACACTAGACAATTAGTACTTTTAATTCTATTCAGCTGGCTTGCAATTTTTTGTTTTTTAATAATGTTTTTTGTAATTTTAATTATTCAACACTCTATTTTTTTCATTTGAGAAAAAAATTAAAAAATTAATAATAAATCATAGGAGTGTCCAAATTCAGCGCCACCAATTGTTTTAGTCCCCAGACAGTACTTATCTTTTATTTTAATCATTTGGAGTGCAATTTTGCTATTTTTATTGATCTTTCCACAATTATTAATCGCCTTACAATCCCTTTTTTTCATTTGAGGAAAGAATACCAACAATTAATAATAAATCACAGGAGTGTTTGAATTCAGCGCGGCCAGTTTTTTTGGCCTCCAGACAGTGCTTACTTTTTGTTTTAATCATTTCAATCGCAATTGTCTATATTTTAATAATTTTTCTGTAATTTTTAATTCTTTCACAATCCCAGCTTTCAATTTTAGGAAAAATGTAAAAGATTAATAATAAATCATAACAGAGTGCCAATTGTGCGACCCAAAATTTTCTAGACTCTAGACGACAAGTACTTTTGTTTTTAATCAGTTGGGTTGTAGTAGACTATTATTGTAATAATCTTTTTTATAATTTTTTTATTATTTTACAATCCCTTTTTTCCATCACCGCAAAAAAAAAAATAATAATAATAATAAATCATAGGAGTGTCCCAATTTAGCGTCGCCAATATTTTTATACACTAGAGAATTAGTACTTTTAATTCTATTTAGCTGGCTTGCAATTTTTTGTTTTTTAATAATGTTTTTCGTAATTTTAATTATTCAACACTATTTTTTTTCATTTGAGAAAAATAATTCCAAAAATTAATAATAAATCATAGGAGTGTCCAAATTCAGCGCCACCAATTTTTTTAGTCCCAAGACAGTACTTATCTTTTATTTTAATCATTTGGAGTGCAATTTTGCTATTTTTATTGATCTTTCCACAATTATTAATCGCCTTACAATCCCTTTTTTTCATTTGAGGAAAGAATACCAACAATTAATAATAAATCATAGGAGTGTTTGAATTCAGCGCGGCCAGTTTTTTTGGCCTCCAGACAGTGCTTACTTTTTGTTTTAATCATTTCTATCGCAATTGTCTGTATTTTAATAATTTTTCTGCAATTTTTAATTCTTTGACAATCCCACCTTTCAATTTTTGGAAAAATTTAAAAGATTAATAATAAATCATAACAGAGTGCCAATTTTGTGACTCCAATTTTTCTACACTCCAGACGACAAATACTTTTGTTTTTAATCAGTTGGGTTGCAGTTGACTATTTTTGTAATAATCTTTTTTCTAATTTTTTATTCTTTTACAATCTCTTTTTTCCATCATAGCAAAAAAAAAAAATAATAATAATAAATCATAGGAGTGTCCCAATTTAGCGCTGCCAATGGTTTTATACGCTAGACAATTAGTACTTTTAATTCTATTTAGCCGGACTGCAATTTTCTGTTTTTTAATAATATTTTTTGTAATTTTAATTATTCAACACTATTTTTTTCATTTTAGAAAGATAATTCCAAAAATTAATAATAAATCATAGGAGTGTCCAAATTCTGCGCCACCAATTTTTTTAGTCCCCAGACAGTACTTATCTTTTATTTTAATCATTTGGAGTGCGATTTTGCTATTTTTATTGATCTTTCCACAATTATTAATCGCCTTACAATCCCTTTTTTTCATTTGAGAAAAGAATACCAACAATTAATAATAAATCACAGGAGTGTTTGAATTCAGTGCGGCCAGTTTTTTTGGCCTCCAGACAGTGCTTACTTTTGGTTTTAATCATTTCGATCGCAATTGTCTATATTTTAATAATATTTCTGCAATTTTTAATTCTTTCACAATCGCAGCTTTCAATTTTGGAAAAATGTAAAAGATTAATAATAAATCATAACAGAGTGCCAATTGTGCGACCCAAAATTATCTAGTCTCCAGACGACAAGTACTTTTGTTTTTAATCAGTTGGGTTGTAGTAGACTATTTTTGTAATAATCTTTTTTCTAATTTTTTTATTATTTAACAATCCTTTTTTCCATCACCGCAAAAAAATAAAAAAATAATAATAAATCATAGGAGTGTCCCAATTTAGCGTCGCCAATATTTTTATACACTAGACAATTAGTACTTTTAATTCTATTCAGCTGGCTTGCAATTTTTTGTTTTTTAATAATGTTTTTTGTAATTTTAATTATTCAACACTCTATTTTTTTCATTTGAGAAAAACAATTAAAAAAATTAATAATAAATCATAGGAGTGTCCAAATTCAGCGCCACCAATTTTTTTAGTCCCCAGACAGTACTTATCTTTTATTTTAATCATTTGGAGTGCGATTTTTCTATTTTTATTGATCTTTCCACAATTATTAATCGCCTTACAATCCCTTTTTTTCATTTGAGGAAAGAATACCAACAATTAATAATAAATCACAGGAGTGTTTGAATTCAGCGCGGCCAGTTTTTTTGGCCTCCAGACAGTGCTTACTTTTTGTTTTAATCATTTCAATCGCAATTGTCTATATTTTAATAATTTTTCTGCAATTTTTAATTCTTTCACAATCCCAGCTTTCAATTTTAGGAAAAATGTAAAAGATTAATAATAAATCATAACAGAGTGCCAATTGTGCGACCCAAATTTTCTAGACTCCAGACGACAAGTACTTTTGTTTTTAATCAGTTGGGTTGTAGTAGACTATTTTTGTAATAATCTTTTTTCTAATTTTTTTATTATTTTACAATCCTTTTTTTCCATCACCGCAAAAAAAATAAAAAAATAATAATAAATCATAGGAGTGTCCCAATTTAGCGTCGCCAATATTTTTATACACTAGAGAATTAGTACTTTTAATTCTATTCAGCTGGCTTGCAATTTTTGTTTTTTAATAATGTTTTTTGTAATTTTAATTATTCAACACTATTTTTTTTCATTTGAGAAAATAATTCCAAAAATTAATAATAAATCATAGGAGTGTCCAAATTCAGCGCCACCAATTTTTTTAGTCCCCAGACAGTACTTATCTTTTATTTTAATCATTTGGAGTGCAATTTTGCTATTTTTATTGATCTTTCCACAATTATTAATCGCCTTACAATCCCTTTTTTTCATTTGAGGAAAGAATACCAACAATTAATAATAAATCACAGGAGTGTTTGAATTCAGCGCGGCCAGTTTTTTTGGCCTCCAGACAGTGCTTACTTTTTGTTTTAATCATTTCTATCGCAATTGTCTATATTTTAATAATTTTTCTGCAATTTTTAATTCTTTGACAATCCCACCTTTCAATTTTTGGAAAAATTTAAAAGATTAATAATAAATCATAACAGAGTGCCAATTTTGTGACCCAATTTTTCTACACTCCAGACGACAAGTACTTTTGTTTTTAATCAGTTGGGTTGCAGTTGACTATTTTTGTAATAATCTTTTTTCTAATTTTTTATTATTTTACAATCTCTTTTTTCCATCATAGCAAAAAAAAAAAATTAATAATAAATCATAGGAGTGTCCCAATTTAGCGTCGCCAATGTTTTTATACGCTAGACAATTAGTACTTTTAATTCTATACAGCTGGACTGCAATTTTCTATTTTTTAATAATGTTTTTTGTAATTTTAATTATTCAACACTTTTTTTTTCATTTTAGAAAAATAATTCCAAAAATTAATAATAAATCATAGGAGTGTCCAAATTCAGCGCCACCAATTTTTTTAGTCCCCAGACAGTACTTATTTTTTATTTTAATCATTTGGAGTGCGATTTTGCTATTTTTATTGATCTTTCTACAATTTCTAATCGCCTTACAATCCCTTTTTTTCATTTGAGGAAAGAATTCGAACAATTAAAAACAAATCACAGGAGTGTTCGAATTTAGCGCGACCAGTTTTTTTGGCCTCCAGACCGTGCTTACTTTTTGTTTTAATCATTTCGATCGCAATTGTCTATATTTTAATAATTTTTCTGCAATTTTTAATTCTTTGACAATCCCACCTTTCAATTTTTGGAAAAATTTAAAAGATTAATAATAAATCATAACAGAGTGCCAATTTTGGGACCCCAATTTTTCTTGACTCCAGACGACAAGTTCTTTTGTTTTTAATCAGTTGGGTTGTAGTAGACTATTTTTGTAATAATCTTTTTTCTAATTTTTTATTATTTTACAATCCCTTTTTTCCATCACCGCAAAAAAAATAAAAAATAATAATAAATCATAGGAGTGTCCCAATTTAGCGCCGCCAATATTTTTATACACTAGACAATTAGTACTTTTAATTCTATTCAGCTGGCTTGCAATTTTCTGTTTTTTAATAATGTTTTTTGTAATTTTAATTATTTAACACACTATTTTTTTCATTTGAGAAAAACAATTAAAAAAATTAATAATAAATCATAGGAGTGTCCAAATTCAGCGCCACCAATTTTTTTAGTCCCCAGACTGTACTTATATTTTATTTTAATCATTTGGAGTGCAATTTTGCTATTTTTATTGATCTTTCTACAATTTTCAATCGCCTTACAATCCCTTTTTTTCATTTGAGGAAAGAATTCCAACAATTAATAACAAATCACAGGAGTGTTCGAATTCAGCGCGACCAGTTTTTTTGGCCTCAAGACAGTGCTTACTTTTTGTTTTAATCATTTCCATCGCAATTGTCTATATTTTAATAATTTTTCTGCAATTTTTAATTCTTTGACAATCCCACCTTTCAATTTTTGGAAAAATTTAAAAGATTAATAATAAATCATAACAGAGTGCCAATTTTGGGACCCCAATTTTTCTTGACTCCAGACGACAAGTTCTTTTGTTTTTAATCAGTTGGGTTGTAGTAGACTATTTTTGTAATAATCTTTTTTCTAATTTTTTATTGTTTTACAATCTCTTTTTTCCATCATAGCAAAAAAAATAAAAAAATAATAATAAATCATAGGAGTGTCCCAATTTAGCGTCGCCAATGTTTTTATACGCTAGAAAATTAGTACTTTTAATTCTATTCAGCTGGACTGCAATTTTCTGTTTTTTAATAATGTTTTTTGTAATTTTAATTATTCAACACTATTTTTTTTCATTTTAGAAAAATAATTCCAAAAATTAATAATAAATCATAGGAGTGTCCAAATTCAGCGCCACCAATTTTTTTAGTCCCCAGACAGTACTTATTTTTTATTTTAATCATTTGGAGTGCGATTTTACTATTTTTATTGATCTTTCCACAATTTCTAATCGCCTTACAATCCCTTTTTTTCATTTGAGGAAAGAATTCGAACAATTAATAACAAATCACAAGAGTGTTCGAATTTAGCGCGACCAGTTTTTTTGGCCTCCAGACAGTGCTTACTTTTTGTTTTAATCATTTCGATCGCAATTGTCTATATTTTAATAATTTTTCTGCAATTTTTAATTCTTTGACAATCCCACCTTTCAATTTTTGGAAAAATTTAAAAGATTAATAATAAATCATAACAGAGTGCCAATTTTGGGACCCCAATTTTTCTTGACTCCAGACGACAAGTTCTTTTGTTTTTAATCAGTTGGGTTGTAGTAGACTATTTTTGTAATAATCTTTTTTCTAATTTTTTATTATTTTACAATCTCTTTTTTCCATCATAGCAAAAAAAAAAAAAAATAATAATAAATCATAGGAGTGTCCCAATTTAGCGTCGCCAATGTTTTTATACGCTAGACAATTAGTACTTTTAATTCTATTCAGCTGGACTGCAATTTTCTGTTTTTTAATAATGTTTTTTGTAATTTTAATTATTCAACACACTATTTTTTTCATTTGAGAAAAATAATTAAAAAAATTAATAATAAATCATAGGAGTGTCCAAATTCAGCGCCACCAATTTTTTTAGTCCCCAGACAGTACTTATTTTTTATTTTAATCATTTGGAGTGCGATTTTGCTATTTTTATTGATCTTTCCACAATTTTAATCGCCTTACAATCCCTTTTTTTTCATTTGAGGAAAGAATTCCAACAATTAATAACAAATCACAGGAGTGTTCGAATTCAGCGCGACCAGTTTTTTTGGCCTCAAGACAGTGCTTACTTTTTGTTTTAATCATTTCGATCGCAATTGTCTATATTTTAATAATTTTTCTGCAATTTTTAATTCTTTGACAATCCCACCTTTCAATTTTTGGAAAAATTTAAAAGATTAATAATAAATCATAACAGAGTGCCAATTTTGGGACCCCAATTTTTCTTGACTCCAGACGACAAGTTCTTTTGTTTTTAATCAGTTGGGTTGTAGTAGACTATTTTTGTAATAATCTTTTTTCTAATTTTTTATTGTTTTACAATCTCTTTTTTCCATCATAGCAAAAAAAATAAAAAAATAATAATAAATCATAGGAGTGTCCCAATTTAGCGTCGCCAATGTTTTTATACGCTAGAAAATTAGTACTTTTAATTCTATTCAGCTGGACTGCAATTTTCGGTTTTTTAATAATGTTTTTTGTAATTTTAATTATTCAACACTATTTTTTTTCATTTTAGAAAAATAATTCCAAAAATTAATAATAAATCATAGGAGTGTCCAAATTCAGCGCCACCAATTTTTTTAGTCCCCAGACAGTACTTATTTTTTATTTTAATCATTTGGAGTGCGATTTTACTATTTTTATTGATCTTTCCACAATTTCTAATCGCCTTACAATCCCTTTTTTTCATTTGAGGAAAGAATTCGAACAATTAATAACAAATCACAAGAGTGTTCGAATTTAGCGCGACCAATTTTTTTGGCCTCCAGACTGTGCTTACTTTTTGTTTTAATCATTTTGATCGCAATTGTCTATATTTTAATAATTTTTCTTCAATTTTTAATTCTTTGACAATCCCACCTTTCAATTTTTGAAAAATTTAAAAGATTAATAATAAATCATAACAGAGTGCCAATTTTGGGACCCCAATTTTTCTTGACTCCAGACGACAAGTTCTTTTGTTTTTAATCAGTTGGGTTGTAGTAGACTATTTTTGTAATAATCTTTTTTCTAATTTTTTATTGTTTTACAATCTCTTTTTTCCATCATAGCAAAAAAATAATAATAATAATAATAAATCATAGGAGTGTCCCAATTTAGCGTCGCCAATGTTTTTATACGCTAGACAATTAGTACTTTTAATTCTATACAGCTGGACTGCAATTTTCTGTTTTTTAATAATGTTTTTTGTAATTTTAATTATTCAACACTTTTTTTTTCATTTTAGAAAAATAATTCCAAAAATTAATAATAAATCATAGGAGTGTCCAAATTCAGCGCCACCAATTTTTTTAGTCCCCAGACAGTACTTATTTTTTATTTTAATCATTTGGAGTGCGATTTTACTATTTTTATTGATCTTTCCACAATTTCTAATCGCCTTACAATCCCTTTTTTTCATTTGAGGAAAGAATTCGAACAATTAATAACAAATCACAAGAGTGTTCGAATTTAGCGCGACCAATTTTTTTGTCCTCCAGACCGTGCTTACTTTTTGTTTTAATCATTTTGATCGCAATTGTCTATATTTTAATAATTTTTCTGCAATTTTTAATTCTTTGACAATCCCACCTTTCAATTTTTTAAAAATTTAAAAGATTAATAATAAATCATAACAGAGTGCCAATTTTGGGACCCCAATTTTTCTTGACTCCAGACGACAAGTTCTTTTGTTTTTAATCAGTTGGGTTGTAGTAGACTATTTTTGTAATAATCTTTTTTCTAATTTTTTATTGTTTTACAATCTCTTTTTTCCATCATAGCAAAAAAAATAAAAAAATAATAATAAATCATAGGAGTGTCCCAATTTAGCGCCGCCAATGTTTTTATACGCTAGAAAATTAGTACTTTTAATTCTATTCAGCTGGACTGCAATTTTTGGTTTTTTAATAATGTTTTTTGTAATTTTAATTATTCAACACTATTTTTTTTCATTTTAGAAAAATAATTCCAAAAATTAATAATAAATCATAGGAGTGTCCAAATTCAGCGCCACCAATTTTTTTAGTCCCCAGACAGTACTTATTTTTTATTTTAATCATTTGGAGTGCGATTTTACTATTTTTATTGATCTTTCCACAATTTCTAATCGCCTTACAATCCCTTTTTTTCATTTGAGGAAAGAATTCGAACAATTAATAACAAATCACAAGAGTGTTCGAATTTAGCGCGACCATTTTTTTGGCCTCCAGACCGTGCTTACTTTTTGTTTTAATCATTTTGATCGCAATTGTCTATATTTTAATAATTTTTCTGCAATTTTTAATTCTTTGACAATCCCACCTTTCAATTTTTGGAAAAATTTAAAAGATTAATAATAAATCATAACAGAGTGCCAATTTTGGGACCCCAATTTTTCTTGACTCCAGACGACAAGTTGTTTTGTTTTTAATCAGTTGGGTTGTAGTAGACTATTTTTGTAATAATCTTTTTTCTAATTTTTTATTATTTTACAATCTCTTTTTTCCATCATAGCAAAAAAATAATAATAATAATAATAAATCATAGGAGTGTCCCAATTTAGCGTCGCCAATGTTTTTATACGCTAGACAATTAGTACTTTTAATTCTATACAGCTGGACTGCAATTTTCTGTTTTTTAATAATGTTTTTTGTAATTTTAATTATTCAACACTTTTTTTTTCATTTTAGAAAAATAATTCCAAAAATTAATAATAAATTATAGGAGTGTCCAAATTCAGCGCCACCAATTTTTTTAGTCCCCAGACAGTACTTATTTTTTATTTTAATCATTTGGAGTGCGATTTTACTATTTTTATTGATCTTTCCACAATTTCTAATCGCCTTACAATCCCTTTTTTTCATTTGAGGAAAGAATTCGAACAATTAATAACAAATCACAAGAGTGTTCCAATTTAGCGCGACCAATTTTTTTGGCCTCCAGACCGTGCTTACTTTTTGTTTTAATCATTTTGATCGCAATTGTCTATATTTTAATAATTTTTCTGCAATTTTTAATTCTTTGACAATCCCACCTTTCAATTTTTTGAAAAATTTAAAAGATTAATAATAAATCATAACAGAGTGCCAATTTTGGGACCCCAATTTTTCTTGACTCCAGACGACAAGTTCTTTTGTTTTTAATCAGTTGGGTTGTAGTAGACTATTTTTGTAATAATCTTTTTTCTAATTTTTTATTGTTTTACAATCTCTTTTTTCCATCATAGCAAAAAAAAATAATAATAAATCATAGGAGTGTCCCAATTTAGCGCCGCCAATGTTTTTATACGCTAGAAAATTAGTACTTTTAATTCTATTCAGCTGGACTGCAATTTTTGTTTTTTAATAATGTTTTTTGTAATTTTAATTATTCAACACTGTTTTTTTTCATTTTAGAAAAATAATTCCAAAAATTAATAATAAATCATAGGAGTGTCCAAATTCAGCGCCACCAATTTTTTTAGTCCCCAGACAGTACTTATCTTTTATTTTAATCATTTGGAGTGCGATTTTGCTATTTTTATTGATCTTTCCACAATTATT
>CAUOFW020007135.1:318979-396115 GCA_963454935.2 Ilex paraguariensis | reverse complement strand
CATTTGTAAATTAAAAGAGTTAACATATAAGCTTATTTTTTCATTCTTTTTTTTCGTTTACTAAAAAATACATCTACATACATCAACTCAAATTGTTTGATCTTCAACAAATAAACGCACCAAAATAATTATAGTGAAAAATGCAAACCANTACATCAACTCAAATCGTTTGATCTTCAACAAATAAACGCACCAAAATAATTATAGTGAAAAATGCAAACCAAAGCTATTGCTCAAAATGGCCTATCTGCAATGCACATGTCCATCTATTAGTATATTTCTAATCAAGATCTAACTCCAAGATATACACCTCTATATAATTATTTCTAACTTCGAGATCTACACCTTTGTATAATTATTTTTATCCCAGATCTCACTTAGAGATCTACATTTATATATAATTATTTTTGACCAAGATCTAACTCAGCATTTAATTTGGTGAAAAGCTAGATATTTCTTGAAGTAAATCATTTGTAAATAACAATATTTCAAATATACACATTATTTTTCATTCATTTTTTCCATTTACTAAAATATACATCTATATACACAAACTTAAATCTTTTGATCTTCAACTAATTAACGCACAAAATAATTAAAGTGAAAAATACACCTCTATATAATTATTTCTAACCCAAATCTTATTCCGAGATTTATACCTCCATATAATTATTTTTGACCAAGATCTTACNCCTCTATATAATTATTTCTAAATTAGATCTTACTCGGAATTTAATTAGGTGAAAAACTATATAGTCTTGGACTAAGTCATTTGTAAAATAAATGATTTCAAATATATGCTTTATTTTTCATTCATTTTTTTCATTTACTAAAAAATATATCTACATACACAAACTCAAATCTATTGATATTCAACAAATAAACACACAAAATAATTAAAGTTAAAAATGAAAGCCAAAGTTGTAGCTCAAAATAGCCCATGAGCAATGGACATGTCCACCTACTAGAATACTTCTGACCTAGATCTCACTCTGAGATCTACACTTCTATATAATTATTTCTTACTTCAAGATTTGTTCCACTATATAATTATTTCTAAACAATTCTGAATTTAATTACGTTAAAAGCTAGATATTTCTTTGAGTAAATCATTTGTAAATTAAAAGAGTTAACATATAAGCTTATTTTTTCATTCTTTTTTTTCGTTTACTAAAAAATACATCTACATACATCAACTCAAATTGTTTGATCTTCAACAAATAAACGCACCAAAATAATTATAGTGAAAAATGCAAACCAAAGCTATTGCTCAAAATGGCCTATCTGCAATGCACATGTCCATCTATTAGTATATTTCTAATCAAGATCTAACTCCAAGATATACACCTCTATATAATTATTTCTAACTTCGAGATCTACACCTTTGTATAATTATTTTTATCCCAGATCTCACTTAGAGATCTACATTTATATATAATTATTTTTGACCAAGATCTAACTCAGCATTTAATTTGGTGAAAAGCTAGATATTTCTTGAAGTAAATCATTTGTAAATAAAAATATTTCAAATATACACATTATTTTTCATTCATTTTTTCCATTTACTAAAATATACATCTATATACACAAACTTAAATCTTTTGATCTTCAACTAATTAACGCACAAAATAATTAAAGTGAAAAATACACCTCTATATAATTATTTCTAACCCAAATCTTATTCCGAGATTTATACCTCCATATAATTATTTTTGACCAAGATCTTACTTTGAATTTAATTAGATGAAAAACTAGATATTTCTTGGAGTAAGTCATTTGTGAATTAAATGAGTTCAAAAACACACTTTATTTTTTGTTCATTTTTTCTATTTACTACAAAATACATCGGCATACACAAACTCAAATCCTTTGATCTTCAACTAATTAACTCGCAAAATAATTAATGTGAATAATGAAAGCAGACTCTGTAGCTCAAAATGATCCGTGTGCAATGCACATGTCCACATACTAGTATACTTTTGACCTAGATCTCACTTCAAGATCTACACTTATGTATAATTATTTTTGACAAAATATCACTTTGAGAGCTACACCTCTATATAATTATTTCTCACTTCAAGATCTATGCCTCCATATAATTATTTTTGACCAGATCTCAATCCGAATTTAATTACATTAAAACCTAGATATTTCTTCAATTAAGTCATTTGTCAATTAAAAGAGTTCAAATATACAGTTTATTTTTTATTCATATTTTTTGTTTACTAAAAAATGCATCTACATACATAAATTCAAATTGTTTGATTTTCAACCAATAAATGCACCAACATAAATAAAGTGAAAAATGCAAACCAAAAAAGTAGCTTGAATTGACTTAAGTGCAATGTGCATGCCCACTTACTAGTATATTTCTAACCCAAATCTCAGTCCGAGATCTACATCCCTATATAATTATTCTAACTTTGAGATCTACACCTCTTTAAAATTATTTCTTACATAGATGTCACTCAGAGATCTACACCACTATATATTTACTTTTCACCTGGATCATACTCCAAATTTATTTAGGGGAAAAGCTAGATATTTTTTGGAGTAGGTCATTTGTAAATTAAAAGAATTAAAATATATGCTTTATTTTTCATTCATTTTTTTCCGTTGACCAAAAAATAAATCTACATACACAAACTCAAATCTTTTGATCTTCAACTATTTAATTCAGCAAATAATAAAAGTTAAAAAGGCAAACAAAAAATGTGGCTTAAAATGGCCAATGTGGAATGCACATGTCCATCTACTAGTATGCTTCTAACCCATATCTCACTCTGAGATCTACACCTCTATATTATTATTTCTAAACCAGATCTTACTCCGAATTTAACTAGGTGAAAAACTAGATATTTCTTGGACTAAGTCATTTGTAAATTAAATGAGTTCAAATATACGCTTTATTTTTCATTCTAATTTTTCGTTTACTAAAAAATACATCTACATACACAAACTCAAATCTTTTGGTCTTCAACAAATAACCGCAGAAAATAATTAATGTGAAAAATGCAAACTGAATCTGTAGCTTAAAATGATCCATGTACAATACTTCTAATCCAGATCTCACTCCAATATCTACACCTCTATATAATTATTTTTGACTAGATCTCACTCCGATATCTAAACCTCTATATAATTATTTCTCAATTCAAGATCTACACCTGCATATGATTATTTATGAACCAGCTCTCACTCTGAATTTAATAAACTTAAAACCTGAATTTAATAAACTTAAAACCTATTTATTTCTTAGAGTAAGTCATTTGTCAATTAAAAGAGTTCAAATATACGTTTTATTTTTTATTCATTTACTAAAAAATAGATCTACATACATAAACTCAAATAGTTTTATTTTCAACTAACAAATGCACAAAATAATAAAAGTGAAAAATGCAAACCACAACAGTAGCTTGAAATAGCTTATGTGCAATGCACGTGTCCACGTACTAATATATTTCTGACCTAGATCTCACTCCTAAATCTATACCCCTAGATAATTATTTCTAACTTCGAGACCTACACCTTTATACAGTTATTTCATACCTAAATCTCACTTTGATAACTACACCTCTATATAATAACTTGCCACCAAGATCTCACTCCAAATTTATATAGGCGAAAAGCTAGATATTTCTTGGAGTAAGTCATTTGTAAATTAAAAGAAATAAAATATGCGCTTTATTTTTCATTCATTTTTTCTGTTTACTAAAAAATAAATCTAAATACCTAAACTCAAATATTTTGATCTTCAACAATTAATAAAAGTTAAAAATTCAAAATGATAATGTGGCTTAAAATGGCCAATGTGGAATGCACATGTTCATCTACTAGTATACTTTTGACCCAGATCTCACTCCGAGGTCTACACCTCGATAAAACTATTTCTAAACCAGATCTTACTTCGAATTTAATTAGGTGAAAAACTAGATATTGGACTAAGTCATTTGTAAATTACATGAGTTCAAATATGCTATTTATATTTCATTCATATTTTTCGTTTACTAAAAAATATATCTATATACACAAACTCATATATTCTGATCTTCAACAAATAAATGCAGAAAATAATTAATGTGAAAATGCAAGCTAAATCTATAGCTTAAAATGATCCATGTGCAATGCATATGTCCACCTACTAGTATACTTTTGACCAAGATCTCCCTCTGAGATCTACACCTCTATATAATTATTTTTGACCAAATGTCACTCCGAGATCTCCACCTCTATATAATTATTTCTCACTCCAAGATTTATACCTCCATATAATTTTTTCTGATCCAGATCTCACTCCAAATTTAATTACCTTAAAACCTAGATATTTCTTAAAGTCATTTTTCAATTAAAAGAGTTCAAATATATGCTTTATTTTTTATTCATTTTTTTCGTTTACTAAAAAATAGATCTACATACATAAACTCAAATTGTTTGATGTTCAACTAATAAATGCACCAAATAATTAAAGTGAAAAATGCAAACCACAGCTATAGCTTGAAATGGCTTTTGTGCAATGAACATGTCTACCTACTAGTATATTTCTGACCGAGATCTCACTTCGAGATCTACACCCCTATATAATTATTGTAGCTTCGAGATTTACACCTCTATACAATTATTTCTTATCTACATCTCACACTGAGTTCAACACCTTTATATAACTACTTTTCACAAAGATCTCACTCCAAATTTATTTAGGTGGAAAGCTAGATAGTTCTTGGAGTAAGTCATTTGTAAATTAAAAGAGTTAAAATGAATGCTTTATTTTTCATTCATTTTTTCTGTTTACTAAAAAAATAAATCCACATACACAAACTCAAGTCTTTTAATCTTCAACTAATGAATTCACTAAATAATTAAAGTAAAAAAATGCAAACTGAAACTGTAGCTTAAAATGGCCCATGTGCAATGCACATGTCCACCTACTAGTATACTTCTGACCTTGATCTCACTTCGAGATTTACACCTCTATATAATTATTTCTAAACTAGATCTTACTCCAAATTTAATTAGGTGAAAAACTAGATATTTCTTGGACTAAGTCATTTGTAAATTAAATGAGTTCAAATATACGCTTTATTTTTCAATCGATTTTTTTGGTTTACTAAAAAATACATCTACATATACACACTCAAATCGTTTGATCTTCGACAAATAACCGCAAAAAATAATTAATGTGAAAAATGCAAGTTGAATCTGTAGCTTAAATGACCCATATGCAATGCGCATGTTCAATTACTACAATACTTCTAACCCATATCTCATTTGGATATCTACACCTCTATATAATTATTTTTAATCATATCTCATTACAAGATCGACACCTCTATATAATTATTTCTCAATTCGAGATCTATACCTCCATATAATTATTTTTGAACCAAATCTCATTCCAAATTCAATTATGCTAAAACCTTGATATTTTTTAGAGCAAGTCATTTGTCAATTCAAAGAGTTCAAATTTATGCTGTATTTTTTATTCATTTTTTTCATTTACTAAAAAATACATCTACATACATAAACTCAAATTGTTTGATCTTCAACTAATAAACACACCAAAATAATTAAATTGAAAAATATAAACCAAACAAGTAGCTTGAAATGGCTTATGTGCAATGCACATGTCCACTTACTAATATATTTCTGATCTAGATCTCACTCCCAGATCTATACCCCTGGATAATTATTTCTAACTTTGAGATCTACACCTTTATACAGTTATTTTGTACCTAGATCTCACTCTGATAACTACACCTCTATATAATTACTTTTCACCAAGATCTCACTCTAAATTTATTTAGGCGAAAAGCTAGATATTTCATGGAGTAAGTCATTTGAAAATTAAAAGAGTTAAAATATACGCTTTATTTTTCATTCATTTTTTCTGTTTACTAAAAAATAAATCTACACACCCAAACTCAAATATTTTTATCTTCAACTAATTAATTCACAAAATAATTAAAGTTAAACATGCAAACCGAAACTGCGGCTAAAACTGGCCCACCTACTAGTATACTTCTAACCCAGATTTCACTCTGAGATCTACACCTCTATATAATTATTTCTTAATCAGATCTTACTCTTAATTTAATTTAGCGAACAACTAGATATTTCTTGGACTAAGTCATTTGTAAATCAAAAGAGTTCAAATATACGCTTAATTTTTCATTCATATCTTTCGTTTAATAAAAAATACATCAACATACATAAACTCAAATTGTTTGATCTTTAACTGATAAATGCACCAAAATAAATATAGTGAAAAATGCAAATTGAAACCGTAGCCCAGAATGGCCTATCAACATTGCACATGTCCATCTACTATTATATTTCTGACCCAAATCTCAATCCGAGATCTACACATTTATATAATTATTTCTCACTTTGAGATCTATACCTCCATATAATTATTTCTAAACCAGAACTCACTCCAAATTTAATTACGTTAAAACCTTGATATTTATATGAGTAAGTCATTTGTCAATTAAAAGAGTTCAAATATAGGCTTTATTTTTCATTCATTTTTTTCGTTTACTAAAAAATACATTTACATACATAAACTTGAATTGTTTGATCTTCAACTAATAAACGCACCAAAATAATTAAAGTGACAAATGCAAACCAAAGCAGTAGGTTCAAATGGCTTAGGTGCAACTCACATGTCCACCTTCTAATATGTTTTTGACCAAGATCTCACTTCGAGATCTATACCTCTATATAATTATTTCTAATTTCGAGATCTACACCTCTATATAATTATTTCTTACCTAGTTCTCACTCTGAGATCTACACCTGTATATAATTACATTTCACCAAGATCTCACTCTGAATTTTTTTAGGTGAAAAGCTAGATATTTGTTGGAGTAAGTCATTTGTAAATTAAAAGAGTTAAAATATATGCTTTATTTTTCATTTATTTTTTCCGTTTACTAAAAAGTAAATCTACATACACAAACTCAAATATTTTGATCTTCAACTAATTAATTCACAAAATAATTAAAGTTTAAAATGAAAACCAAAACTGTAGGTTAAAATAGCTCATGTGCAATGCACATGTCCACATACTAGTATACTTCTGAGTCAGGTCTCATTCCGAGATTTACACCTCTATATAATTCTTTTTTACGAAGATCTCACTCTGAATTTAATTTGGTAAAAAGCTAGATATTTTTTGAAGTCAGTCATTTGTAAATTAAAATAATTCAAATATACTCTCTCTCTCTCTCTCACACACACACCCACCCACACACACATGCACGCACACACACACGAGGAGGTGGACCTTGAACATTCCAACCATGAGCATCTACTGTTTAATTTGCAGATTTATGCTTAATGATTTGAAAATCAACTAGCCCTAATCTCGTCGTCCCCTTTTCATATCCTAGTTCGTGAACACAAAAAAAAACTTGGTCTAATCTTGTATGCTGCCTTTAATACTGCCAACTTGGAGGTTGACATGGAATTAATTGTTGCATCTAAAAAAAGCTATACGTGCAACTTGAAATTAAAAAAAAATTAAAAAATTAATGAGGAGACTTAAAGGCGTTGTTTGCGATATCACATGGGAGTTTATTTGTTTTCGTTGCTTTTACTTTATTGATCTAAAATCCTGTGATCTTAAATTTTGCATGTTAAACTTGGTCTAGAGCAGTAGCTAATTGGATTCATCTAATTCTTCTGTCTAAAGTAGTGGGAATTCGTTTTTAAATTTTTTTTTCATGGGTAGCATTCAGCTGTTTGAACTTCCTTCTCTGCAAATGGTTGTCATTTTTTTCTTTTAAGCAAAATGTCAACAAAATATAGTGATTTTACAATGCTTTCCATCATGGCTATCAAGGATCACTGTGGGATAGATTACTAACAAATCAATTTGGTGAGATTATGATACAATGTAGTGTGATAATGAAAAATGGGGTTGTTAGAATCAATCCTAACTTAGACTTCAAATGTGTTGTAACTATATTCATTTACTTGTAATTTTTAGTATTATACCTCTTTTAGTACTGTAGTTTTACCCAACAACTTCAATTGTACGTCGTTGACAAATGAAACATGTAGAGTCCGAAGATTCAGTTTGGGCAATTGTTATAATTGCCTAGTTTTAAGTATATGTTAGTTGCACATAATCGTAATATTTTAAGCTTACAACCCATGAATTACGCAAATAAGAACGCATCAACAGGCCAAAATTTTAAAAAATAATAATTATCAACTATTGTATATCATTAGTTTATCTTAGCATATGTAGATACAAGTGCACCAGGAATCTTTAATAAATAATTGACAAAATTAGGAACTCTAGCTGTATATATTCAGCCACTCAAGTTGACAAGAAATTTTGCTAAATAATTTGAGGACTTCGTTCATTAGTATCTTGTTGTTGCAACTTCCCAAACCGTGTACGATCGATCTCTCTCTCTCTCTCTCTCTCACACACACACACATACACACACACAAAAGAAGATGGAGCCTAAACATTTCAGCCATTACCATCCATTGAATTTCTAGGATGTGCAAAAGAACGGAGGTACGGATGTCATGTGGTATGGGTGTAAAAAACCAATCTTAGACCATGCGTATTATTGTAAGGAGTGTGATTACTTCCTACATAAGAGCTGTGCAGAACTTAACCGAGAGATTAAAGATCACATACACCCCCGAACCCCTTTTAACCCTTAATGCAGGTCAAAGTTCATTAGCATGTGATGCATGTAAACAAAGTTGGGATTGGTTCAACTACTTGTTACAAGTGTGACTTTGACATCCGCATGCCAGGTTTCTTGGTCACATGATTAAACTTGCATTCACTAGCACCCATTGGCCATCCTACTTAGGCCATCCTTGTTC
This sequence comes from Ilex paraguariensis, assembly GCA_963454935.2. NCBI lineage: Eukaryota > Viridiplantae > Streptophyta > Magnoliopsida > Aquifoliales > Aquifoliaceae > Ilex > Ilex paraguariensis. The sequence goes on along the minus strand of CAUOFW020007135.1, from coordinate 387,265 downwards.
AGTTGTGATATTTGCATCATGGAAGATAAAGACTCATCTTATCTATGTCACACCTGTCAATTTTGGGATCCATTAAAGGTTGTGCCTCACTACCTAACACTATCAAGATTAATGATCACCATCATCATCTTACCTTAACCAAGTAGTATCTATATAATATTTACTAATTTTAGACAGAAGTGCAACATATATGACCAGGATGTTTTACACAAATTATTCGGCTAATTGTTGTGGCCTTTAGATATTTTGCCCATGTCAAGTGTGCACCATAAGAGGCAGGGTTATCGAGGTGAGTTTAATCGTTAAGTAATACTACATAGACTTAAAAAGTAATTTTAATAATCATAATTATTGAATAAATAATGGGTCCTAAAAAATGCTAGGACCCACAGTGAAACCAATTATTGTAATTATTAAGTTTACTTTTTAAATCCATGTACATTGCTCTTAATCGTTTTATCTTGTTTGTGTTTTCTCCACGCCTCTCTCTTCCTTTTAACAAAATCCTTGCAGTGATTTTAATACTTGTCAACTAAAACTTTTCTCTAAATTTTGTGATTTTAGAGGTCGTGAAATAAGTAGCGACAATAAAGATGACAAACTACTTGAGTTTAATCTGGTAAACTTACCAGTGAATGATGAATCCATAGATCTAAATAAACATTTTGTTAAAGATATCAACATTAACAAGTTTGAGAAAGAAATAAAAATTAATAATTGGAAGCATGAGCATCCGTTACTTCTTTTCGATGTGCAAAATATCAATGAGATGAAGGATGATGAAATCTTATGCAATGCGTGTGTGCAACCTATCTCCCTTCCATTTTACGGCTGTTGTCAATGCAAGCAATTACTTTATGCACTTAGGTACAGAAGGTTGAACACCCAAGTCAGCCTAAACACTGACATCTATTTGCTCTTCATATGTGACTGTTGCAACTTGTTTAACAATGGATTCTTTTACAAATGTCAGACTTGAAACCTCTGTGTTGATGTCAAAGTGCTTTTCTACGTAGCACTAAATCTCACAAGCACCCCCTAGTTCAAACTGAAGGTTCACATTATTTGTGCAAGTCATGTGATGACAAGTCCTCAAAGTTATATTCGGATGTGATACTTACAACTTCAATCTGGACTACGAATGTGCTCTGTTTCCAAAAACTGTCAAGCACAGATGTTATTGGCATCCCCTTATTCGAAGCTATTGTCCTCCCAATGATCATTCCAACGCATTCTATTGTGAATTTTGCGAGGAAAAAATAAATCCAAGGCATTAGATGTACCAATGTCATCATCGCGACCAATCTTTTCGTACAAGTTAATGATCATTCACACCCTCTTATAGTTGTTCGAAAGATGAAAAGAGTTCACGTGTTGCACCTGTGGTAAACCTTTTTATTATGACAACTTATTGGAATGTTGTGAATGCAATTATATAATATGCAGAAATTGTTTTAATTGATACAATTCATTAAATTCTATTTTTCTTTTTTGTTTAGCATTTCAGGCTATGATTATTTGGAGCATTTGTGTAGTTTGTATAGATTCCAATGTAATACTACTTAACATAAAAGAAGAGAATGAACAATCCCAAATTAGTATAATAAATTAATAATTCCACCTCAATATGAAGAAAATATAGAGAAGTTTTTAAAGTTCATCATGAATTCACTATAGAACAAACTATAGTCACAACCAGAATTGATCGAACTCAAAACCCCTAAATGTACCCCGCACATTTATCTATAACCACCATTAACAAATTTGGAAGAATTTGGGTATTATATCATGCATAGAGCCTTTCTTTAGAATCATCAAGGGGTTGGGTACTTTAGATCGAGCAATGTTATTTAAATTTAATTTTTTGACTTAATTTATTGATTGACTGTTGATGGCGTGAATTAACGTGGATGAGCAAAAAATGTAAGTGACGTGTGATGATTGTGGATCAGAGCTACAAGGCTCGTGTGTGATGCTGGAATGTAATGCTGAGGGGATTTAAAAGGTGTACACAGTGAAAATATAGTGGTTCACAAGCTCAGGAGCTCGGCTAGACTATTTCTTCAATGGAGGCTCTTGCTCCCACTCTTCTATTCACCACCCTAATGTATTACAATTCGGTATATCTCGAAGTTAGGGTTTCTTTTTTTTTCTGCCTCTTTATAGAGGCGTTACATAGTATTTATAGGACTGTTCCCCATTCTGTCGGATCTAAGCTGAGATCTCTGCCTGTCATTAGTGGGATTCTCCTTAATTTTAGGAGAGAATCTTGGTTGGTTGAGAGTTTCATGCTTTGAACCCAATTTTTGCAGTTATCCAGCTATTCCCTGTTCAGTTCTGCTATCATCTCCTCAAGGGGAGCTCTGACCCCGAGCTTCTGAGCTCCTGGTATCCTACCAGACCTCCTGACCTGACCTTGTTTCCTGAGCTCGCTCTTATAGCTTATTTGAGGTATCATCAACTGTAAATCTCATTAAACATTGAAACTTAATGTTAATATAATAATTCAAATAAAACCACATCATTAAATTATTACATTATGTCAAATTTTTAGATTCTACTATTATTTTAGAACCATTCAAAGGTGATATGCCGTGACNTTCCTACTTCTAGCGGCCTACTAGGTACGTCTTTCTTCCCTTCTTTTCTTTTCTGTTTGGTCTAGATCCCTTCAACCCTCCTTGGTGGGGTTTCGGGTTTCGTTTCCTAATTTGGAGATTTAGGTATTTTAGGAGTTGCTCCAACAACCTCTCTTTTCTTCTGTGATTTGTAGACTCCTTTTCCTTAGTTAGGATGCCCTTTCTTAGGGATTGGTGCTTGAGACCCTAGTTCTTGATGGACTGTGCCTTGCATCTATCTTCTCTACATTCTGGCTTTTTAGTTGAAACTATGATGGGGAGATTTGCCGTTACTTCTTCTGATTCAGGTTCTAAGGATCTGGTCAGTGAGGAGGTCGGGGAAAACACCTCTATTTCACTCAGGGATCACTCTTTTTCTAGCGAGGCAGCCTTTGGGTCTGCCCTTGGGGTTTCCTCTTTGCTCTCCCCCANCTGCATGGGGTGGCGTCGAATTACCCTTTTGAAATGTTATTTATTAATCCCTTTTTTCTTCAATATTAATTTAATTTTTTATTGACTTAATTTATTATAGTTATTATAGGATTATAGTAGGTGATGGGGTCTCGGAAATCACAGCCCAAGCCCAACGTGTGCGAGGTTGTTGGGTCCGNATTTTTATTGACTTAATTTATTATAGTTATTATAGGATTATAGTAGGTGATGGGGTCTCGAAAATCACAGCCCAAGCCCAAGGTGTGCGAGGTTGTTGGGTCCGATGTTAGAGTAGGTTTGGTAGATTAGGTTATCTAATCAAAAAGAGAACAAAGAAGATAAGTGGTTCACCTCAACCGATAGACCAAGGATACGTCCACTATAATGGAGTCTCTTGCTCCTTTATTTTGTATATTAAAACTCCGATGTAAACAACCGGGATTCAGGCGCTGGGCCCTTACAGGGGTTGGTGTTTTGCTTATAGGATGGACACAGTTGATAAATGTTCTCTAGGCAATCCGCCTTTCTGTAGGGCACTGTTATATATATATATATATGGGTCATCTCTCTTTTTCGTTTATGGCGGTTTCTTCTACCTTTTACCGATCCTATAGGAACCTCCTGTCCTTGTCCTGCAAAAGCTTTTTCCAGCTAGCACCACTGCGCCCACGATCTATGGGGCGTTATGCTCCACCTTCTTCTGCATGCTGCAGGTTTCAAAGATGGTCTCCTTGTCCTCTAGACGCGTAGCACGGTGGGGTGGCTTTGAGACAAAGATCCAATTCCTTCTCTTCAGATTGCCCTTTAGTTGGCACCTGATTTGGCTGGGATTGGACCACTGCCCATCAGGTGCCCATTGGGGCTTGTCCTTTCAACTCTTTTTCATGGGTTAATCGAATGCGCTTCAGGTTGAGCCAATGGACTTTCCTCCCGTTCCTCATGGCTTTTTGGGCTTTGAGCTTGTTGGTGGCCCATGCCCAAAATTTATCCTTATTAGTTGCCCCCCAGCCCTTGGTCATGAGGATGACGTCATCTCTGACCTGAGGTTAAAGATGTCTTTTCTGAATTCTACATTATTTCTACGCTGCGGGAATGCTCGGCAGTTGGTTTTGATATGATTTGGGCTGCGCTGGTATCTGTCAGTTATGATGGTTTGCGTATGTGTCACCAGCAGGCGAGCCGAACGGTGCAGGTTCTTTGGTGTGTCCTGTCACCCGTCTGTCTCAGCTTTAAATGTTGCGTATAAGAGGGGGAAGACCTCTTGCCTTTCCTTTACACTCCTCTCTTGTTTGAAAAACCTCTCTTATCGTTTCCTCCCATTCCCTTCGAAATTTGAGGCATCTTATTCCTGGCTCATTGGTGACTTGGGGTTTTCGTGCTTCTAGTTCTTTCCTACTTCTAGCGGCCTACTAGGTACGTCTTTCTTCCCTTCTTTTCTTTTCTGTTTGGTCTAGATCCCTTCAACCCTCCTTGGTGGGGTTTCGGGTTTCGTTTCCTAATTTGGAGATTTAGGTATTTTAGGAGTTGCTCCAACAACCTCTCTTTTCTTCTGTGATTTGTAGACTCCTTTTCCTTAGTTAGGATGCCCTTTCTTAGGGATTGGTGCTTGAGACCCTAGTTCTTGATGGACTGTGCCTTGCATCTATCTTCTCTACATTCTGGCTTTTTAGTTGAAACTATGATGGGGAGATTTGCCGTTACTTCTTCTGATTCAGGTTCTAAGGATCTGGTCAGTGAGGAGGTCGGGGAAAACACCTCTATTTCACTCAGGGATCACTCTTTTTCTAGCGAGGCAGCCTTTGGGTCTGCCCTTGGGGTTTCCTCTTTGCTCTCCCCCATTGAGGACCGTCTTCCTTCTTCTTCGGCCCCCACCACCTCTACTCGATTGAGGGAAGGGAAGCCTAAAATGATACCACCCTCCATTTCTAGGGGGAAAGCCTGTCAAGATCATTCTGACCTGACCTGTTGTGCCGAGAAGACCTCTAGTTTCCTAGATGATGACTATTTAAAAGAACTGAGGCGGGAGTATCATTTTCCTGACTTCGTAGAATTGCATTCGCCTGGGGAACATGAAAGGTGCAACTCTTCTCTTCCCGGGCTGACTTGTTTCTTCGAGTCATCGTTCCAGGCTGGTCTTCAATTCCCCGTTCATTTTTTTATTCGAAATGTCCTTGGTTTTTATAGCGTTTATCCTGCTAGACTTTTTCCCAACAGTTGGGGCCTTTTAGTCAGTTTCCTTTTCCATTGGTTCAAGAGCGGGAACGACTCTCCTCCTTTCATTCGAGAGTTTGCTTCTCTCTTCCAGTTAAAGTTTTCTCTTTCTCTGGGCTTTTTTTACTTCGCCAAGAGGGTGAAGGCGAAGTCTCTGATTTATGGGCTACCTTCTTCTAATAAGNATTGGTGACTTGGGGTTTTCGTGCTTCTAGTTCTTTCCTACTTCTAGCGGCCTACTAGGTACGTCTTTCTTCCCTTCTTTTCTTTTCTGTTTGGTCTAGATCCCTTCAACCCTCCTTGGTGGGGTTTCGGGTTTCGTTTCCTAATTTGGAGATTTAGGTATTTTAGGAGTTGCTCCAACAACCTCTCTTTTCTTCTGTGATTTGTAGACTCCTTTTCCTTAGTTAGGATGCCCTTTCTTAGGGATTGGTGCTTGAGACCCTAGTTCTTGATGGACTGTGCCTTGCATCTATCTTCTCTACATTCTGGCTTTTTAGTTGAAACTATGATGGGGAGATTTGCCGTTACTTCTTCTGATTCAGGTTCTAAGGATCTGGTCAGTGAGGAGGTCGGGGAAAACACCTCTATTTCACTCAGGGATCACTCTTTTTCTAGCGAGGCAGCCTTTGGGTCTGCCCTTGGGGTTTCCTCTTTGCTCTCCCCCATTGAGGACCGTCTTCCTTCTTCTTCGGCCCCCACCACCTCTACTCGATTGAGGGAAGGGAAGCCTAAAATGATACCACCCTCCATTTCTAGGGGGAAAGCCTGTCAAGATCATTCTGACCTGACCTGTTGTGCCGAGAAGACCTCTAGTTTCCTAGATGATGACTATTTAAAAGAACTGAGGCGGGAGTATCATTTTCCTGACTTCGTAGAATTGCATTCGCCTGGGGAACATGAAAGGTGCAACTCTTCTCTTCCCGGGCTGACTTGTTTCTTCGAGTCATCGTTCCAGGCTGGTCTTCAATTCCCCGTTCATTTTTTTATTCGAAATGTCCTTGGTTTTTATAGCGTTTATCCTGCTAGACTTTTTCCCAACAGTTGGGGCCTTTTAGTCAGTTTCCTTTTCCATTGGTTCAAGAGCGGGAACGACTCTCCTCCTTTCATTCGAGAGTTTGCTTCTCTCTTCCAGTTAAAGTTTTCTCTTTCTCTGGGCTTTTTTTACTTCGCCAAGAGGGTGAAGGCGAAGTCTCTGATTTATGGGCTACCTTCTTCTAATAAGGGTTGGAAACCAAAGTTCTTCTTCGTTAGGGGAGACTCTTGGGAGTTGTAGAGAGAACCTGGCGACGTACCTTGTATTCCCCTAGTTTGGCCAAGGAACACACGTAAGGCTGACCTATCAGTTGTGAGTTCCCTTTCTGTTCTTATTTTGTTGTTTGAACTAACCATCTAGCCTGATTTGTAGGTTTTTGTCCAACGTTCAACTAGGAAGAGACTACTCGAGTTGCCACGACTGAAGCTCTGGGGTTGCGGTCATTCTTTGACTTGGTGACTGACCAAAATCTTGCCACGTAGGAGCTAGGGCCCTCCATTGATTATTATGAATTGGTAGAGGCCGAAGTCAGTTTTTGAGATACACAATTTTTTGGGATTGGTAGGATACTACAGGAGATTTATTGAGGACTTCTCCCGATTAGTTGTGCCTATAACTAAGTTGACTCGGAAAGAGGTCAAGTTTGAGTGGAATAAAGCTTGTGAGAAGGCATTCCAGGAGTTAAAACAAAGGCTTACTTCAGCTCCGATCTTGATAGTCCCGGAACGGGGGCAGAGGTACACAGTCTATTGTGATGCCTCGAAGGACGGGCTGAGATATGTTTTGATGCAGTCCAGAAGGGTAGTAGCTTATGGTTCTCGGCAGTTGAAGAATCACGAGTAGAATTATCCTACTCATGACATGGAATTGGCGGCCATTGTCTTTGCCTTAAAGGCTTGACACCACTACTTGTATGGTGAGCAGTTTGAAGTGTTTTCGGACCACAAAAGTCGGAAGTATATTTTTACAAAGCGGGACCTCAACATAAGATAATGTCGGTAGATGGAGCATTTAGAGGACTATGACTTCACTTTGCATTACCATCCTGGTAAGGCAAATGTGATAGCTGATGCACTTAGCCGAAAGTCACGGGGAGTTTTGGCTAGTGTAGCTTCCCGGGAGTGACAGATGCTTGAGACTGTAGGACAATTCAGGCTACACTATGGAGATCAGACTCAGGGTACTTTGGGGAGTTTGGTGGCTACACCTTCCCTATTAAGTAGAGTGATTGAGTCCCAAAGAGTAAATGCAGAGTTATCATCTATCAGGGATCGAGTACGATTAGGTACAGGTGACGAGGGTTGGGCCATTTACTCGGATGGTAGTCTTCGGTTTAGGGGAAGAATTATGGTTCCTCAGTCAGTGGAGCTCAGAAAAGAGATTCTTAGAGAGTTCCATTGTTCCCGTTTTGCTATGCATCTAGGTGGCACGAAGATGTACCATGATCTTCGTTGCCAATATTATTGGAGCGAGATGAAGAAAGATGTTAGAAATTTTGTTAGCCGATGTCTCACGTGTCAACAAGTTAAGGCTGAGCACCAGAGACTAGTGGGATTACTCTAGCCTTTGGAGGTAGCTAAGTGGAAGTAGGAACATGTCATGATGGATTTTGTGACTCACTTGCCACGGACATCACGGGGTCATGATGCGGTGTGGGTGGTATTGGACCGGTTTACCAAGTCGGCACATTTTTTAGCGGTGCGAATGACCTTCACACTAGAGGAATTCTACGGGTTGTATATACGAGAGATTGTCCGGCTACATGGAATGCCCGTATCTATTGTATCAGACCGGGATCCCAAGTTTATGGCTCACTTTTGGGAGAGTTTTCAGCGAGTCATGGGGACACAGTTAATGATGAGCACTGTTTTTCATCCTCAGACGGACAGTCAGTCTGAGAGGACTATCTAGACTTTAGAGGACATGTGTCCTAGATCTCAAGGGTAGTTGGGAAGATCACTTACCCTTAGTGGAGTTCGCATACAATAACAGTTATCAGACGAGCATACAGATGGCACCCTATGAGGCATTATATGGGAGGTCATGTCGTTCTCCGATTTGTTGGACGGAGGTGGGAGAGAGATCCTCTACGGGTCTGAATTTGGTTAGAGACACCTCTGAGAAGGTGAACTTGATACGGAAGCGTCTTCTCACAGCTCAGAGCCGACAGAAGTGCTACGCCGATAGACAACGGCCACCTTTGGAGTTTGAGGTGGGAGATCATGTCTTATTGAGGGTGATGCCTAGGAGAGGAGTTGTCAGGTTTGGTAAGTGGGAAAAGCTGTCGCCGAGGTATATCAGGCCCTTCAAGGTACTCGAGAGGGTCGGTGTAGTGGCTTACCGGTTGGCGTTATCGCCAAATCTATTCGATGTCCATGCAGTTTTTTATGTCTCTATGCTCTGAAAATACACCACATATTCGACTCATGTGGTGGATTGGGGAGAGCTTGTTATTGATGCTGATGGGACCTTCGAGGAGGGATCGGTGTGCATCATGGATAGCCGGGAACAGGTTTTACGCGGCAAGACCGTGCGGCTAGTGAAGGTACTGTGGCAGCACCGAGGAGTAAATGAGGCGACATAGGAGCGCGAGGACACCATCCGTACCAATTATCCTTTCTTATTCGGGGATGGAGGTACATTCTTGTAGTCTTTTAGCATTATTTGACTGTTGCATATGCATGCGATTGTATGTGCATGTGTATGTGAATTTCAAAGACGAAATTCTTTTAAGGCAAGAAGAATGTGAAACCCGAAAAAATTTGAACGTTTTCTTAGAAAGGGCAGAATGGTAATTTGCCATCCTAATACGTATTTAAAATACTCATGTTCTAGACCTCGGTTGAGAAAACGGAGTTCGTCATTAGATTCATATCGCAAAATTTAGTCACCCTGTCAAATTTTATCGGATTTCAAGATAGTCAAATTTTTACACGTCGTTCAAGGCAAATGACATTTTAAAGGTCCCCAAAAAAATAAAATTTTTAAAATTTTCTTTAAATTAAATTAAAGTTCCAATAAAATTAATTTAAACTAAATCCGAACTATAACGAATCGTTTCAGGACGAAAAACGGACCCGAAAGTTAGAAATATGCGGTGCGATGTGGACCGCATATTCGGGACTATAAATATCTACTTAAATTAGATATTTTGGGAAACATATCTCATGGTTCTTGACCATTGGCCTGCCATAGGGAGAAGAGAGTGAAAAGAGAGAAAACAAGTAAGTTCTTCAAACTTCAATCCAAGATTCTCAGAGTTCTGTTGGTTGGAATTCGTCGAGCCAAGAATCAAAGTTCATCTCCTCGACGAGGGTTACGTATACGTACTAAGAAAAGTGAATTTCACCGAAGGTCCAAAGAAAAGACTTTGGAGGAATCAAAGGTTCTTGGGCTTGTTTTGATGTTTTTAGAAGTTGTACGACTTCCTACACACTACAAGAGGTAGGGTTCTTCCTACTTTGGTTTTACTCCTACCTTAAGGGTTTATTTTTGTGGATGAAACATGACTGATTTGTGGATGATTGGTGGGTTGTCTAGTGTAAGTTTATGGCCTGTTTAAGGGGCTGCTTAGTGGCGGAATCGTGGGCGGCTTAGTGACTGATTTATGGGCTGTTTTGTAGTTGTTTTAAAGGGATTTTTATGGCTATTTTATGGGCTATCTTATGGCTATTTATTGGGGCTTTTTTATGGCCGTTTAGGGTCTGAATTGTGGACTGCTTAGTGGCTAATTTGTGGGCTGCTTTAGTGGTTGATTTGTGGGTTGTTTTGTGGCTAAATTTTGGCCACTATGGGCTAATTTTTTTGTGGGATGTTATGTGCTATATTTTGCATTTTAAATTAAGTGTGTTTTTGACATAAAATATGTAATAACATGTTTGTCAATTGTGTTGAATATAAATGTTAACACATGCTAGTTGATGTTTTGAGTGATAAAATTTTGGAAATTATATACATGTGATATAAATCGTCATGGTAGACATTGATATGTAGAAATTGTTCCTTTGGCATGCATTGCAATATGGACATGGAATTGACATCACATTCATAGGCATGAGTCATAAGTGTGGGTGTGTGTATGCATGGTTAATCAAACATCATTTTTGGTGATTGATGGGTGGACTCGAAAAAGTTGGGTTGATAATCCGAATGAGTCACATGGTTGCACGAAAGAAAAAAAACTTGTGTCGGGTATAGCAAGAAGGGATAGATTCACCCTTGGGTGCAAGACCCGGTGACTTGGTTATACACTCCCCTGTGGTGAAATTCTGGAAAAAGTGTAGTATAGTGTATGGAACCGGTGGTATAAAATTCAAAATTCGTTGCCGAACAAGACACAAGATTTGATATATAAGTACTTATACAATGAGTAACACCCATTAATGATTTGGTTTTTATAATAAAATAACTTTTATTTTAAACGATCATTTGGTGAATTTTTTTCGTTAATTGACGAATTTAGTATACCTTGGCATTGCATTGTGTCGTGGGAGTCGGTGATGACTTGAGTTTAAATGCATGAGTGAGTATCATCTCATTTCATGCCATGACATGGTTGCATTCCACAGTTAATGCATATTCTTGTATGGAATGATTGTTAAATGTTGTTTGTTGCTTATACACACCACATATGCATCTAAGGTGGGGAGTAGCCTATGTAGGGATTATTCTACTGGGCATTGGCTCACCCTATACAGGAAAACATTTCAGGTGAAAGAGATACACCGGTGGATGGCTCCAATTTGGACCCTCATGTTTGAAGAAAGCCGAATGTGGCTTTATTTTGTGTTAATGTAAAACATTTGTGAAAATAATGTTTTGGGCGTGTAATCTTTTGCAAATAATTGTAATAGAACTTATGTAGACTATTGTTAAACTAGCCTTGCATGTTTTGATATAAATATGGATAATTGGATCCGGTGTGGCCAATATTTACTTATAATTGGATTCGGTGTAGTCATTGTTGAATATTGGATCTCGGATGGGTGTTGTTTTTATATGATTGCACAAGTTGAGTTTTGGGTAGAGCTTCCCGTACAAAGGAGACTCTGCCTGAATTTTGTCAAAATTATGGTTGCCGATAAATGGGGCACAATGACATGATATCGAATTACTCAGTATCCACGAGTATTCCGCAGGTTGATGGGTAATCAACGGACCCCCAGATTTTGGGGTGTCACAATTGTGTATGAAAACTGTAATTTGATGTGCAGGTTCAAATGGGATACATTCCATCACCCTGAGCTATCCTCCGTTTAGGGACCATCCTAATGAATTCTATTGTGAATATTGTGAGGAAAAAATAAATCTAAAGTGTTGGATGGACGTATAATTGTGTTTTCTGCTATCAATTTTTTCATCCTACATGCATTCACAATAGATATCTGAACATAGCGTTTTGGGTGCACCCTTCAAGTTGATGATCATTCAAACACTTTCATCTATTAGAATGGAGAAGAAGAAATCCATGTGTTCCAGTCGTAATACACATTTTTACAATGTTACCTTTTTCGGATATCAAAAGTGTAATTATGTGGTTTACATGACAAGTTTTGTCAAAGTTAAGATATGATTTATATTTGTTCAAAATAAAAAAAATTAAAAAAAAAAGGATATGATTCATATGCAAAATATGATCTATTGTTTAAAGTTTTTCTTATATTTTTTAGGACAAGGATGTATTGCATCTATCATGATAATCAATAAAAGTTCATATACTGGGTTTTTTTTTTTTGGCAATAAGTATTAGCAACCAAAAAGGGCATAGTCCAAAAGGTATGGCCCTCTGATTAACCCTAATTAATGCATAATTTAATTAAGTTAATAGGTCAATTGTGTTAGTTAAACAAAGTTAAACTAGTCAAAATAAATCAAATTAGGGTTAGTGTGTGAATAAGAGATAATGCATTGATTATTGTTCTTTTCAGGATTTTGTGCGTCAAAGCTACCAACTATTTGGGAGCCAATTGCGTTAAAGCTACAAACTACTAGAGAATCAATTATCAAAGCTATAAACTGTAGGGTGCCAATTATCAAAAGTTCAAAACAAAGGGGGATCAAAGTGTAATTCAAGCCCTCACTTTTTGCCTATAAATATCATCCCTTGGGTCTTGTAAATATTATCTTTTTTCTTGTATCATCTTTTTTGTAAAGAGCATCTTTTAGTAGTGAAAAAAAACCCTCAAAAAGTCATTATTGCTTTCTTGTAAAGAGTATCTTTTGGTAGTGAAAAACTCTCCAAAAGTCATTATTGCTTTCTTATATCATTGCTTTCTTGAAAAGATCACATTTTGGTAGTGAAAAACCCTTCAAAAGGTATTATTGCTTTCTTTTTTTTGTATTATTGTTTTCTTTTAATATTTTGCTTCTTTTGATTTTGTATTATTGTTTTCTTTTAATTTATTGCTTTCTTTTATTTCCATTGTTTTGAGCTTCCTTCTTACCTTAGAGGAGTGAAACTCTTCCACTTTTCTAGAGCTTTACCAAAGCCATAAAGGGTGGAACGTGATTCAATCATTCTTTATCAATGATTGGATCCGTGTGTAATATGTTTTACCTTGCAATTCTTTTACTTGGAGTGATGAGCTTCACTCACTTTTCTAGCTTTACCAAAGCCATGAAGAGTGAGTAGTTTCTCATTCAAATTTTAGTAAGAGGTGATGGATATGTATAATTATCCAAAAGTTATATTTATACATTTCGTTTATGCTTATCTCCAATCTTTATTTTTTCATAATGTCTTCTCATTACATTGTTGTTTTTACCTTAAGCATGAGTAGCTAAGTCTTTAAGTTGGCTAATCCAAGGGAGACCTCCTCTTGGATATGCCATTTCAACTCATCTTCTTTCCTCCCCTCGGTGTACGATGATTCAGTTTGACTAGGTTGAGTGAGGACATGGTGTGAGTCTTTGATATCCTGTAAACTTGTCATGGGTTATCCTTAGATCCTCACTTCCATCTCGTCCCTCGTTTCCCACGAATCAATCGTTCACCTATGCACCATTGAATGAAGGTTTCAAGTTGACTTGACATTCCCATTGGAGTGAACCCTTCGGATTAACCAACACTTGTTTTCTATTTCAATTTCATCACAACACAAATCATAAACCAACTTCAAACAACAAAAGATTTTACACTTTTCTTTCACCAAAAGTACCTTCTACATGATTCACCTCCTTCCCTAAGGAGACGACCTTGGAACACGATTTCATGTAAAACACGCCACACAAAAGTCTTCTTGCGCTTGGAAAGTATTTTTGTTCACACACACACACACATTTCATTCCACCATTCCGTTGCCCTTTCTTTTAACATCATTCTAAGGGAGAGTGACACTCCCCTCCACACATAGACTATACACATTGAGGGTTGATGTTTAGAGGTTAGGATATACTACAACGGAAATGATCAAGCACCCTCACCTCTCAATGGGTTGGCTGAAAGGAATAAGTTTTACTATATCTCATTGTTATACTAAAAAAATCATTAGCAATTAATGTCTCTATCTTCACACAAAGTTGGTAAACACTACCTTTGTGACTTAAGTTTCTGATTTCTCAACACAAAAAATAAGTATCAATGTACGAAAAACCAATGACCATGCCAGAAAAGGATCTTATAAATATAAACTGGTTGAACACCACCTCATTTCTTAAAATTTTGAATTTTTAGATTTTTGAAAGCTTTTATATGTGATAATATCCTATTTACTCTTAATAATAATATCCTAAATTTCTAAATTGTCGTTGATTTTAATTATGTAAACTCTGACTTGGTGTATATTCTTATTGGTCCATTTTTCAAACTTAATTTATGTATAACTAGGATTACTCCACAAATTAGGTAACTGTCCCTATTCACTATATTACATCTATTCTTCCTAATTTTTCTATATATAAATATATAGGATTATTGCTTAAGTTTAGCCAATTGTCAATAATCACACACTATCTCCATCCCTTCTAAGATGTTTTCTGAATTGACTACTAGATTTATGATTGGGTTCAAATTATTATTAAGTCACAAAATTAATATTTTGGCTATAGAGGTTATTACTCTTAAGCACAATCATCTTAAATTTTACGTCAATCATCCATGCATAGCATAGATTCCCACACTACAAAAATTAAGGTCTTTTGAGTCAACTTTTATGCTACAACAGTGTCCACTCTGACAAAAAAATGTGTTTTGGAGATTTTTTTTTTTTGTATGTGTGGCAATAGTGTTGTCATAAAAAGTTTATTTACTGTCATAAATATTATTTATGACGGTAGTTGCCGTGACAAAATTTTTTTGAAACTTTAATTATTCAGATGAGGCATGCCATTACAACACCTTACCGTAATAAGTGGAGTTTTAAAAAGTTTTTGTGGCGGCAACAACCCGTCTCAAATAATATTTACGATAGCAAATAATTCTTTTATGACAGCACTATCGCCATAAACAAAATTTCTTCTTCAAAAAGCTTTTTTTTGTGACAATGAATACTATCGTTGCAAAAAAATTGTATCAAAAAAACTTAAGGTCTATGTGGTTTACATCTCAAAAAACAGTATCTGAAACTAGTTTTTGAAAAGAGTTTTAGAAAAGTTGTTTTGATGTTTTTTGAGACAAAAAAATTATTTGGTTAGATGATTCCAAAAATAATTTTACAAAATATAAAACAATAAAACCTGTTTAGACAACTTAAATATATGTTTGGACATTACTTGAATTTATATTAACATCAATTTCAATATCAATATCAAACTATATACACAGACACTCACAATATATATATATATATATAGAGAGAGAGAGAGTATGTACACAGTATATAAATAAAACGCTAGAGAACTAACACCCACAAACTGGAGAACTCAAATAACAATGGAGAAAAAGAAAACAGATCTTGAACACACACCCATATCACCCAGATCTTGAAAAAGAAGAAAGATATTGAACCCAGATCGTGAAGGAGAAGACAGATCGTCGAAGAAGATAGATCTTGAACAATTCGTCGAAGAAGACGAAGATACCCTTTGTCTGCGTGTTTGTTCCGTTTGAAAGGCAAAGTGGAGAGAGAGAGAGGAAGGAAATCGTTCCGTCTGAAAGGCAAAGTGGAGAGAGAGGAAGGAAAAAAAAATTTATACTATGACTAGTTTTGTTGCTAAAGGAATTCGAATGGGAGACCTCATTAAAGTGTTTAAGAGTTGTTTCCCTTGTTTTTTATTTTGGCTTGAAAACTCTGAGAACATCATTTAGATATTCTCTATTTTTTGTTCTCAAGTCCCACTTTTTTTGAAAATTTGTTTTTGGAAACTGTAAACCAAATAACATCTCACAAAATTTTGTGTTTTGAGAAAAAAAAACTAGTTTTGAGCAGTGTTTAAAACTTGGGCCAAACATCAACCCGGTGAAGGGACCGGGTCACTGGTTCAACCGTTGGGTCACTGGTCGGACCGGTAATATAATAAAAAAATAATAAATAATTATAAGTAATAATAAATAAGCTAAAAAATCACAATAATTATAAAAATAACATCAAACATGTAAAGTTAAGCAGAAAAAAATCATCAAACATGTATCCAATTTCAGTATATTCAATTTTGAATATAACAACTTCCACTCCAATCGCAATATGATCCTAGTTACATTGATAGTTTGATACATATTTACATGTATGATAAAATTGAATAGTTATTTCAATGCTTGATGTTCATTTGAAATTTCCTAGAATTCAACTTAGTTGAGTCCTTTGAATCAAATTGAATTTCAAACAAGATTTTTACTTTTTAACATATTTGTATATGAATCATGTGACAATGAAATTCATGAGATATTTAAATTGACTGTCTTATATCAAGTTTGGATTTCATTCCATTGATCAAAGAATCTACCTCATCTAATTGCAAAATAAAAGACCCAAATTACACGCTTGTGTGTATACAAATTGAGAGAGGGAGGAATTGGACAATCAATGTAACCAAATACCAAACAAAGGAATTGGACTGACCAACTGAGACAGAGAAAGACGAAGAAATAGGGGGGGAGAGAGAGAGAGAGAGAAAGACTGAAAGAAGGAAACTCACTGGTCACTGAACCGTGGAGGCGAGCTGGTCTGAATCGTCTGATCGCTCCTACTTGGAGGCGAGGCGGTGGTCAATCGGCTGCTGATCGCTGTTGCGAGGTGGTGGCCGTGGGTGGTCAGGCTTTAGGTTGGTGATGGAGGCGATGTGGTGGTCGTGACTGGTTTGTCGTTGGCTTGGTGGCGGAGGCGTGGCTTTGCGACTGGAGTGTGGAGTCTGGATCGATTAATTTAGGGCAACAGAACAAGAAAAAGGAGATTAAAAAAAAAGGGGAAAGAAATCTCAGATTTATACAATGAAATTAACCCATCCAGTTTGATAAATTCGTCCAATTTCACGGGTTCACCGATTTTTGACAGGTTCAGCGGGTTTATAGCAGGTTAAGTACACAAACGATTTTTTATTAGAACCGGCCCGGTTAGGGGACCGGTTCACCGGTTCTTCGGGTTGACCCGCCGGACCGCGCCGGGTTTTAAAACATTGGTTTTGAGACACCAACCAAACACCAGCTTAATTCTTATAATGCCGATAGTATAAAAGAGAGTAATGAAAAGAGTCAAAAGGCACGATGTGCATACGGAGAGAGAAAGTTGTTGCCATCTTAGCTGTTAAAGTTATAGGGTTTCTTGTTTGGTGCAAATGTGATGTTACTGATCATGGAAAAGAATTGTTGGAACGTTTTTTATTATTTAAGTAAAATATTTTTATTGGTCCTACATGTGGTATTTTAATCATGTGTTAAAGGTTGTATAATTCAACTAGGATTGCATAACTTAATCAGTTATATGTGGGGTGCATTTTTTATTATTTAAGTAAAATATTTTTATTGGTCCTACATGTGGTATTTTAATCATGTGTTAAAGGTTGTATAATTCAACTAGGATTGCATAACTTAATCAGTTATATGTGGGGTGCATTTTTTATTATTTAAGTAAAATATTTTTATTGGTCCTACATGTGGTATTTTAATCATGTGTTAAAGGTTGTATAATTCAACTAGGATTGCATAACTTAATCAGTTATATGTGGGGTGCATTTTTTATTATTTAAGTAAAATATTTTTATTGGTCCTACATGTGGTATTTTAATCATGTGTTAAAGGTTGTATAATTCAACTAGGATTGCATAACTTAATCAGTTATATGTGGGGTGCATTTTTTATTATTTAAGTAAAATATTTTTATTGGTCCTACATGTGGTATTTTAATCATGTGTTAAAGGTTGTATAATTCAACTAGGATTGCATAACTTAATCAGTTATATGTGGGGTGCATTTTTTATTATTTAAGTAAAATATTTTTATTGGTCCTACATGTGGTATTTTAATCATGTGTTAAAGGTTGTATAATTCAACTAGGATTGCATAACTTAATCAGTTATATGTGGGGTGTGGTTCCTAAAAATAAGAAGTGGAAGTCTACGACTTCTTTGATGGATAGATGACTAGGCGATAAAATCCTATATATATGTGGTAGCAGTCCCTATCTCAATACATTTTAAAGAATCAACTTTCTATCACTTGTGTGCATATAGATATTGAGGTATTACGATTTACAAGTTTGTCAATTACATTGTTTAAATATATGACAGTTATTAGATTTGTTTATAAAATACTCTAGATTCGTGTTTATTCCTGTTGACAAAATCCAACAAGTGGCATCAGAACAAATTTGAGTATATTTGTAATTGAATCTAAAAAGTTTTGACAAAATAATAAAATAGATTAAGCACAATCTATATATTTGTGTCTCTGAATTTGGTTGGACGACATCCCAATTGACGATGCACCGTTTATTTTTGTTCATATTCCTTGTCGTTGTTCTGAAGTGATCATAACTAGGTTTTGACTACAACCATAATTGCTATGGGCCATGAAGTTTAACCTATATTGTCTTCACATGTTTAGCTTTGGAATTGACTGAAACAAGTTCCAATTTCACGAATTTATGTTTATCATCATTTTGGTGATTTTGGGCCCAATCTAGTTCCAATTGAAGTTCTTGTTTATGATTTTATAATCATGTTAACATGTGGACCATAGATCATATGCCTACGTTGAAATATAAATGAAATTTTAATTTCACAACTCTTGAAAAATAAAATATTGGTATTCATAACATATATGCATGTTTATTTAAAATTTAATTAGGATTATTAAATTAATAGACCGNAATTTAATTAGGATGATTAAATTAATAGACCGAGACATATAATCTATGCC
Organism: Ilex paraguariensis; assembly: GCA_963454935.2. NCBI lineage: Eukaryota > Viridiplantae > Streptophyta > Magnoliopsida > Aquifoliales > Aquifoliaceae > Ilex > Ilex paraguariensis. Next base: position 368,679 of record CAUOFW020007135.1, on the reverse strand, counting down.
TTTTTGGTGGTGGGTCTTACCTTTGGAGGCTATGGAAGACCCGTAAAGTGGTCGTTTAAACATAACTAATGTAGAATCGTGTTCTACTAAAAGGTGACTGACCTATAGAGGTTATGTTTTTCTTGAATTTTGAGAATTAAATCTCATTAAGGCCACAAGGTGCACTGGCTTGAACAAAATTTCTAATTATGCCAAAAGGTGATTTGAATATTTTGAACAAGTTTAGTGAATAGAATAGTTATGAGTCTGATAGGGAGATAAGAATAATCCTCTTGCCAAAATGTAGTGGAAGTATCTGAATCAAACTAAAACACAATTGACCAAGCATATGCACGCTTCACTAGTGTGACCCTGGGAGACTAATAACATGTCAAAATCTCTATCAAAATGTGAGACTTGATGATGTACATTGTCTGTTCCCGCAACGTGGAAAGTTCATGCATAAAACTAAAACACCCTGATTAGTACATCTGTAGTCTTAAGCATGGATTGAAACATTAAAGTTTTTGTGGTCTCTCTTAAAGATATGACATTGATTATATTTCTTGTCAATACGACTATGAATAATACTTCAATTCAGAAATAATTCATCGGGATTATGAAATCCAATTTGGGCCTTGTGTGGTGTCCCTGCAAATTCTTGGTGGATTGACTCAGGTTCCTCTGTGCACATCACCCATTCTTTGCTGGGGTTCACCAGCAAGAGAAACCCAAGGTCAGAGGAAAATATGTTTCTTAGAAATGCGTAGGCAATAAAAGTCAAAGTCATCGGGAATTGTCTTTTAGTATTAGATANAATATGTTTCTTAGAAATGCGTAGGCAATAAAAGTCAAAGTCATCGGGAATGGTCGATTAGTATTAGATACTGGTTTTTTTATGATTTTAGAGGACATCTTCTATATCCCGTCATTAAGGAGAAATCTTATTTCTATTTCTAGGCTTGATGCAGTTGGTTATGGTTTTATGTTTAGAGATGCTTCATTATCTATTTATTATGGTTTGAACATTATTGGTTATGGTTTGTTGATTGATGGGCTATATCAGATTTCTTTAGATGGTACTTATGCATTTTCTCTTTTATCTGAATCCTCTAATTCTTCTAGCCTTAAGAGTCCTCATACCTCAGAGAATTCCTCGATGTTGTGGCATAAGAGACTAGGTCATGACTCTAGAAAACGATTGGAGTTACTAGTCAAAGAAAAGATTTTAAATCCCTTGGATTTTTCTACTTGTCTGGATTGTCAAGAAGAGAAAGTTGGAAGCAACTAGAACCTCGGGGTTATTTCATAAGTTTTATTGATTTTTTTTCAAGATATGCTTATGGCTTCCTAATTCATCATAAGTCTGATGCATTGGATTCATTCAAGTCTTATCAAGTTGCGGTTGAGAAACAATTGAATAGGAAAATCAAAGTTGGTCGATCTAATAGAGGAGGAGATTATAATGGTAGGATGAATCACGATGGTGTAAATCATGGAGTTTGTGGAGTATTTAAAGGAATAATGCATAGCTCCCTAATATACCACACTAGGAACACCAGAGCAGAATGGTGTTTTAGAAAGGAGGAACCATACCTACCAAGGTGTTATTTGAAGCATGATGATTCATTCCGACTTACCAGAGTCTTTATGGGGTGAAGCATTAAAGTTCGTAGTTTATATCATATTACAAGTTCCTTGTAAGGATGCACCTGAAACTCCATACAAAATATGGGCTGGTAGAAAACCAAAACTTGGTCACATTCATGTTTGGAGGTGTTTTGCTGAGGCCAAGTTATATAATCCTGAGATAAAGAAACTTAACCCTAAAATCGTCTCTGGTTATTTTATTGGATATCCCAAAAGGTCCTTGGGTTATAGATTTACTGTCCATCTAGATAATGGAGATAGTTGAGACCAATCATGATAAGTTTTTTGAGGATGACCATGTCAATGGGAATTCGAAACATAGGAAAATTTATTTCAATGAAGATAATGGGAGTATTTCAATCTTTAATTTTCCAGTAGTTTTTCCAACTCCTACAAATGTTTTGATCCCTACGTTTGAGGAAGAAGTAGTTATGCCTCTGATTCCTCAACAGCCTATTGTCCCATAGGTGGAGCCCATTCCATTAAAGAGATCTACTAGAGTGCGTAGATCAGCCATATATGATGATTATGAGGTTTACTTACAAGAGGATGAGTTGAAATGCCTTGAAATAGATGATCCTTTGACATTTGAAGAAGCCATGGAAAGTAGTGAATCTCAACATTGGAAAGCCTCTATTCGAGATGAACTACAATCAATGGAAAAGAATGATGTATGGGATCTTGTGGTCATTCCCGAGAGCCGTAAGATGATTGAATGTAAATGGGTCTTTAAGACCAAAAAGGATTCAGAGGGAAAGATTGAGAGATTTAAGGCCAAGATGGTGGCTAAAAGTTTCAAGCAAAAACTAGGAGTTGATTTTTTAGAAATATTCTCTCCTGTTTCCTCTAAAGACTCCTTAAGGATTATTCTTTCCATTGTAGCTCAATATGATCTAGAGGTGCATCAGATGGATGAGAAGACAACTTTTCTAAATGGTGACCTTGAAGAATATATTCACATAGACTCAGCATGATGGTTTTGCAGTTAAAGACAAAGAACATCTTGTTTGCAAACTAAAGAAATCCATTTATGGATAGAAGCAAGCCTCAAGGCAATAGTATTTGAAATAAGACTAAGTTATAGTTGTATATGATTTCAAAGAGAATATTGTTGTCAAATGCATACATCTCAAGGTAAGTGGGAGCCGATTTATAATTCTTATTCTCTATTTGGATGACATCTTACTTTTCAGTAATGACATCCATATGCTCCATGACACAAAGCATTTCTTATCAAATAATTTTGATATGAAGGACATGGGAAATGAAAGTATGTTCTTGGAATTAAGATCCATAGGGATCGCTCTGCTAGTCTATTGGGTTTGTCTCAGAAAGCTTATATTGATAAGGTGCTCGAAAGATTTGGTATGCAAAATTATTCACCTGATAAGGCCCTAGTGGTCAAAGGAGACATATCCAGTCAGGACCAATGCCCCCAAAAATCAGATTGAAAAGAACCAGGTAGATATGAAGGAGTATGCTTTTGTTGTTGGGAGTCTTTTGTACACGATGATATGTATCCAACCTGATATCAGTTATGTTATGGGTATGCTTGGTAGATATCTAAAAAATCCTGGTTTAGTTCATAGAAGGATGTGAAGAAAGTATTGTGGTACTTGTAGAGGACAAATGACTTTATGTTAGTCTTTCGTAGATCAGACAAGCTTAAGGTTGTTGGTTATTCAGACTCAGATTATGCAGGATCTCGTGATAGTCTAAAGTCTACTTATGGATATATTTTTATGCTTGACCGTGGAGCGATTTGCTAGCAAAGCTCCAACTAGTCTATTATGGCCGATTCGACTGTGCATGCAGAGTTTATTGGTTGTTATGAGGCAGCTCACCATGCAATGTGATTGAGGAACTTCATAATGGAGCTAGGTGTTGTGGATTCTATCCATAGACCATTGGTTATTTATTGTGATAAAGAAGTTGTGACTAAATACGTGAAGAATAAGCAGATGAACAAAAGCAACAACCATATAGAGATCTTATTGTTTGTGAGAAGGTTGGTGATCCTCTCATAAAAGGTTTACCACCAAAGTATTTTTAAAAACACATCAGCCGTATGGGAGTAGTAAACACTTTAGATTATTCTGTTTAAAATGAGGTTATGTTACATTATCTTTCAGTTCATGTGCTTATATTTCAGTGATGATTTAAATTCCACTCTTGTTATTGAATGCTAGCAATAAAGGCAATACTGCTTTTATATTCATATTACACCTGGGTATTTATTTGTGCATATGCTATAAGGTTATAATGGCTTGAAAATATGTGATATATTCATGAGGTATGCTTGGGTGAGATATGATTAGGCAACATATTGGTAAACCTTCATTCTGATAGGTTGGTGATAATTTCTAGATAGCAGTATGTTATAATATATCAGGATGGCACACTACAAGTGTGAAGCATGAAATAAATATGAAATGTATGTTTTTGATTGCATGAGGTGTGTACTTTTCCTTATTATCCACTTTTTTATTAAAACCACATAAAGTTAAACTCTCAATTCTGCTAGTGACATTAGTTTTGAGACCACATAACTGTCTTGTAGTCAATCAAGTGGGAAATTGTTGAAAAAATTTTTATTATTTAATTAAAACGTTCTTATTGGTTCTACACATGTGGTATTTTAATTATGAGTTAAAGGTTACCTAACTCAACTTGGACTGTATAACTTAATCAGTTATATGTGGGTGTGGTTTCCTTAAAAATAAGGAGTGGAAGTCTACCACTCTACTAAGACTTCTTAGATGGACATATGACTAAGAGATAAAGTCCTATATATATGAGGTAGCCGTCCCCATCTCAATGCACTTTAACGTATCAGCTTTCCATCAGTCGTGTGCATATAGAGATTGGGGTAGAGTACTACATTCTTCTATTTAGTAAATAAGGGGTCGCTATCGTGAATCACGATTTACAGGTTTGTCGATTACATTGTTTAAATATATGATGATTATTAGATTTGATTATAAAACACTCTAGATCCGTGTATATTACGGTTTGACAAAACCCAACAAGAATTTCCCTTCCTACTTGAGCATATGTTGTATCTATCTATAAAAAGCAATTCATTCCATCTTTCCCAGCTAAGTGAGATGCAGGATGCACCTTGTAACTAACTTGAGAATTCTAGCATGTCCCTTGTAATTTAAAAATATCTAACAATGGTATCGAAATATTATACCAATTGAGAAAGTGAAACATGCAAGGTTTTCTTACTTTATAATTTTACCTTATTTATGAGGATCAATGACTACTACGACCACAAATTAGTTTACGGTACTTGAAAAGTTTTTGTTGGTACAATACCTTTATCCTGTAAGCAATCATGTCGTCACCTAAATCTAGGAAAATGCATCTTACGTAAGGTTCCATTACTACAGTTTTTTTTTTACAATATTATAGTAATTTACTGATGATTCATTGTCGCGATGGATTGGTGAAAGTTTTTTGGGATAAAATAAGATTGTTTTCAAGAGAGAAAAGAGAGGAGCAAAATATAGATAAAGAATAAAATTTAAAGAAAGATCAAAAAATTAAAAAAAATAAAAATAGAAGTAGCTTCCAAACTCCTTGAATAATATCCTGCAATGGCTTCCTAGTGAAACTCTCGGTGTGTGTGGTCCATAAACTAGAAAGGAACACATTTGCCAGATGGCACTGAAAAAGTCGATTGAAACACCATTTTGTAAATGCACTTCATCACTTTGTTCAAAATAACTCGATAAAAAAGACAATAAGAATAAGGCGAATATGAAATGAGAGTTGACAATTGAAATGTGGGTTAGTTGGGGTTTTGCAATCGTTGTCTAAGGGCATCGAATTACCATTTGTAAATGTAACACATCATTTTGTTCAATAAAGTCAGAAAAAAAAAAATAAAAACAATAGCAAAGAAGTAATGATAGTCGATAATTGAAATGTAGGTTAATTGCAAGTTTGTTGTCGTTATATTGGAAGTGATTACCCTAATAGTGCTGAAGAACCAAAACAAGAAAGGGCAAATCATGGCAAGCTTTCATGCCTTCCGATATGGACATGCACTAGTCCTCCTTAAATTTCTCCGAATGGCTAGTGACCCATAACATAGTCTGTAATATTTCTTTCCTCCTTTCCTGCTATTTACCCCTTGTAATTGATAGCAGCAATAAATATATGAGACAATGAACAACTCTCCCATTCTAGGAGAGTACAACTCAAAAACACTATCTACTCTTTACTTTTAACATGGCATCATAGCCACAAGGCTAACCTTACCAAATTTTGATACGTCTCAAAAAAAATGGCTACTACCACCATCAATGTATGGAACTTCGTCACTCTTCTTTTGAAATGGGACAATTACCCTTTATGGCGTGAGCAATTGCTTGGATTGGTTGAGAGCCAAGATATTGTGGGGCTCCTCACTGGTGAAACCCCAATGCCAACTCCGCTTGTCTCTAGTTCTGAAGCCTCTAGTGATGGACTCAAAGAGACCAATCCAGAATATGTGAAGTGGAAAACATCAGACCATCTATTGCGGGGTTGGATAATCGGGACCTCACAGAGGAGGCCCTTGGCTTAGTAATTGGTCTTGAGACCTCTGCTAAGATGTGGACAGCTCTTAAAGATGCCTATGCACAAGCTTCATAGGAGCGTGAGCTTCAACTTCAACAACAACTTACGTTTATGCGAAAGGATTCCTCCACTTATCTTGATGATTATATTCGAAAATTTAAAAGAAGTTGTAACAATTTGGCTGCGATCGGAAGCCCAGTGAGTGAAAAAACAAAAGTATTTTCCCTTCTTAATAGCCTTGAGTCATTCACGACTTCCATGCTCAAGCAGCCTATGCCCTCTTGCGGCGAGGACATCCCTCTCCTCCAAAGTTATGAAAGTCGTATTAACCTTCATGCCGATTCTAGCACCTATGCTGCATTTTTGGACACAAAACTAAGGCTTCCAACCAGACCAATCAGTGAGGTGGAAGACGTCCCAATCACAACGGTTTTTCCTCTAAAGGCAAGGGATTACATCCATACAAACCAAAACAATCATGTTGTGTCTTCTACAAATTAGTTTGCTGCTCCTCTGCAAACTTAAAACAAAGAACGCAATCGAGATGTTACCTGCCAAATTTGTGACAAGAATGGCTATGAAGCGTTAAAGTGTTGGTATCGATTTGGCAATGCCTATTAGCCCAACGATGTGCCTCAGGCCCTTGCTGCATTAACTTTCAACAGTGGGGCCAAAGATCAAGAGTGGACAACAGACACAAGAGCTTTGACGCACATGACATTCAACGCAGGTATTCTAAATAATTTAAGACCTTATAATGGCTTGGATCATGTTATGGTAGGTAATGGTCATCTTTTGCCAATTACGAATGTTAGAGAAATAATGATAGGAAATCACTCACACACTATTAAACCTGATAATATTTTATTAGTACTACACCTTGAAAAGAACCTCTTATCAGTTGGTCAATTAACTAGTGATTACCCTCTTAATTGTAAGTTTTTTGGTGTTGGTTTCACTACAAAGGACAAGGCCACGAATCGAATACTATTGCAAGGACACAAATGAGGTAACCTTTACTTCATCTCAAACAAGTCTAAAACCCACTTCTCGGTGCAATTTAAAGCTGTGAACAATGATGTTTGGCATTAGAGGCTAGGCCATCCACAAGTAGCTGCCGTGTCCAATCTACAATCCCGCATTCTCAGCAAAAATAAAATCACATCTATATGTGAAAGTTATCAAATGGGGAAATTCAGTCGCCTTCCTTTTCTCAGTTCTTGAAATAAAAATTATGGTTTACTTGAAAAAATGCATTGTGATCTTTGGGGTCTAGCTCCTATCAATTCTATTTACAAGTTCTCTTATTATGCTATCTTAGTTGTTAAATCTACTCGATATATATGGTTAATTCAGACTTCTTTTTGCTTATTTGTTAAATTTCTCGAATGTCAATTTTCGAAAAAAATTAAGATTTTTTAATGTGATGGTGGTGGTGAATTTACTACCAATTCTTTGTTGGGTATTTTGTCAAAGGATAAACAAAACACCAAATTTGGATTGGATGAGTTACTATAGTAAAGCTCAATACTCCAATGAATAAAGGAGAAGGAAAACACTCTTTATTTAACTTGGCTCTTGGTCTTGGATTGAAGTACAAATGCAACCTTATATCACCTATTTATAGGAAACCATCTACGTCCAAATATATTGCAAGGTTGCACCCCAAGTATGGACACCCCATTTCATCCCATGTCATGTGATTACTGCATCCATTATCAAGATACCAAATATTATCTTTATCTTTTGTGGTTGATTGACATGAACAAAAAAAATTTCCTTCTTTAGTTTCTTTAGAAAAATTGGCCTAGTCATTTTTCTTAAATTGACAATCTCTCTCAACATGTTCAAATTTTTTGTAGTTGTGACATTGAGGCTTTCCACGATACCAAAAATCCGATGTGATATGATTTTACTTTTTGCAAATATTACAAGAAGGCTTAGAGTTTTTATGAACTCATACCTTTCTCATAATTTTTATCACCTCCTCTTGAAGTTGAAGCTCGATCTCTTCCATATCCGACTCCTCTGAATATGTTGGAACCTGAGTAGTCTCTCTTCGGATTCTTGCACTGACAAAGTGGTAAGATCTTTTATTTCTTCAATCGTAGCAACAATGTAATCATATCTCTTAGGTAAACTAATCAGTATTTTTTCAATTTTTTTCTGATCAGTTATTTTTTCATCAAATGATCTCATTTGATTAACAATTTGCATGACCCTTGAAAAATAATCTTGCATACCTTCAGAATCCTTCATCTTGAGATTTTCTAGTTGTCTTATCAAGTATTGAAGTTGATGCTTTTTACTTTTTTATCGCCTTCAAATTCTTTTTCCAGAATTTCCCATGCTTCTTTGGCTTTGGTGGCTTCACTAATATGCAAAAAATTGAATCAAATACAACTTGTTGAATGTAGAGAAGTACACTAGCATCCTTTGTGTAGTTCTCATTAAGGTCAGGATCTCCTGCGATATCTGTATAGCCATCTTCGGTGATGCTCGAAAGACTTTTGGACATCCAAAAAGTCTTTATTTTGATTTTCTAAAAATCATAGTTTCACCAGTAAATACCGGTATCATTGGTTGGGAAAAATTAGATACTGCCATTTTTGGATGGGTCTGAAAAATTGGCTAGATAAAAATTGAACTTTGCTCTGATACCAAAATATGTTGGGTATTTTGTCGAAGGATAAATAAAACACCAAATTTGGATTGGATGAGTTACTACAGTAGAATTCAATACTCAAATGAATAAAGGAGAAAGAAAACACTCTGTATTTAACTTGGCTCTTGGCCTTGGATTGAAGTACAAATACAACTTCATATCACCTATTTATAGGAAACCATCTATATCCAAATATATTGCAAAATTGCACACCAAGTATGGATATATTAGTGACCCAATATGATAATATCTAGTAGATTATTTGACCATGGACTTTTGGGTATGTAATTGTAGGCAACACATTTCAAGTTGAACTTCTTTGCCAAGATATGGCCGGTGGTATTATCCCAAGTGGATAATGCATTAGACTTTCAACATGCTTTGAAGAATTATTTGTAGGAACAAGGAATCATCCACCAAGTCTCATGTCCTCTACACCAAAGCAAAATGGTGTTGCCGAACGTTGCCACCAAACAATTCGTAAATTGGGCCTTACTATGTTGTTTTATAGTAGTATGCCTGAACCTTTTTGGGTAGAGGCCTTCTCCATGATAGTGTTTTTTATCAACCGTATTCCTTCTGTTACGTTTGACAATGAAACATCCTTCTTTAAGTTCCATGGTCGGCCTACAGACTATTACTCTTTAAGGGTGTTTGGATCAAAATATTTTCCATATATTTAGAATGCTCAAACCACCAAATTTGACCCCAAGTCCCTGCCAAATGTGTTCATGGGTTATAGCAATAGATTCAAAGGCTATAAATGCTTTTATCCCCCCNTGGAATGCTCAAACCACCAAATTTGACCCCAAGTCCCTGCCATATGTGTTCATGGGTTATAGCAATAGATTCAAAGGCTATAAATGCTTTTATCCCCCCACTAGATGGATGTATGTGTCAAGACACTTAGTTTTTTATGAAGGGGATTTTCCTTTTAAAAACCACCAAGTTTACATTCACCTTCAACATGTCCTAAGGTTATATCGACCTTCTCGGAGTGGTTAGAATCATGGTTTCCCATTACCACCATCAAGACCTCACCCATCACTAGTATTTTAGATACACCTAACATCTCAGTGTTGTAGGATACTCATGATACAACCATGTCTTCTATACTGCTAGTAATTCTTGAACAACCAGATCATGACACTACGGTCAACATCGACTACTATCCATCACCTACCATATCCCCCACCGTGCTTGCAACTAAGGAGCAGTCTTTAACTTTTGAGCCAATGAGTGCCTCTATTAGAGCCTCGCCCCTTACAGATTGTGAATCTCTTACTGAGCTCACTAACTTTATTGATACCACCTCACTCACCGATGACACTACCGTTGCTTATGGGTTCAACTCAATCATGCCTATTCATCCCATGATCACATGGGCAAAAACAGGTATTCTTCAACCTAATCCTAAGTATGCTAACCTTCATAAACTTCTCTCTGTTCCTCAGGAACCCAAGAGTATTCGCTCGGCCTTAAAACATGGCAGGTGGACTCATGTAATGAATGAGGAATTAGAGGCACTTCATCAAAATAACACTTGGTCCCTTGTTCCCCGCTAACTTGATATGCATGTTATCGGCTGCAAATGGGTCTTCAAAATGAAACTCAATGTCGATGGGTCCCTAAATCTCTTAAAGGCATGCTTGGTGGCCAAAGGTTACCATCAAATGGATGGTGTTGATTACGTTGAAACTTTTTCTCCGGTAATAAAACCATATACAATTCATACAGTTCTCACCTTGGCTTTTGTCAAAATTGGGAGATTCGACAATTAGAAGTCAAAAATGCATTTTTGCATGGTTTTCCAAATGAATCTGTGCTCATGGAACAACCACCTAGCTTTGTCGATATATCTTTCCCCAATCATGTTTGCAAACTAATAAAGCCCTATATGGTTTAAAACAAGCTCCTAGAGCGTGATTTGATAGATTCAGTAGCTTTCTACTCGCCTTTGGATTCTTTTGTAGCATGTCCGATCCATCCCTTTTATTTGTCATTTCAATCGTAGCTCCTTAATTTTATTACTCTATATTGACAATACAATTTTAACAATTTCAAGTACTTGCTTACTAGAAGAATTTATTAATGCAATCCATCTTGAGTTTGCTATGAAGGATTTAGGTCCTTTACATTATTTTCTTGGTATTCAAGTGACTCCTACTCTTGATGGTTTAGTGTTATCTAAATACAAATATGCTCTAGATATTATCAAATGTGCACAGATGAAAGATTGAAAGCCGATTGCAACACCAATGACTCAAAAAAATGAAGAACAATGTGAGCTCAATTCCTTTCTCTAACCAAGCACATTACCGTAGCATCGTGGGTGCTCTTCAGTACCTCACATTAACACAGCCTGATTTAGCTTTTAGTGTCAATTTTGTGTCCTAATTTCATTCATATCCCTACCAAGGGTCACTACCATATGGTCAAGTGCATTCTCCGCTATGTTCAGGGTACCAATGATCTAGTGTCCAACTACGATCCAATTCCACACTCAATTTATGTGCATTCGCAGATGCTAACTGAGTTGGATGTTTGGAGACTCGGTGATCCACCACTGGATTTTTCACCTTTCCAGGTATTAATTGCATTTCTTGGAGTGCAAAAAAATAGAATACAGTCTCTCGATCAAGCACTGAAGTTGAATACCACTCAATGGCACACACCGTAATAGAACTAACATGGCTTGCCTCCCTTCTTCGCGATCTTGGTGTTCGTTTGGACAAAACTCCTATTCTCTTTTGTGATAACTTAAGTGCTCTCTACATGACTGTCAATCCTGTGTTCCATGCCTGCAGCAAACATATTGAGATTGACTACCACTACGTCTGAGAATGTGTTGCTCTTGGCCTCCTTCAAACTCGGCATGTTTAATCTTTTCACCAACTAGCTGACATCTTCACCAAGCCTCTTTCCCGATTTAATTTTCAACGGCATCATGCCAAACTAAACCTCACCAATCAGCTCAGTTTGCGAGGGCATATTGGAAGTGATTCCCCTAATAGTGCTGAAGAACCAAAACAAGAAAGAGCAAATCATGGCAAGCTGTCATTTGATCACATATTAATTGTAGAGCACAAGCCTTCTAATGTGGACACACACAAGTTCTCCTTAAATCACTCCCAGTGACTAGTGACCCATAAACATAGTTTGTAATATTTTTTATCCTCCTTTCTTGCTATTTACCCCTTGTAATTGATAGCAGCAATATATACATGAGACAATGAACAACTCTCACATTAAGGGAGAGTACAACACCAAAACACTATATGTTCTTTACTTTTAACAATTTGATCATCGAATCAGCCAAGCAAAACACTTTTTGTAAATGTACCTCATTATTTTGTTCAATGAACTCAAAAAATTAAATAAATAAATAAAAATAAAGTAGAGAAGAAATAAGAGTTGACAATTGAAACATGGGTTTGTTGCGGTTTTATGCGGTCCTTATCTAATAGCAGTGAATCAGTCAATCGACCCAACATTTGTAAATGTACTTCATTATTTCGTTCAGCAAAGTTGAAAAACAAAAACAATAAAAACAACAGTAGATAATTAATGAGAATTGACAATTGAAACGTGGGTTCGTTGTATGTTTTGTTCTTTATCATTCATTTTTCCAAAAAAGGAAATAATTTATTAAATAAGGAGCATCTGTAAGGAGCTGAGGCATTACAAAGTCGTCGCCCTGCTCTTACCCTACAAACTGATCACCAACAAATTGTGGAAATCTAGCGAGCAATCTGGTCATCTTTTTTCGACCCATATCTCACTCCGAGATCCACAATTGCTTATAATTTTGCTTAATCCGAAGGGTTTGAGATGTAAAATTGCTCAACTTGGTGTTTTATGTATTCAATACTTCAATTTAATCATAATATTTTAAAGCCGAAGTGCCATGAATTAGGCTAACAACCACCCCAAAGAATTAGGCTGACAAGCACCCCTATGTATATCAAGCCAAAATGAACATAACAAAAAATGTGATTTTGTTTAATTATCCATATAATACATCATTTTTTACTTATTATCCTCTTATACATTTAAATACTACTAAATAGGTCTTTTCGAATTCAACCCGCCAAATCCGAAATTGACACGATCAACTCATTTATTTAATCGTGTCGAACTTCTTTTATCTTTTTGTTTGTATGTTAACACAAATAATATTAAATTAACACGATCAACATATTTAACTGGTATTATAAAAATAAAATATTAATTATTTGTTGTTGTTTATTAAGCACTGACATAGTTATTGTATTAAAAAGATATTTTTACTCATTAGTATTGCTATGTTTATTAAGTTAATTTTTAGTTTATAGAAAAATTATGAGCATGAATTCAATTAAGTGATAATAAAATCTTAAACTTAAATCTTAGCATTAAATATTTTTATTCAAAATTTATATGGATCAACATGAATACAAACACACACCCGCATGAGTAGTCTAGCGGTGTGGAGTTGAACTCAAACGAACAGTAGACTCGAACGAAAGGGGTTCAACTCTCACTGAAGTCTCCCAAGCTTAACCGATACATATGGTTTGCGAGTGATTGCAGATATCAGGGATTTACTCTCACAGGGATGGATCCAAAGTGGCCCTGGCCTTGGAGAGGTTCCACTTTTTCAAAAAAAAAAAACCACAACTACAAATACGAGCACGATACAAAAATAAACATGTTAACCTAAATTTTGTTCAGGAGTAATGTGGGTATTAAAGTGTAAAAAGTTGATAATGTAATCATTTTTTTGACATTGCCAATATTGATGCTAACCACAGGGGTACTTTGCGAAATGGTCGATAACAAAAAGCGATGTCAGTGTAATTTCAGAAAACTAAGAGAATGTCTCTATAATTAGACTAATCTACATGAGGTGTCAATGTAATTTACCCTAATATAAAACAGTAACATGAACATAATGAGCTTTTGACCAAAGTCAGCCCCACCCAAATTAACTTTATTTCCAAACATAATCAGTTTTATACTTATTTCTCAAATTCAGTTTCTTTTTAAAAACGTCATTTTAAATGACATCTTCTTGGCTTAAAATTTTATTTAAAATGACATTTTTAACCTTGACAAAATTGAACAAAGAATGTAATAATTATGGAAAAAAATGTCATTTAAAGTGACACCTTTAAAAACGTCAGTTTGAATTTTTAAACGGCTTGGCAACGGTGTTATGTGAAATTTAAAAACATCATTTGGAATAATGACTCTAAAGGTGTCATTCCAAATGATGATTTAAACGAATAAAATCAAAATCAACTTTCCCAAATCACAGAAGGCTTAGGTCAATTTTTTTTTTTAAATCCACCCTCTCTTAGATCCCACACTCATATCGCTCTCTCCTCTCCTCCAACCACTCACCCACCATTTTCTCCGACAACAAAGACCACTTCGACGAAGACCATTCCAACGACAAAGACCACTTGGGTGAAGCAGCCTAACTCCAGCAACACATATTTTCTCTGGTGATGCTCTCTTTAGAAGCCCCCCCAATTCAGATCACCATCTCCTCTCCTTCGACTACTGTGAAGGTATTAGCTTTCTCTCTCTCCCTCTCTCTAAAAATTTGTGCAATTTTCAGTTTTACGCTCCGGGTTCCAATATACTAAGGCCATCTCCTCCAACCAATCAAACCACTACTTTGCCGAAGCTACTGTCAAGGTATTTTTCCCAATCTCTCTCTCTTTGTATTTGAGTAGATATAATTGTAATTTAGTTGGATGTAAAAACCATTTTTCTAAGATAGTTAGTGTAATAAAGTTCTAAAAATCAGTATTCTAAGATCTAAAAATGCATTATTCTAAAAAAAATTATTGTAAGATCTATATAAGAGAAGATTGTTCTTGAAATTGAGTTTACTTTGGCCAAGCAACAACAGAAGATGCTTCTTTTTCAGGTGTTGTGGACGCTTTAATTATGTCTTCTCTGCTTTATTTATTGAGGGCCTATACTTGATGTTCTCCTAATTGGAAGTTTTTATCTTCATAAACCATATAAAAGAGAAGTTGTTAGTTAGAATGCTAGACTTGGACTGCTCATTTTTATTGCATGGGCTCTGTAGTCAATTGTAGAGCACTCTATGAAGGACTATTTTGCGTAGATTCATACTTGCTAAAATAAAATTAAGTGATGAGATCGACTTAGAGGACTATTTCTCTCAGTCAGACGGAATCAGTGTTACTTAGGTTAGTTGGTCTATTATTTGGTCTTTGGGGAAACAAGGTTGCTTGAGATTCAATTCGCTTAATCTATTGACCTTGAAGAATATTTGATTGTTATCTTGCATTATTCCTGTGTTTCTAGTAATCATTTAGAAATGAAGGTTTTAGTCATGGATGTGTAAGTAGGGGACCTGTTGAACATATGCTATAAATGTCACAAATTTAGCACAACAAGGCATTTGGAGTGGTTAGATAAGATTCCAACACAACAATGGGCACTTGCTTATGATGGTGGTCGACGTTATGGAACAACTACAACCAATGTTTCCGAGGTGTTCAATGGTGCATCAAAAGGTACAAGGATGCTTCTCATCAATGCATGTGTGAAATTCATATCGCAAAATACTTTTGTAAGCGTCGTGGGCATGCACAACGTTGCATAGACAATGATATGGAGTACTCTCCTAATGCAATCGAATTTATGCTACCTAACCAGATCAAAGCAAGAATGTGTAATGTTACACCATTTCACATGCGACGAAAAGTTACGGAAGTAATCACTAGGATTGGTAATGCACATGTTGTGTGTATTAATGACCAGACATGCACTTGTGGAAAATTTACAATTTATAAAATGTCTTTTTCTAATGTTATGGCAACTTGTTTGCATTTCCATGTTAGTTCCTAGCATTTAATCGATTTAGTATTCAACATCGAGGCACTTGAGTCGACTTAGGCACCTAAACTTCATCCTCTGCACCACCAAGATTATTGGGATGATACCAATGGCCCTACATTATGCCTTGGTAGGTCATTGCATCGAGGATGTCCACAGACATTGCGTATATGCAATAAAATGAATTTTCCAAGAGAATGGCCAAAATAAACCACTGCAGTATTTGTTTGTAAGTAGGGCACGATCGTCAAACATGTCCAGCAAAGAACCAATCAGCTTCTTCAATGGGTCATCCGCTATAAATATGTTATGTCTATGTGGTTATTTAAATTTTACTTATTGCTTTATGAAATGTATAATTGAATTAAAAACTTTGTATGTTTTGGTGTTAAGCTTTATGTATTAAGAATGTCCCCTAATATTATGTCTAAGCTGTATTTTTATTTTTTTCGAAGAATTATTGATTGAAATGTTAATTATTGGCGTTACCACTTGTTTCTATTTAGGATGTATTAACAGTGTTACTTTATTTATATTATAATGATGTTATTTTTTGTTGTGTGGTGATGTTAGTTGTGGACATGGATCATGATCTGTGCTCATTACTACATCCAAGTCCTAATGATGCATTTGTTTTATCATTATAGCGTGAGCATCGCACGACTGTTATTTGGGATGGCATTGAGCTCCCACCTTTACATTATAGACGATCTGAGGCTCCACTTTGTCGAATTACCATCATTGATGAACAGGTTATTCAGTATCTACGCACACCTGGATTTTATAGGGCATATTGCCTTAGGTACATTCAGCTGGACTGACACCTTATTACCATACTTGTTAAGCATTGACGAGTTAAGACACATTTCATCTGCCAGTTAGTAAGGCCACCATCACACTTTATGATACAACTGTATTACTTGGCGTGCTAGTTGATCAGATTTCTGTATGTGGCGTGAATATCTTGCATGATGCACAACAATGGAGTCTCATGTTTACTGAGTTTCTCAGGTTCACACCAGCAGATAGAGTCATAGATAAGTCCACACTGCAGCTTAGTGCATTGTCTGAGCATTTGGGTAATGCAATTCCACCTGATGTGAGTGAGTAGTTTGTAGCATGTTACACATGTTATTGTTGATTAGGGGGTGTTTGTTTGAAGATAAGTCGTCAAGCAGGATTAAGCTTATGTTCTTATTATTGCTTGTGGACCTTGATGCGGCTAGCACTTTTAGTTGGGGCAGTGCGACCTTTCATAGTTGTATTGGAAGATGTGTCTTACTTCCAAGAGGGATGCAAAGGATATTAACGATCCACTTATTATAATTCAAGTAATGGCTTGCATTTTTTATTGTGTTGACATATTTTCTTGTAACTGTCTAAATTTACAAACATTATATTGTGTATGTAGTTGTGAGCATGGAAGCGTCTATCACACATTGTTTCATAGCGTGAATTGCTACGAACGCACGTGCCCCATGGTACAACTACATTTCATGGGTAAGAGGATGTTTTGGCTGCACATGATGGTGTTGATGCATTAGGAGATGGAGCCAATATAGATGGCGGGGCTGCAGATGGCATCGAATCAGCCAATCAAAACACTTTTTGTAAATGTACCTCATTATTTTGTTCAATGAACTTAAGAAAAAAAAAAGAGAAAAATAAAGCAGAGAAGAAATGAGAGTTGACAATTGAAACATGGGTTTGTTGTGGTTTTCTGCGGTCCTTATCTAATAGCAGTGAATCAGTCGATCGACACAACATTTGTAAATGTACTTCATTATTTCATTCAACAAAGTCTGAAAACAAAAACAATAAAAACAAACAGTAGATAATTAATGAGAATAGACAATTGAAACGTGGGTTCGTTGTAAGTTTTGTTGTCTTTATCAATCATTTTTCTAAAAAAAGAAATAATTTATTAAATAAGGAGCATCTGTAAGGAGCTGAGGCATTACAAAGTCGTCGCCTGCTCTAACCCTACAAACTGAACACCAACAAATTGTGGAAATCTAGCTAGCAGTCCGGTCATCTTTTCCGACCCAGATCTCGCTCCGAGATCCACAATTGCTAATAATTTTGCTTAATCCGAAGGGTTTGAGCTGTAAGATTGCTCAACTTGGTGTTTTATGTATTCATTACTTCAATTTAATCATAATATTTTAAAGCCGAACAGCCATGAATTAGGCCGACAAGAACTCCTATGCAGTTGTTACTTGCATCATCAAGCCAAAATGAATGTAACAAAAAATGCGGTTTTGTATAATTTTCCTTACCATACATTATTTTTTACTTATCATCCTTTTATATATTTAAATACTAACAAATGGGTCATTTTCGAATTCAACCTGTTAAACCCGAAATTAACACGGTCAACCCATTTATTTAATAGTGTCGAACTTCCTTTTTGTTTGTATGTTAATACAAATAACATGAAATTAACACGATTAACATATTTAACTAGTATTATAAAAATAAAATATTAATTATTCATTGTTGTTTATTAAGCGCCGACATAATTATTATATTAAAAAGATATTTTTACTCATTATTATTAATATGTTTATTAAATTAATTTTTAATTTATAGAAAAAATATGAGCATGAATTCAATTAAGTGATAATAGAATCTTAAACTTAAATCTTAACATTAAATTTTTTTATTCAAATTTTATATGGGTCAATACGAATACAATACACCCACACGGGTAGCCCAGTAGTCTAGAGTTGAACCCAGACGAACTATAGACCTGGACATCAGAGGTTCGACTCTCGCTAGAATCTCTGGTGTTTAACCGATACATATGATTTGCGGGTGATTATAAGTATCCGGGGTTTACTCTCAAAGGGATAGGTCCAAAGTGGCCGTTACCTTGGAAAAGTTCCACGTTATAAAAGAAAAAAAAAAATGAATACGAACACGATACAAAAATAAACAGGTAAATCTAATTTTATTCAAGGGTAATATGAGTATTAAAGTGTAAAAAGATGATGATGTGATCATTTTTTAACATTGTCAATAACGATGCTAACAATAGGGGTACTTTGTGAAATGGGTAGATAAACAATAAGGGGAATCAATGTAATTTCAAAAAACTGAGAGAGTGTCATTGTAATTGGACCAATCTATGGGAAGTGTCAATGAAATTTATCCTAATATAAAATAGTAACTTTAACATAATAGTGACAAAAAATATTAACACTTCAAATCAAAAATATGAATATTAAACAGTAACATTATACACTATCATCCATATCTTTCATTTCAGTAACATGATATAGTAACAATGAAAACTAAATCACATTCAAAATTTCTTATTTTTAAATCTTTCCTAGATTAAAACTTTTATATATACTAGTTGATGCACACAAATTTTTTTTTATCTCATGTCATTTCAAAATTATGAGATGTCTGGTACTTTGAACAATTTTGACATTCACCTGTTTGAATATCTTTCCTTAGTCATTACACTCAATTTAGCATCAATTTTTCATTCATATGTACATTTTCTGTTGTTCTAAACCATAAAATTATTCTATTCAATGGCATTCAAGGGCACGTACAAAGTAACTAACTATTATATCATCTTTTGATTTTTAAAAATTATAATTTTTGACATGGTATCTCTTTTGATACCATAGTCATTCTTTTTAAATAGTTACCATTTTATTCTTTCATGATGTAAAAATCATTAGATAACTTCGTGTGATTTTAGACCAAATCATATATTACCATTTTGTACTTGTACTTTCTTTGGCCTCATACCACAAACGTTCGAGTGTATGTTTCCTAAAATATATGGCAGTAAAGTGTCCTTGACCAAATAACATTGACATGAAAGCAAACTTTAATTTGANACGTTCGAGTGTATGTTTCCTAAAATATATGGCAGTAAAGTGTCCTTGACCAAATAACATTGACATGAAAGCAAACTTTAATTTGATCATTTTTTAATGTGTCACATGGATTTTTTTCCTTGATGGTTCATCTTGTCCCAAAGTAGCTACTTAAATATTACCTTGTAAACTTTATCAAGTCCATAGATATGTAAGCTAATTATTTTGGAAACCCGATGGCATGCAATAACTGGATTTGATGTGGTAAATTTTTAGTGGTAAAGTATAAAGTCTGACATTTTTCCGTGGTATAGCTTTGGCATAAAAGTTTTATTCTTTTTTGTTATGTTCACATGTACAGTAAAAATAGCATGATATTTTTACAGTCAAGTATGGCATATTTAGCTAAGTACATTTTCAATAACAAAGTTCCACATATGCCTGAAAAATAAAATCATGGATCCTTCTTTTTTGGCAAAAATATGGAGGCTTCAACTGCTAAGAGCTAAGAGGCTATACCAAAACATAAGCAAAAAGAAGTAACAAAGAAGGCAGTAACTGTCTAAAACTTCACCATTTTGACAGGAAAAACGATAGAAAACCCATATATATCAATTTTAAGAATTACCTCCCAAAGATTTGATTATGTTGAGATATTTCACAAGGAATTCAATTTGTAGTCAACTTGTGATATGGCTTCCTCCATGATTCTCTTCAATTTGTTAGTCGATCTTGCAATATTCTAACTTAATAGTTAAGACAACGTCATTAGTAACAATAGACTATAATAAACACACGATACAACAACCCTCCATGGGTTAATCAACAACCTATTCCGATTGGATGAATTATAATATCTCAATATAAAGACAATGAATAAAAGAGTTAAAAATATGAGAATAAGAAGACTCTAAAGAAGTCACTAACATGTAGAAGAAAAGCAATGAAACTCACAAGATCATTCCAGCAGAAAGAATACATTGGATGGTACCTGCTCAAGCAATATGGTCATAATACAGAGACAGACAATGTATGTGTGAGCTTTCAAAATCTGCAATTCTTTAGGTTTAAATGATAAAAAATGACTTGAAATTTTTCAACTTCCCTGAAATTCTTCAACTTCCGTTATAAGGATGTATATAATTATTGTATTTAAATATGTTAGTCTAAGAATACCAATGGTCTAAAACTTAAAATTACTATAACTAAGTGAAGTAAGGATAATGGGTGGTGAGNTAAATATGTTAGTCTAAGAATACCAATGGTCTAAAACTTAAAATTACTATAACTAAGTGAAGTAAGGATAATGGGTGGTGAGACAATTTAATGAGTGGTGAGAAGAAAAAGAGAGACACGAAAGGTCACTCAACAAATAATTATATTTTATAATGAATGTTTATTCAAGTGCGTGGTATTTTAGATATTTAAGAGATGCTCAAGGGTAAAAAAGTGAAACAAAATTTTTTTCAATGTGTACATTTAGAGGTAGTAAATAGATATAGATATACATTTGTGGNAGACAATTTAATGAGTGGTGAGAAGAAAAAGAGAGACACGAAAGGTCACTCAACAAACAATTATATTTTATAATGAATGCTTATTCAAGTGCATGGTATTTTAGATATTTAAGAGATGCTCGAGGGTAAAAAAGTGAAACAAAAATTTTTTCAATGTGTACATTTAGAGGTAGTATATAGATATAGATATACATTTGTGCATGTAAAGTGAGAGGAAAATTGAATGGATGACCGGAAGTTAGAATTTCAAAAAAAACAAGAAATCATGTGTAATTAATAATTAACTCTATACTTTTTCTTTAGTTAGTACATTAATTTAGATTTAATGTCAATGTAATGGGTGATGAGAAAAAAAAATGGAAAGTCTCTATAAATAAATTTACTTCATAATGAAGAATATTTATTCAGATGGATTNTACATTAATTTAGATTTAATGTCAATGTAATGGGTGATGAGAAAAAAAAATGGAAAGCCTCAATAAATAAATTTACTTCATAATGAAGAATATTTATTCAGATGGATGTTAGTTTGATATTTAAGAGATGTTTGAGGATAAAAAAGTCAATCAAAATTTTTTTCAACATAGATACATTTAGAAGTAGTATATATATATATACATTTTTTTAATTTATAAATATATTTAAGAAAAAACTAGAAACTGAAAAGGTTTTTATATTTAAGCCAAAATTTTGATTTAAGGCATAATTATCTTTAAGATAAGATTATTTAAGGACAAAATTAAAATTAAAATTAAAGGTTAAAATTAATTATTAAACCTCAAATAAATATAATTAATTTAAAAAATGAAAGAAAATAAGAAGACTAGTTATTGTTTGTGTCTGAAGGCACAAGGTAATAAAAAAATATTCAATAATAAACATATTTATATTCACACTCAAAATTAAATCATAAACATATAAGAGAAATAAAGAAATTTAAAGACGGTTTGTAGTGGGGATGAACAGTGGTAGTAGTGGTGGGCGGTAGTGGTGGTGGTAAGAGTTGGTAATGGTTATGGTGGATGGCGACGACCATGGTAATAGTGACAGTTGTAGGTGACAATAGTGATAGTGATGGTGGGTTTTGGGTGACGATAGTGATAGTGGCAGTCATGGGTGACGACAGTGGTGGTGATAGTGATGTGTGTGGGTGACAGTGATGGTAGTAAGCAATAGTGGTGGGTTGTAGTGATGGGCTGTGAATGATGGTGGTGGTGAGCGACGACAGGTGCTTATGGACAATAGTGTGGTGGGTAGTGGCAAGCAGTGGTGGTGGTGTTAGTGGTAGATGTGGTACGGGGTGGGTGACAATGGCTAGCGGCGATGGTAAGTGACAACGGGTGGTGGTGAGTTGTGGTAGTGGGTGGCGATGGATGATGGTGGGCAACAATGGTGATGGTGGGTGCTGACAGTGGGTGACGATTGTAGTGGTAATAAATATAAGAATGAGATGACGATGGTGATAGATTGCAGCGATAGATGACAATATCAACAATCGGTGGTGGGGCAGTGACAACGGTGTGGTGGCGGTGGTGTGGGGTAGGGGTGGTGATGGCAATGGTGGCAGTGGGGTGGGATGGAGGTGGTGGGACAGTGGCGGTGGTGGTAGGGCGACGACAGTAGTGGTGGTGGTGCAGTGGGGGTAATTGTGGTGGTGACGGTGGCGGTGGTAGTTGTGATGGTGGTGGGGGTGGGACGGTTCTAAACACTACTGTTTTTTTTTTAAAAGTACCTATTATAAATTTTAAGTTCTAGAAACACTTTTAAAAAGTCATTCCAAAATACACATTTTAGGAGCATATTTTTTCTATTAAACTTGGAATGTTAATATTAACCGTCGGATTAACTTTAAAGTAAACTTTAAAAAGATTTCAACCGCGAAAAATAAAAGTCATTTTGTTTATCTTTTGAGATTTGAATTGTATTGTATTTTATTATATAAATTTTGTAATTAATTGAATAAAATGAAAAAATACAAGAGGATATGATTGATTTTATAAAAATAATGAAGGATAAAATACTCTAATAAAAGTTTTTCACTTTTGTTGATATTTTAAAGTATTATAAATATAGATATGTATAATAGCATTGAATTTAATAACATTTTGAAAAATAAAACAAAAAATTTAAAGACAAAGAGATGTTGGGCAGTATACAAAAGTTAAGGGCAATTTAGAACTTTCAATCTCTGCATTACTATTTTAATTTGGGCAAAAAATAGAGTAAAAGAGTCAAGAGACGCAAAGGCTGGCCAGACATGAAGGTGAAACTACTTGTTCTACTAACGGTTACCTTTAGGGGTTGTTTAGTACGTCAGTTTGAGGGGGTTTTGGGAACATGGGTTGGGGAGTAAACTCCCTTAAACTCATGTTTGACAACCATAAAGTATGGATAGAATTTCAAACTCAACCCGGTCATGGCCCGATCATAAAATTCACATACTTGGGTTTCATGAAACCCAAGGGGGGAGTGAGTTTCACTTCCCTCCGACGATCAAGTCAGTTCTTTGAAAGAGGGGAAGAAAAAAACACAGTTGTGGCTCTTAAGAGGTAATTTCGCGTATCTTTGTAAGATATTTTTGAAGACTATTTATACCTTCAAAGACTCATCATTACCGATAATCTAGGCAATAGGTAGCCCTCAGAGATGGAGCAATGTGCCTCCTACTTTTCATGCGGAATGTTCCAGTATTGATTGTTCAGTCGGGTGAGCACTTAATGCTTTTTCTTTAATAGAAAGGCATTAAATGCTCGGATCCCTTAGCATTTAATGCTTTTACTCCTCGACTTATTAGGCCATGGTAGACGTCTCATCAACTGAGGATTCATTAAATGCCTGTCTCTGATCGTCGCATATTAGCAGGGGTAATCCTGTCTTCTTACCCTTGATCCTATACCCTCATGCCATGCATCAATCTCCTGTTGATGGAGTGTCTTGTTGGTTCTGCCATCTTGATCCTTTTGTGCAAAGCGCCATCATCATCCCTAATCTAGTTATGACTAGTTAGCTGTCAACTCAGTAGGCTCTCCACGAGTAGGAAACACGTGGTAGATCAGAGCTCCAGTAGGTATCTCTGGAGCCGAGGACATATGCTTGCCTTGGGGTGGAGGTACACTCGGAGCCGAGGGCAATACCATCTAGAGGGGGTAGAGGACACGGGGCCTCTGCAGGGTCAAGGAGTGTTCCTTGGCGCCAAGGACGCGTGTCGCCTAATTNTACCATCTAGAGGGGGTAGAGGACACGTGGCCTCTGCAGGGTCAAGGAGTGTTCCTTGGCGCCAAGGACGTGTGTCGCCTAATCTAGCTTTTATCAAAAGAGTTCCATCAAGTAACATCAGAAGGCAATGGACCAACCTCTCCATATACGAATACCTGCAGTGGTGGCTCAATGTTGATCCACATAAAGAATTAGATGTCAGAAAGACAAAGCACAAAAACAGTTCTCTTCTACATTTCCCTCTCTCTCTTTCTAAAGAACATAAATTGCTCTAGAACAAACGGTAAAGTTTTACCATGTCAATTGCCATCTTACGTCTATCAACTTCTTCCATTTCAGAATCCACCTAGATTTAAAAATTTTCATAAATAATGAAAAAGTTAAGTGGAAAGTCAGTAAAGGGAAAGTTTTATAGTGCGTCTGGTATGATGGAAAATAAGATGGATGGAAAATAGCTGGTGGAGAATAGGAGAGAAGGAATGTTTTTCCATTGTTTGGTTTCAGGGAAAAGGTGAAGGAAAGGAAAAATCGGTGAAAAGATTATCCGTTCCGTCCACCAAAACTTTGAGTTAATTTACAATTATATCCCTAAATGCAAGTCCTTTCAAACGTGTGCACCACAATGTCTTATNGGAAAATAGCTGGTGGAGAATAGGAGAGAAGGAATGTTTTTCCATTGTTTGGTTTCAGGGAAAAGGTGAAGGAAAGGAAAAATCGGTGAAAAGATAATCCGTTCCGTCCACCAAAACTTTGAGTTAATTTACAATTATATCCCTAAATGCAAGTCCTTTCAAACGTGTGCACAATGTCTTACTTGATGACTCTTGCTTGGAATTAGCCACGTGTAATTGATTGCAAAATAAATATTAATTGAACAAATCAATTTTTATCCATTATTTCAACTTGTGATCGTACCGTTTTTCCAAACCACATTAATTTTTTTTGTTTTTTATTTCAAAACACATTACAAAGTACATTTTATGTTGGAAAAATCAGTTTGCATATATGGAAGTGTATTTATAATNTAATTGATTGCAAAATAAATATTAATTGAACAAATCAATTTTTATCCATTATTTCAACTTGTGATCGTACCGTTTTTCCAAACCACATTAATTTTTTTTTTTTTTATTTCAAAACACATTATAAAGTACATTTTATGTTGGAAAAATCAGTTTGCGTATATGGAAGTGTATTTATAACAGAAAAAACTGTGTTTATATGTGAGGACATAATGGTAAATGAAATTTATTTTTGTTTTCTTTCGATCCACTTTTCCGTGAATACCAAACAACGAAAAATTAATTCTTTGAACTTTTCATCCATCGCACCAAATAAAGAGAAAAAGAGTATTTCCTTTCTCTAAGGATAAAAAGTCCATTCTTCTTAATTTTTTNAATTTATTTTTGTTTTCTTTCGATCCACTTTTCCGTGAATACCAAACAACGAAAAATTAATTCTTTAAACTTTTTATCCATCGCACCAAATAAAGAGGGAAAGAGTATTTCCTTTCTCTAAGGATAAAAAGCTCATTCCTCTTAATTTTTCNACGAAAAATTAATTCTTTGAACTTTTCATCCATCGCACCAAATAAAGAGAAAAAGAGTATTTCCTTTCTCTAAGGATAAAAAGTCCATTCTTCTTAATTTTTTTTCCTTCCTATTTTTCATATCTCTTACCAGACGCACCATTAGAGTTCCTCATTGTTCTTTATTTATTAATTAACAAGCAAGACCATGAGTTTTTTGTCCACTAAAATGCGTAGAGATAAAGCTGGCACATGCATAAAATCTCCAAACAAAAATTGGCCCAGAGCAACGTTGATAGCAAAAAATTATCAAGTTTACAAGCTTTATTATTTAAAAGATTCTCACATTAATCAGCTTGCTTGTTTGTACAAAATGAAAATCTTCCAAAGAAATTATCATCCCACTGATGTAAATGGAGAAACCATAATCAAAAAATTGGCCNTTAATTAACAAGCAAGACCATGAGTTTTTTGTCCACTAAAATGCGTAGAGATAAAGCCGGCACATGCATAAAATCTCCAAACAAAAATTGGCCCAGAGCAACGTTGATAGCAAAAAATTATTAATTTTACAAGCTTTATTATTTAAAAGATTCTCACATTAATCAGCTTGCTTGTTTGTACAAAATGGAAATCTTCCAAAGAAATTATCATCCCACTGATGTAAATGGAGAAACCATAATCAAAAAATTGGCGAATACTTTACAACTGACATACAAAGTACAATTATTGTCACAATATCGTCAACGATTATCACTGTAATGTAACCACATAATTATTGCCGAATGTTTCCATATAATCATAATAGTTATATTGTTTTTCCATTAAAAATTTTCAGACACAGGAACATTTATCAGGACTATGCATCAAAGCCAATATTTCGACACAAACATAATTTTCAAGCCAGGCCGGCCCAACAAAATTACAAAAAAAGTGTGGGTTTTAGGCCCCATAATTTTAAATATATAACTAGTCCACATAAAAAATTTAAATTTGATGATGCTCGGAAATAATAGCCCAAGCTCAACGTGGATAAGGCATCAAGGGTTTTAATGTGATTTTTTTATGAGGGGATTGATCTAAGGAGATTAAAAGAGCGTAAAATGTAAATGGTTCAACTTAGCCGATGGACTAAGGTTACGTCCATTGAAATTGAGCTTCTTACTCTTTGAGATTGTATATTACTTTAACCCTTAGGGAATACAACGGTGATACAAGCATTGGGTTCTTTACAGGGGTTGTGTGTTCTATTCTAACTACTAGGCTCTTGACTTGAGAGCGTGAACAAAGAAGATGAAGATCCCCCCTATTGGGTAACAATTCTTTATTCATACAATGATTCTTCTAGGGTTTCCTGCTGCTCCTCCTTCTTTTGTGCTAATTTCGTAGGTCCTCCCATCTGTACCCTGTAGCAAACTCTATCATCTGACACCACTGTTCATCCAGCGTCACTATTCCCACGATCTCTGGTGGTTGTGCGTTCCATCCTCCTTTGTTCTGTGATTGTCATAGGTGTCAGGAGTGGGCCCTGAGCCTCCAGGATACATGGTTCAACGAGAGTGATTCAAAGAAGGCATTTGGACCAGGCTTCCATCTTTTGGGTTGCTCATCGGCTAGGCTAGATTGGGGATATGTTGGATCACAAGCCCTCTGGTGATGTTGGGCTTTCCCCCTTTAGTTCGACCTTTTAGACTTATGACATGGGCAAACTGTGGGTCTCGCATTTGGATCGTCATGTAATTAAAGGGTTCCTAGGCTCATTGGGTTCTTGGATCATGAAGGCTCACGCCTTAAATTTCATCCTTATCAATTGCCCCCAGCCCTAGGTCATGAGGATGACGTCATTTTTGATCTAGGGTTGGAAGCATCTTTTTCGAACTTCGACATTGCTTCTGTGAGCGGTGATTGTGCTTGATTATTGGTTCTAACCAGGGTTAGGTTGTGTTACTGTCTATCAGCTATGATGAGATGGTTATGCACATGTGTCAATAGCTGGTGATCTCATAGGTACAATTTTTCTTGTGTGTTCTGCCATATGCCTGTCACGAATTGAATGTTGTATATAAAAGGGTAAAACCTATTCGCCTCTCTCGCCCTGTGATTTTGAATCCTTTCTCCTTCATGTTCCTCCCCTTCCGGCTTTTGAGGTGTCTTGGTCCAGGCTCTACGGTGACTTAGGGTTTTTGTGTTCTGGTTCCTTTCTGTTTCTAGTGCCCTACTAGGTACGTTTCTCTTCCCTTTCTTTTTTTTTTTTTGCCTCGACTTGGATCCCCTCAACCCTCCTTGGTGGGGCTTTGGGTTCTGCTTTCTGATCTGGTGGTTTAGTTACTTTAGGGATCATTTCAACGATCTCTCTTCCCTTTCACAATTCGTAGATCATTCTTCTTTGGTAAGGGTATCCTTTCTTAGGGCTTGGTGTTTGAAACCTCTGTTTTTGACTGATTGTACCTTGCATTTTCCTTCTTTACATTTCGGTCTACGATATGAACCATTGATGGGGAAGTTTTTCGTTTCTTCTTCTGAGTCAGAGTTTGACGAACAAATCAATGAGGGGGCTACCTTGGCTTCCTCTAGTAATCGTTCTCTTACTGCTAACGAGGAGGCCTCTGGGTCTACCCTTGAGGTTTGGACCTCGGCTCCTTTGGCAAAGACTTAGACTCCCTTATCTTTACCTTCGATCTCCTCTAACCAACCCAAGGAAGCGGAAGTCCAAACCGATCCCACCTTCCATTCCTAGAAAGAAAGCTCATTGAGTCCTATCCTACCTAACTTGTTGTACGCAAGCGACTCCCAGTTGTCTCGATGATGAAGATTTAGAGGAGCTGAGGCGGGAGTATCATTTTCCTAAGTTTGTGTATTTTCATTCTCCCGAGGTGCACGAGAGATATAACTCCTCTCTTATCGGGCTAACCTGCTTTTTCGAGTCTACATTTCTGGTTGGCCTCCAGTTCCCAGTCCATCCTTTTATCCAGAATGTTCTTGGTTTTTACAACGTTTGCCCAGCCAGACTTTTCCTAAATAGCTAAGGTTTTCTGATTGGATTCCTCATTCACTGGTTTGAAAGTGGGAACGACTCCCATCCTACCATTCAAGAGTTCGCCTCTCTCGTCCAGCTCAAGTCTTCTCCTTCCTTGGGCTTCTTATATTTTGCAAAAAGGGTCAAGGTGAAGAACCTAATTTTTTGGCTTCCCTCCTCCAACAAGGAGTGGAAGCCAAGGTTTTTCTTCGTTAAGGGTGACTCCTAAGAGCTGTCAGGAGAGCCTAGTGATGTTCCTCGCATCCCCAGGTCTTGGGATAGTCCAAGTAACACTAGTAAGGACAACCGATTAACTGTGCTTACCTTTTTGCCCTTGTTTTTATGCCTTGCTAATTTTTGATCTGATTTGCAGGCTTCCGCCCAACACTCAACGCGGAGGAGGCTACCAAATGACATGACATCAAATAAAGAAGCTCAAGTCAGGTGTCATGTCATTTGGGCTCTTGATTTGATCCCAAAATTTGGTCATTGTAACATTATTGTTTTTGTTTTGAATATTACTTGTGTTTGAATATTACTATTTATCTCATATATATCTATATAATAAAACACATAACAACTTGAATTTTTATGCCCTATATATTTTCTCCCCAAAAATATTACATCACTCATTTCTATCACATGTTCAATCATTTAATATTTGATTAATATGTAGTTTAATATAATTTTTATTTTAGATATTATCTATACATGACAATATACATGTGTTGAGAAAATTTTATCGAATTATGTATTTTAAAATAAATTTGTCGATATTTTTAAGAAAATAATAAGTAAAAATAAATTTTAAATAATGTAATCAAAGAAATGAAGGAAAGAAAATTTGATATTTCACATAGTAGGATCGATTTTTTTATTGTTCGAATTTTATATTATATTGTGCTTTCAGACACGGGTTATCATTAGTAAATATATACTAGTAATTGTCTGTACCTAAAGGCATGGAGTAACCAAAAAAAAATCAATATATTTTGGCTTCTCATCTTTGTATCACTAACCACAAGAACATAAAAGAACTCAATAACCTAGTATATAGGGATGGCAGTGGACTAGGGAAAAATGGATATTTGTCAAAACATGGCTAGAAATTGTTGGGAATTAACTTCGCAGCAATTTGGTCAGTACAAGGACAAGAAAATAAATAAGTGAAATAAAGAAAATCAAAACATAATTCACAACACCAAGATTTACGTAATTCGGTAAAATTGCTTGGCCTACGTCCACAAGACGTGATATGGTCTCCTTTCTTTACTATTGAGAGAAAATTGGAACAAAGGTACAATCCTCACCACTCAGGTTTAAATCCCAAACCCAAGTCCTTAACCCCTTGTAAAATACACTCAACCTTATCCTCTCAAACCTCTAGTAAAGAAAACCTCTTGTACTCTCAACAAAAGAATGAAAATTGAACAAATACAATTTTCGGGATGATCTCAAAACCAAGAGACCCATGCCTATTTATGGGCATCTCAAGGTGGTGGCACTTCTTTGCATTTAAGTAATACATTTGACTGCTCCACTTGTATCCTCCAATAAGATTTTAGCAATAACATCATCTAACTAATTGTAAAAGAACTCTCATCTCATTCAAGCAATGAAATTGCTGCACTTGTATCTTCCAATCAGATTTTAGCAATGACATCATCTAACAAATAATAAATGAACTCTTATCTCATTCAAACAATGAAATTACTCCACTTGCATCATCCAATATGATTTTAGCAATGACAACATCTAACCAATTACAAAGGAACTCTCATCTCATTCAAGCAATGAAATTACTCCACTTGTATCTTCCAATCAGATTTTAGCAATGACATCATCTAATCAATTACAAAGGAACTCTCACCTCATTCAAGCAATGAAATTGCTCCACTTGTATCTTCCAATCAAATTTTAGCAATGATGTCAGCTAACCAATCACAAATACATGTCGTTTGTTGTAAAAACATCTAGAAAAATATCTTTTTAGTTTAAATAAATCATTTTTTAGAAAATTTTGATAGAGTTTCATTTGAAAATCGGACATCCAGATAATTGGTGATAGCTACCTGTGAGAGCATTAACAATACTAATTATACCTAACTAGTCATTCACTTCATATCAACCATATAAATCCCTTCTCATGACATCTGCAAATAAATCATTACTGTTCAAAACCAAGGTAGCAAATGAAGGTCCACAAAGTCCTCCCAAACCCGGGTTACAATCTAATTATCCAAAATTCTTCATCACGAACATAATATACAGAATATCTAAAATCTTTATAAGTAAACCATTTAAAAAGTCTCAATCTATACATATCCCCTCAAATTAACCAGGATATAAATCATTTACAAATCCTCAATAATATATATCATCCTACATTATTCTTTACATAATCTAACTAAATCATAATAACTATCTCCTGTCTCGATACTCCTGCTATGCAATCCACCAACATATGCCCATAACTAAAAATGTTAAATGATAGGGGTAAGCAACCACACGCTCAGTAGGNTGCAATCCACCAACATATGCCCATAACTAAAAATGTTAAATGATAGGGGTAAGCAACTATACGCTCAGTAGANCTCGATACTCCTGCTATGCAATCCACCAACATATGCCCATAACTAAAAATGTTAAATGATAGGGGTAAGCAACCACACGCTCAGTAGGATAATCATTTTCTCAAGCATATACAAGGTTTTAAATACCAACAGTTCACAATCATATTGATAGGAAAATAAATAATTTATCAATAAGTCTAGGTACACGATATGTAGTAAGCAATTTTGAAAGTACATTATGTACTATCATTTGAAATATATAAGTGAAACATCAAGGAATTTACAACATCTAAAATCAAATCTCAAAATAATACTATAAAACATCTCTTCTTAAAACATAATGCAAAATCATTGATTTTATAAAGTAAAAACTGAGAAATATTTATACAAGTATATGTATAACAAATCTGGTCAAGTAATTATTTCTTATTTTTTTAACACAATTTCATAAACTTGTTCTTTCTAAAGTATTTTTCAAAAATATTAACTCTACGTACTTTTGCCTCAACCTCACCTTACCTCACCCCCAATCAAGAAGTTTGCTGGAATACTGGTCTATTGGTTTCTTGGCACCCAAAATCCATGTATGCTACCCATACGGACAGATATCCTGAAACAAACATCAGTTCGCGAATGAACCATCCCCGAAAAATCTTTTGAGTCTTGCATCCTAGGGCCTCATCGCCCTTCTTACTTTTCAAGGGGATGTGTAGGGCACAACTTGTGATGTGTGAATCCTCCCTAGGACTAGTAGCCGCCTTGCTAACCCCCCTCAAGGGCCCCAACTGTCTACTAACCCTTTATCTATCGATACCAAGCATACAAGTTTCAAACCATAATNGGGCCCCAAACGTCTACTAACCCTCTACCTGTCGGTACCGAGCATACAAGTTTCAAACCATAATTTCATGATTACCTTTCATTCCCAACACCAACTACAACTTCGACACTTTTAAAAAAAATACATAGTTTTATAAAATCTCACATTTTTATTTTCAACATAACACATTTTCAAAATAACTCACATACACACAAAAAATACAATTTGTACCCATTTATAGCAAAATTCGCAAATTAAATGATTGAGAAGTTATATAGATCAATACCATCCTTTTCATACTTTAAAATAACTCAACAATACCCCAAATAATGGTTAAATATACTCAATCATATCATAAAAATCAATACCTCTTTCCACAATATTTCATTTCAATACTTATAGTCACTTTGGCATTTTATCAAACACATGATAGACATAAAATTTGCAAATACACATTTACAAAGGAACATATTCATTCTTAAGAGACAAATCAAACACATTATATACAAAATCACATATATTCTAAAGAATCCAAAATCTTAAGTTCAATCAAACATCCATAACAAAAATAAAGTTAGGGTTTCAAACCCACAATACCCAAATTCATTCAATGCATGTAGATTTATAAATTCATAGTAAACTCATCATTTAATTAAGACACATAACATGTATTTAGCTCATACTAAACAAATAGACATAGAACATACATGAGATGCATTAATGTATATGCAAGAGAAAGGAAAACCCTATCTCAAAACTCAAGAACCTCCACCTTCAAATGTCCAAGTGGATCCAAGAATCCCAAGTGATGTTCTTAGATTTTCAAACAAAAACCCAAGCTCTAGAAACCTTGTTCTTCCCTCTTCTCTTTACCTTTATATTGTCCTAGGGTTCTAAGAGGAATTGGGTGAGAATGGAAAGAAATAATGGGACAAATGGGGGTGAAAATGGTGTTTTAAAACCAGCAAATCCCAAATTTTACTGTTTATAAGGCCAAAANTTATTAATTCATGATCTTAAGGTCTAATGATAAGAAGTCGAGAACGCTAATTTTTTCTATGTAAGAAATAAAACTAGAGAATTTTGTTACAATTATGATAGGGTAAAAATAAGATATTAGAAAGTAAAAAAGGTTGAATTGAGCCAGTGTCTAACTGGACAGCTTGTGCACAACCGAGTCTTATAAATTGTACACATTTGACTGCAACATTAAGATGTGTAGGGTTGGTGTTTTTGTGCATGTTAAACATAACAGCTCTAAGGTCCTTGTACTGTAGGAAATTTAGAAAATAACTTTTTATGTTTTCACTTTCAAAGTATCTTAATAGGTTTAAAAAGTAAAATTTGTCATACAAACCAATCTAGTAATTAAAATATGGAAATTATTTGATATTATATTTTACATTCAAGATATAAAATGTTGAGGAGATGTGCCACAATAATGTGCTATTGGGGAGGTAATATTATATACCATGAAGGTTTGTTTATCGTACAATGAAAAGCCTCAGCATTGTATAAATTTAAAACATGAAACAACATATGAGGAATTGTTGAGAACTATGAATAAGATAATGCAGTGGGACAGTTCAACATTACGACTACAATTAATTTGTCAATTTTCGTCATTTTTGGGGAATCACATGCAACAGTACTTATAGTTTGAAATAAAAAATGATGACAGAGTGACGGCGATAATGGATGTTGTCTTTGAGAACCAAATACTAAATAGTATTGACTTGTACATACAGGCAGGGTAAATCTTTTGCCTGCGCTTGTTAATTCTTATTATGTTGAACGGAGTAATCAATATGCACATGGCTTTATGGTGGACGATGCTTTTGCAGCAGAGTTTAATTCAGGACATGGAATTCCGAAGGCCAAGCCTTATGTGCCAGAATTACATATAGGGCCTAGTATGCAGATGTTAATGTTTGTGGGATACACCACCTCTTCTTCGAATGTTGGCATCCATCCTCAAACTAAAACAAGGAAACGATGACATTCAACATCTGGTTTAGTCAAGCAGTGATGTGTGGTGGGCAATGGAATGTGTGTAATTGATCGTGCAGAAGACACAGATGATGAGGACGAGTAGATTACATTGCTGGACGATATGAAAAATATTAATGATGACAAGGACGAAACTGGCCCATTAGTTGTAATGGAAGACGTTNTCTAATGATAAGAAGTCGAGAACGCTAATTTTTTCTATGTAAGAAATAAAACTAGAGAATTTTGTTACAATTATGATAGGGTAAAAATAAGATATTAGAAAGTAAAAAAGGTTGAATTGAGCCAGTGTCTAACTGGACAGCTTGTGCACAACCGAGTCTTATAAATTGTACACATTTGACTGCAACATTAAGATGTGTAGGGNTCATGCTTGTCAAAGTAAAACGCACGAGATGTTTCAAATTACCAAATATGAAGGCCCACACACTTGTTTTCATGTGTCAACCACTCAGGACCATGTGCAATTAGATTCCCATTTCGTTGCATGCCAAACTAAAGATCTTGTGAAAGCATATCCATCTCTGAAGGTTGTTGTGATAATACAACACATTGCCAACGTGTATAAGTACAAGATTTCATATTGGAAAGCATGAAAAGCAAAACAAAATGCATTAGCTATGGTTTTTGGCAACTAGGATAAATCATATTCTATTTTGCTAAAATTTCTCGCTGCACTACAAAAGTATAATTAGGGCACAATAGTTAGATGGCAATTTGCCGAACTTGGAAATGGGATGG
The DNA here is from genome assembly GCA_963454935.2 of Ilex paraguariensis. Taxonomy (NCBI): domain Eukaryota; kingdom Viridiplantae; phylum Streptophyta; class Magnoliopsida; order Aquifoliales; family Aquifoliaceae; genus Ilex; species Ilex paraguariensis. Next base: position 333,695 of record CAUOFW020007135.1, on the reverse strand, counting down.
CTATATTCGATTGAGTCTTTTGGGCATTTAAACCGTGTGTTGACGATTTTCAACACTGTCATCCACTTATAAGCATCGATGCCACATTCCTGTATAGGAAGTACAAGGGAAAGTTGTTAATTGCTACAGGCCTCGATGGAAATTATCAGATTTATCCTCTTGCCTATGCAATTGTCAATGAGGAAAGTATAGCTACAGGGGGTTGGTTTCTTTGGATACTTAGACATGAAGTTATTGGTGACTGTTCAGGCATATGTCTGCTATTTGACCGCCATCAAGGTATAATTCAATCCATAGCTGCTCATGGTTCCAGATGGCAAGCGTCGTATGCATACCATCGATTTTATTTACAACATGTCCGCAACAACTTCAACAGTAAATTTCATAACTTCCATCTTAAACTTCTAGTATGGGATGCTGGTACTTCACATCAAATTTGAAAGTATGACAAGATTATCACGAAAATAAATGAAATTAACCCATTGTCTTGATCATATACCAAAAGAGCATTGGGTACTTGCACATGACAGTGGAAGACATTATGGAGTAACGACAACCAACAATTTTGAGGTGTTCAACTTTGTCCTAAAAAAAGCAAGACATTTGCCGATCACGATCACATCATGTGTTGAAACAATATTTTAAAAGCTTGTTCAATACTTCAATAATAGGCATGGTTCAGTGTCAAATAGTGGGTGCTCGTTCACACCTCATGTAGTGGAGAAGATGTTGTATGTTGCAATCAAAAAAGCCAATCACAATGTCATGACATTCAGCCGAACCACTGGAGAGGCATATGTAGTCACTCAAAAAGGTAATGCAAAAGTATGAAACATTTTAGACTGCACATATTCATGTGAAAAGTAGAACACCTATAAAATGTCATGCTCTCGTGCGATGGCACTTCTTTCAAAGAGGCATTTAGACCTGTGGCAATATGTGGATAAGATATACACTGTTGTTGCCCATAATACTTGTTGGGCCCCTAAATTCATCCACTGCATCAAGAAGACTATTGGGATGTGTGCATTGGTCCAAAAGTCTATCCTAATCTAAATCTACTACGTTTGAAGGTTCGTCCCCAATCTACTCACATCCAAAATGAAATCGACCTACGCCAGGGTCGTAGTACATACCAATTCAGATTGTGTGGACAACCGGGCCATAATCGACGTACCTACCCAACCAGCAACCCACAAGTTGTGCCTAAGGGTCATTGAATGTAGAAGTCAATGTAATGTGAAATTATAGCAAATGAACTATGTTTATTTGTACTTTTATGTTATGTACGTGTACCGATGAAAAAGCAATAGTCTTGTTTATGTAATTACATCATTTTTCATTCTATTTTGCCTATATTGACATTGTGTAATGGTTGTAGATACTTAATTGAATGAACTATGTCTACATCTAGAGGACCAATTGTTGCGAAACAATTACAGACAACAAAAGGTTTGGCTTTTGACAGAGTAGAACAATGATTACAAAAGTGAGAAATTTGCTAACCTAAAAGAGTATTATGTTGGACTAAGATGAGAATGGGAGTTTCGTGTTAATGAATAAAACGAGTTATACACTAAGTTAAAAGTACTTGGTATACTAATGCCACGCCGAAGATCCCTAATGATTCAAAGAAGGAACAGACAAGATTATCGATCAGTAGTTACTCAAGTTTGGAAGGAGAATAATAGAATGTTGGTTCATAGGCAGCGATATTATTTGGTTCAACTTGCAACGGACATGGTACAAAATGCATATGGATGAGACTTATTAGTTGTAGAGTGTAGTAATGTATTAAATAATGAACAATACATATCAGATGATTATATATCTAATGAAAAATAAAAAGTGTAAACTTCATTTAAAGAAGTACGTGTGGCTGTTTTTTGTAATCAATTTTATGTACGGATGAATATTCCCCTATTTAGTGACCTGTAATTTTATGTATATGTAATGAGTTTACGTATTTTTTGTTATTGGTGTAGTGACAATGTTTTATTGCAATGTAATTTAATGCAATTAGGGTATGGAGCGTCAGTAAACGCGTGACTCCGTACACCCGGGACCTGGTGACCCATCAGTATTATACTTACAAGCACGCCATCGTTCCACACAGATATAGGAGGGACACACATGTATTTTACTAACTATAATACATATATTACACTTAAAGCACAAAGGCATTTAAATGATATTATGTAATTATTAAAGGAATTAGCACCATTGAAGTGTTGTCGAGCTTAGGCTATTCTGTGTCAACTGCGACACCTCAATGATAGGGTATTGTGTCTTGTTATGAGTGCCGAATTTTATGGGGTACATAGTATTGAGTTTATATAGCTCGACCACCATTTGGTCACTACACCAGTGGAGCGGTGGAGGGTGGAGACGTATACATTCCATTTACCCATTAGCGAGGCAACGGTTACATTACAGGACATAGCCATACTTTTCGGACTCCCCATTGACAGTGATGCAGTGACAGGTGTTGACACACATCGTAAAGTGCAGGAGTGGCAAGATTACTGTGACCAACATCTAGGCACTAGACCACCGGACACTTCTTTCTCTAGATCTTGACTTAAGATGACAACTTTGGCTGCTTTATTTGCTGAGCAGCTCCGAGATGATGTTGATGCCATCACTAGTGATCGATATGCCCGTGCCTACATTCTGCTTCTCCTTGGGGCTTATATTTTTGTAGAAAAGTCCCAGAACAAGGTTGGGCTTCTGTATTTACGGCATCTCAAGGATCTAGATGTTTCTTGGAGACTTAGTTGGGGTAGTTCAACTCTAGTTTACTTGTACTGTAAGATGCGTCGCGGCACTGCCCCAAACGCATCCGACATTGGAGAATCGCTAGTTTTATTATAGGTATTGTTTACTTTACATATAATTATAAATACTCGTATTTGTTCCACCAAGTGTCTAAATATTATGTTACATTAAATTGAGCAATTATGGGCATGGGAGCAGCTTACACATATTCGTCCTAAGATAGTACTACCACATCAGGCAATAGTGGTAGATATACCCAATGAGTTTCATGTTCCTGAGGTTCCTAATGATGAGATTGTTGTAGAGGTACCCGTTGTTGCCAATCCTCTAGAGGAGATTCCTGAGCATCATGATCCATTGCCTAGGGGTCCATTGGGTTACAAGTATGTAAGAATAATTACTAATTTACACATTAGTATCTTTTCACACATGTAATATGCATTGTTTTGCATTGCGGGTGGAATATGCATATGACATTGTATGTACTATGCCTTAGACATGTCCTCAGATATTATAGAGATCAACTAGACTAGATGTGCGATGAGCCGGTTGGAAATGTGCACCAACATAGACTAAATTATCCTGCCCAAACGTGCTTAGACTAACATTTAAATTGAGTATTTATTTTCTTGTAGATGGTGTGGATGCCATATACAGTAGAGGTCATAGTATACTTACCGATATACTGTACGATTGGGAAGGACGCATGGATAGCGCGTGCACCACTTATATGCTTTGCAGTAGCAGAGTGGCATTTTCCTGATCGTGTCATGCGCCAGCTTGAATTGAGACAAATTATACCTAAGTCATGTGACAATGGGTCTGTAATTCATGTTATTGATCGATGTCGCATGGGTGGTTATAACTAGAGTCTTGTACATCAGTCTTTTGTTGATGTCTGGTTCCATCAACGAGAGCATCTTATCACGGGGGAGGCACATACATTTGTCACCGATATTGTGATGCATACATGGTTTGGTATGGCCATCTCACTCGATGATTGATCGGACGTCCATTAGATAGGCCACTTATCAGATTTGAGCCTTTATGTAGCATCATCGAGATAATGGTAAGATAATAGCTATGTTCATTTGTCAATATAAACATGATTTACAAACACATGTCTNGAGCAATTATGGGCATGGGAGCAGCTTACACATATTCGTCCTAAGATAGTACTACCACATCAGGCAATAGTGGTAGATATACCCAATGAGTTTCATGTTCCTGAGGTTCCTAATGATGAGATTGTTGTAGAGGTACCCGTTGTTGCCAATCCTCTAGAGGAGATTCCTGAGCATCATGATCCATTGCCTAGGGGTCCATTGGGTTACAAGTATGTAAGAATAATTACTAATTTACACATTAGTATCTTTTCACACATGTAATATGCATTGTTTTGCATTGCGGGTGGAATATGCATATGACATTGTATGTACTATGCCTTAGACATGTCCTCAGATATTATAGAGATCAACTAGACTAGATGTGCGATGAGCCGGTTGGAAATGTGCACCAACATAGACTAAATTATCCTGCCCAAACGTGCTTAGACTAACATTTAAATTGAGTATTTATTTTCTTGTAGATGGTGTGGATGCCATATACAGTAGAGGTCATAGTATACTTACCGATATACTGTACGATTGGGAAGGACGCATGGATAGCGCGTGCACCACTTATATGCTTTGCAGTAGCAGAGTGGCATTTTCCTGATCGTGTCATGCGCCAGCTTGAATTGAGACAAATTATACCTAAGTCATGTGACAATGGGTCTGTAATTCATGTTATTGATCGATGTCGCATGGGTGGTTATAACTAGAGTCTTGTACATCAGTCTTTTGTTGATGTCTGGTTCCATCAACGAGAGCATCTTATCACGGGGGAGGCACATACATTTGTCACCGATATTGTGATGCATACATGGTTTGGTATGGCCATCTCACTCGATGATTGATCGGACGTCCATTAGATAGGCCACTTATCAGATTTGAGCCTTTATGTAGCATCATCGAGATAATGGTAAGATAATAGCTATGTTCATTTGTCAATATAAACATGATTTACAAACACATGTCTGTTCTTGTCCTAATGTAAGTAATTTTTACATTTATAGGAGCATACATTTGTACAAATTCACTAGATCGCACATGATTCCCTTTAGGATGGTATGGACACAGCATATGCACAGGCACTACGAGCTGCCCGATCTCTTAGCTCCACCTGCCTCGAGGCAGTTCATAAGGACCATCGTCTCCATCATACCATCCACGTCGAGTCTCCACCTATACCACATACTGCACTGTGTGCACCACCCGATGTACATACTCGGCCTTATGGTGTTGTTATACGATGACAAAGAACTCCACATATTTGGGTGGATGTTGGTGATGACATAGTACCAGACCCAAGTGGACAAAAGCCAATAGCAGAGTCAAGCATAGATTGTCAGACAGCAGCACCTAGTGCACCTCAGCTACCACAGACACCATCTTTAGTACGTTAAGAGACACCATCCACTACAAGGCCACTACATAGCCTAGCACATACTGCACCTCATCCATCACCATTGACCAAGACCTCCACACCATATGAGTATACCAAAAGACATGTTTCTCTCATGGTTGGACCGGGCACATCCACATCAGATGCTTTAGGAGTTATATTGCCCACCCAACCTATCTGTTATGAAGCAATGATGACATCACCTCTGCCAGATGTTCAGATTTCACTCCCATCAGATGATGTCACACAAGAGCTTGATACTGGAGTTGCTACAACTCCCATAGTTGTACATAGGTCACAGTAGTGTGCGATGACTCCACTTGCTCATCTTATTTCACTAGTTCCAGGTCGAGGTGGTAGATTTTGAGGTGTTAGAGGCCGCAGTGGTAGAGGATAGGGTGGTAGACGTGGTCGAGGTAATGGCAAAGGCAGAGATAGTATTACAGTCATAGATCCGGTATCATAGATGATCAATGAGGATCCGTCTTAGCTAGAGGAACAGCATCTAAAACGGCTTAGGAAAAAGTCANAATAGCAGAGTCAAGCATAGATTGTCAGACAGCAGCACCTAATGCACCTCAGCTACCACAGACACCATCTTTAGTACGTTAAGAGACACCATCCACTACAAGGCCACTACATAGCCTAGCACATACTGCACCTCATCCATCACCATTGACCAAGACCTCCACACCATATGAGTATACCAAAAGACATGTTTCTCTCATGGTTGGACCGGGCACATCCACATCAGATGCTTTAGGAGTTATATTGCCCACCCAACCTATCTGTTATGAAGCAATGATGACATCACCTCTGCCAGATGTTCAGATTTCACTCCCATCAGATGATGTCACACAAGAGCTTGATACTGGAGTTGCTACAACTCCCATAGTTGTACATAGGTCACAGTAGTGTGCGATGACTCCACTTGCTCATCTTATTTCACTAGTTCCAGGTCGAGGTGGTAGATTTTGAGGTGTTAGAGGCCGCAGTGGTAGAGGATAGGGTGGTAGACGTGGTCGAGGTAATGGCAAAGGCAGAGATAGTATTACAGTCATAGATCCGGTATCATAGATGATCAATGAGGATCCGTCTTAGCTAGAGGAACAGCATCTAAAACGGCTTAGGAAAAAGTCATCTTGTGACACATAGTGTTATCATGTTTTATCAATTTTTGAGTTTATTCATATGTATGTAATAGAGTAGTTTCAATATTATTTTGTTGGTTGTGTGGTGGGGTGTTTGTGGTGGTGTGGTGGGTTGTTGGTGGTGTTGTTTGTGTTGGTTAGGTTTGTGGTTGTGTTTTTGTTGTAGTTGTTATTGTTTTGATATTGTGCATACAGGGCAAACTGATTTTGGTAGGGCTGATTTTTAAGGAAAACTCTGCCAAATTTTTTTAAAATACAATGTGTAAAGTCAGTATTTACAATACGTACTTAATTCCAACCTGTAGCTTATATTGTTTTCAAATGTATGATACTTTTCTATATATTGTTTGCATTGTTATGTTGCGCATTTTTCTCCACTTCACTTCTTTTGAAAACATAAGACAACAAATGGTACATTATATTTTAGCACCGCATAATGAAATTACAGATAAACTACAACATCACATTAGTACAAACATTTAAGTATGATTATAACTAATGACGCACATTAATACAACCCCTAGAGGATATATCGCAACATATGCGTATATGGTTATTGATCAAGGAATCTTCATCATGGGAAACCTTCTTCATCCAACATTTCAACATCAGAAACACATCCTGGTTCTATAGACAATTGTAAGCACAAACGTGTTTTGTCAACCAAACCTTCTGCAGCACGGTCGCCTGTAATTCAACAGAGGTTGTACTGATTTTTCCATATTGTCATATGATTGTTTTCAACTCGAATACGCCACAATGCACCTTCTAATTATTGTGGTGTGTCAGTGGGCATATTAATGGCAATTTGACACGGCCTGCGTATGTTGGAAGTGCGCAAATCTTCACTTAGAACTTCCCTCTCATTCAAACGACATTGTCATTCCACCCTCATTCTATTCATTGATCTCTGTGAGAAACATAAATGAGGATTTAGAAGATAGAATAATTCATCCTCTAATACCCAATGATAATCCATACTTTCAAACAACGTGTGTGGACTGACTCATGTTTGCAGTTGGTAAGTGTGGTAAGCAGGCAACAGACACAATGAATTTATAGTGACATTGTGATGTTGGTCATGGTCACTATTTTGCCAACTGTGGATAAAAATTTTTGAAATATGATTTGACTAATTGTGCAACACTAGTTATTTGAATAATCACTGAATGATGAACATCATTATCAGTGTTATGTCATCAGTGGTGATTTAATACAACAATGTTAGTACGCTGGTATCAATGTTATGTCATCAGTGTCTAGTCACTATCATTGTTCACTCCTCAATATATTTTCACTGCAATAAGTTACTATTCAGCTCAATGCCTTTACTACTAAAATAAGTTACTTTTGTGTTTATATATAAATAAATAACTACAGTGTAGGGTTTACACTAAAATGTCAACAACATCATTAATTGGGTCTTCAAGCCAAATAAACGATAACTCGTACCTAACCAACCACCGGCGTCGTCAAACATTTTCTTCATTCTGTTCACCAAAACCCAGTAATTAAACAGATTCCAACAAAGTAACGTGGTATGGAAAATTGCGTTTCTTTAAGAATGAGTCAATCAACATTCATAGCTCTTTCGCCAAAGTTAGCCATGTGATGATTGGACCTGCATCCATTGTTCCACCTCTAGAGTATCACTACCACCTATTGGGACCAAGTTGGTTGAAATATTATTTCAAGCACTTTGAGCTTGAAGTAAATTGTCGTTGGCATGGATTCCTAGTGCCACAGGCACATTCAACTGAAATGTATGTGAAATGGTGCACGGATAACTATGATGATATCATTGCGACACTTGATCTTGAGAATGATCAGATGGAATGACAGCTAAATCGATTCCACCTTATTAATAAGGCAAAGATTGAACATTCAAATCCTGTTGAGCCTATTAATGCAATACTATCCGATCCATCCCTGACTTCTGTCAATGAACTTTCGGACTTTGAAGAATCAAGTGATGATTATCATTATGAAAAATGTATCCCTACTACTTTGCTTACATGGCACACCACTATGCTGTTGGAAATATGGTCATCATTATAAATATTTTGTTCTATGTATGTATTATGTCGTTTGAAATAAAATCTTATATTTCTATTTCAGCACAAGAAATAAACTCTCTTCATTTTGAATTCTTTTCGTAATGCTTTTTGCAAAAGAAATAAAGTCCATTCCCCCGGGTTTAGGGTTTGTTGTTTGGGTTTGGGGACTACGATTGGAAATATTCTCTTTTTGGATGATAATAGTTTCAGCGGGTAGGTTTTTTTAATGTTTAGGGTTTAAGGTTTTGTTTGGGTTGGGGGTACAATGGGTACTCTTTTTGGATAATAGTTTTAGCAGGTAGGATTTTTAATGTTTTGGGTTGGGTGGTGCTTTTTGAACTTCATATGAAAGCAGATGTGTTGAAACCACTTTCATTTATAAAACAAATTTATTGAATACGTTTTATAAAATGAAATTTTTTACACAAGTCCGCTTTCTAATGAAAGCATTTTTAGAAAATCCGCTTTGAATGAAAGCATAAATATATATGCAACATTGAAAAACGGATTTTTTGAACACACTTTTGTGGAAAACGGATGTGATGATTACACTTTTATGTAAAAGCGGAATCAATAAAGCCACTTTATATAGATGAAAGTAGATTTGTTGATGCCGCTTTCTAATGAAGTCGAACTAGTTGATGCCGCTTTCAAAAAGTGTCGTACATTGGTAAATAAGTTCAACACTGTTGTATATCGGTAATTAAGTTTAAAAAGCATTGTACTTTGGTAATAAACTCACAAATAATTGGTTGAGTCATGAGTGATGAGTGGTGCCGATAATGGGTGGGTCATGAGGTTCGACTACTAAGTGCTAACCTGAGTTTTGGAGCTTGAATTTTTTGCTTATGGAAGTCTGTAGGTGTACTTTAGTTAGTTTAATCTCAGTATCCAATACCCGATTGGGTTTGCGTCAGTAGATTTATACAAGAATCTCCTTAATTTGACACTTTTGGAGGTGGTAGTGTCATCAGACATAACTGATCTTCCTCAAAATTTCTTAGATGCTCATATGTAGGTAGAGAGCCCATGTATGATAATAACTATTCATATCTGTAGCCTGGGGTTTTTTTCCTTCAAATTTTAGATCTAATTTTTTTCCTCTGCAAGCTTAAGTTTAATGATTCTTGAAGGGGCATAAAATTATGGTACATGTATAGGCAGGTGAAATACACACATGATCATGAAGGGACATATCACGTAGAGTGCATGTATTAGCAACTTGGGACAAACCAAACCAAACTACAATAGCTTGGTTCATACTACCGAGCACGTTTTCATTGCACAGTTTGAAGGCTTGGCATGAACCAAACAACAAGATAATCGCCTATAATCGAGGAATTTGGGTGCAAGAGTTAGGCNTGGCATGAACCAAACAACAAGATAATCGCCTATAATCGAGGAATTTGGGTGCAAGAGCTAGGCAGAGTCAATGACTAAGAAGAGCTATGATTAAGGGAGCGTTAGAGAGATTTCTGTAATCCCCAACAAACAATCCCGAATGAAGGGAAATGTGTTATCTCCCACACTAGTAAAAGGTATCGTCAAAGCAAAGTAAAGTCTATACAAAGCAGTAAGGATGCATGGCAAGAGGTAAGTTTAATCTTTTTTACATACATTTTCTTCATACACATTTACTGGCTTAAGATCGGAGTGCCTTCAATCGAAGCACTTCGATCCTAGGTAATTTGTTCCTTTTTGCAAGTAGCACTTTCAAGGAGGGACATTTTTTTTTTAAAAGCTTAGGTGGCATAGGTATTTTTATCCTCCTACATTTGGCGCTGTCTGTGGGAAGACTTTTGAAGAAAAAGCAATGGCAAGGTTGAAAAGCACAATTGGATCGCTAATATNTTAAAAGCTTAGGTGGCATAGGTATTTTTATCCTCCTACATTTGGCGCTGTCTGTGGGAAGACTTTCGAAGAAAAAGCAATGGCAAGGTTGAAAAGCACAATTGGATCGCTAATAGGTTCCAACGCACAACAAGAAGACTCAGATCCAAACTACCATATGTTGTCCCCTTTGATAGTGACATCAGGGTAGACATGTACGAAAGCCAGGATGAACAATATGAGGAAATGATTTCCTCAGCTAGTCTCAAACTAGACGAAAATGAAAATCATAAAGATAGTCTGCAGGGAGAGTCCCTCAGTGTTGAGGGGGATAATCCAGCCATGACGAAAGTAGTCCAATCTCTGCAAGATCAGTTAGACGCACATGATAAGATGTTCAAGATGTAATACGCACAAGAAAAGGCCTTAAAATGTGAAAACAAAGAGTTAAAGAGAAAGCTCGGGAAGGCTAGTGGTAGAGGAGACGCTGACGAAGATATTCAACACTCACGAAGGTGACAACAAAGGACACTAGACCGTCGGAGGTAGAGGAATGGTGAAGACTNAATCCAGCCATGACGAAAGTAGTCCAATCTCTGCAAGATCAGTTAGACGCACATGATGAGATGTTCAAGAAGTAATACGCACAAGAAAAGGCCTTAAAATGTGAAAACATAGAGTTAAAGAGAAAGCTCGGGAAGGCTAGTGGTAGAGGAGACGCTGACAAAGATGTTCAACACTCACGAAGGTGACAACAAAGGACACTAGACCGTCGGAGGTAGAGGAATGGTGAAGACTCACCAAAAGCTAGATATTGAAGAAAGTCACACCAAACTAAAAACCAGGAGGAAGAATGGAAGCACTTCATCACTGAAGAGCTAGACAGTCGATTAAGGAGGCCCGAGCAAAAATCGGCAAGAGACTTGGCACGAAGGGCCATAGGGGAATACGTCGACAGAACAAAGGTCTCTCCAGGTGGATAGAATNACAACAAAGGACACTAGACCGTCGGAGGTAGAGGAATGGTGAAGACTCACCAAAAGCTAGATATTGAAGAAAGTCACACCAAACTAAAAACCAGGAGGAAGAATGGAAGCACTTCATCACTGAAGAGCTAGACAGTCGATTAAGGAGGCCCGAGCAAAAATCGGCAAGAGACTTGGCACGAAGGTCCATAGGGGAATACGTCGACAGAACAGAGGTCTCTCCAGGTGGATAGAACAAACAAGGATCCCGAGTAAGTTTGTCATCCCAAACTTCAAACTTTATGATGGGAAGACGAATCCAACTGCCCATATTCGTCATTACAAACAATTAATGATGGTGCACAGGACGGATATCTCCTAGCAGCCTAGGGGAATCGTCCATGAAATAGTTTGACGAGCTTGCTAGGGACTCGGTAGACAGTTGGGGCCAACTCGCTGAGCATGGGACTAACTCTTTAACCAAACATAAAGAGTTGACGTAATTGGTAGATCCCTGGCTAAATGCAAAGGACAAATTATTTTCAAAAATACTAAACAGGACAAAGTACAAATNTTAACCAAACATAAAGAGTTGACGTAATTGGTAGATCCCTGGCTAAATGCAAAGGACGAATTGTTTTCAAAAATACTAAATAGGACAAAGTACAAACAGCTAAATTGAAAAGTTCTTTCATAGATACCAAAAAGAGAGTACAATGAGCTTTTNCAGGACAAAGTACAAATAGCTAAATTGAAAAGTTCTTTCATAGATACCAAAAAGAGAGTACAATGAGCTTTTTTACATGAAAATATAAAAGGTTGTGTTCTCAGGAAGAAACAGAAGGTCCAGAGGAGCCAGCCATAGAGTGGCATAGGAAGAGCTTAGAAGAATAAAGCACATTGGCAGCTTTTAGAGAAACAACCTAGCTCTTTGAAAAATATGCACCTTCCATTGGAGGAATCTATAAGGCTAGATCATTCTCTACCTTCACCATCCCCTGTTCAAAAGTAGCATCCTCAAGATCCTTGGCTTCAGCTTTGAACCTCTCAAATTCCTCCAATAGAGTGGAGTGTTCAAGCTGGGTTTGGGAAAGCTCCACATTGATTGCACTTTCTGAAGCTTTCAACTCGTTCAACTCCGCTGCAAGCTTTTTGTTTTCGTCTGTCAAGCTGAGCATTTGAGCCTAAAGAACAAGCATTTCTTCTCAAATCTTGCCATATTTTTCGTCAACTGACTCCTTCTTTGCCAAAGCAGATATACGCTCATGAATTGCCTCCTTCGTGACCTTGTCTTTTCTAGCAATCCTCGCCCCAACCTCGTGAACTTTTTGGAGGCCTTTAGAAAAAAAAGAAAAAGAAAAAGAAATGGACAAAAGTGCAAAGAAAGACCACCTTTCTGAATAAAAAAAGTAAGTCAAATACCAGAACCATTTGCTAGATGGCTTGCCGAGTAATCTCATCATCAGACACTGCCTTATTTGCAGCAAGATCAGGAGGCGGGATCACGCCCTTGGTTATCCCGACTACTACATTCACATCTTCAACAACTGAATCCCAGACAGTGATTTCTTCTCCTTTCACTTTCAGGATAGGATGGAAGATAAGAATTGGCCATTCAACAAGAACTTTAGAAGGGGGCTCTACAATCCTTCTCTTCTTTCCCAAATGTTCCTCGGTTTGCACTTCTGCATCAGCTGACTAAGTTGGCGATGAGGTGACTGAAGGATTAGCAGGCACCTCCTTAGAAATAGGCTTGGGAGGAGGGATTGAAGCCTCATGAGTGACTTGTGCCTCTATAGGTTCAGGGGCATCATCATAAGGAATCATCTGGTCGACTTCCGGAGCAGGAAAAGGAGTAGCATCATCAAAAATTTGAAAAATTGAATGGATGGATTCAGAGGGCTCACTCGAAGAAAGGAAACTTAGAAAATTCTTCGCTAATTTATTCCTTTTAGATGAAGGTGTTGTCCAAATTTGGTATTGACAATTTACGTGCAACTATACACCATCAACAAGTAATAAAGTGATAAGTAGAGTATCGTTCCCACGAAAAATTATTGCTAACAAATTTCAAGTACTAACTTTATATCAATTCAATTTTATTTAAACAACTAGAATTGCANAACTATACACCATCAACAAGTAATAAAGTGATAAGTAGAGTATCGTTCCCACGAAAAATTGTTGCTAACAAATTTCAAGTACTAACTTTATATCAATTCAATTTTATTTAAACAACTAGAATTGCACTATGAATGTACTAATTTAAAACTAAACCTAAACTTAATAATCAAGGGTTGAATTTACCGGGTAAAAGAACTTAAGATTACAACTTCTCCTAATGCTTCGTATAAATCTTTCTAACTCACTTTCCGGTTAATTGATTAAAATAAGTTGTTAATTGAGAACTCAAAGTTATTTATCAAACCTCTTCCGATAGTTTGATAAAATTATCTATCCCAATTAAATTACTATTTTTCTATGCAAAATAAGTTAGAATAGATTCATTAAGTTANATAAATCTTTCTAACTCATTTTCCAGTTAATTGATCAAAATAAGTTGTTAACTGAGAACTCAAAGTTATTTATCAAACCTCTTCTGATAGTTTGATAAAATTATCTATCCCAATTAAATTACTATTTTTCTATGCAAAATAAGTTGGAATAGATTCATTAAGTTCAAACTCTCATAAAAGTTACACACGGCATATAGATATATTTCTATCCTATACACAAACTCAGCTATTCAATCCTAAGAAGAATTAACCAGATGTACGTCATCATATTCAGATCTAAACCTAGAATTCATCTCTCAATTTCATCTAGGTTATCAAACTAATTGTTGGTCACACAATCATACATCAATCACAAAATATGACAAATAACTCATATAAGATCAATAAGAACTAGAAACGAAAGTAGATTAATTTAACTAGACATAGGTTTCATTGCAATCTTAATTAAAATTTAGTTTATAAAGTAATTGAAAAACATCATTCTAAAATTAAACAACATCTTAGAAAATCAAGAAATAAAAGTAAGAGAAAAGAATGAAAACTTAGGTGCAATCTTCAATCCTTCTCTAGCCTTCAAAACTAATCTTCTTCGTGTCGATTCCTTCGATTCTTGTCTTCAATTTTCTTTCAATTCCTTGGTCTTTTCAGATGATTTCAGCCCCCAAAGTCAGAATATATCATCCCCACACAAACCCTAGCATATATGTAGCTTTAGAGTCTAATTTCGAGGCAAAAACAAGTCAAAATTCGCGTCACAGACCAACACAATCGCAGCTGCGCCAAAAAATGGCACAGGGGCACTGAATGGACAGAATGTTGGCGTAGGGGCGCTGGTTTTGGTGTAGGGGTGCGCCCCCCCCCCCCCCCCCCCCCCCCCACCCCCCCCCCCCACTCCCCCCCCCCCCCCCCCCCCC
>CAUOFW020007135.1:300235-313608 GCA_963454935.2 Ilex paraguariensis | reverse complement strand
TTTCTTGTCTTCCTATGTGTTGATTGAATGATTTAGGTGTTTACTTGATGTTAGAAAATTATTTAGTTGGTAGTTGCTTTGAAAACTTAGAATTAATGGTTTAAGTACTTTTGTGTTCTTTCAGTTTCTTGGCAATTTGTTGCTATGGTGAAGGTGTTTATTGCTTATGTGTTGGATTATTATATTATAATTTATGTTCATGTAGAGAAACTCTTGTGGTTTGAGAGTTATGATTTATTACATGAGTTGGTAGTTTGTGTATTTGTAGTTTCTTTGAGAAATTGTGAAAGTAATGAATATGAAGCTTGATCATATGTTTAATCCATTGAATGGTGCTTCACATTCATGTAGATAAGGTGTTTGATGAAATGTTTCATAGAATTTTACATTGAGAAAAATCATGGCATCTTTGAATACATGAATCCTTAGAACATAGTGTGGGTTGAGCACTTGNGTGTATTTGTAGTTTCTTTGAGAAATTGTGAAAGTAATGAATATGAAGCTTGATCATATGTTTAATCCATTGAATGGTGCTTCACATTCATGTAGATAAGGTGTTTGATGAAATGTTTTATAGAATTTTACATTGAGAAACATCATGGCATCTTGGAATACATGAATCCTTAGAACATAGTGTGGGTTGAGCACTTGGTGCTATGCATTATGAAGGTGTAGATTTTGTGGTGAAAAATCCAAAATCTAGCTAATGACAGTACTCGCGGGCTGACGGGGGCGGACCGTGAAGCGAGACATGGGTGGCATAGAGTTGCATGGGTGTGTCATGCATATTGACATTGCATAGCATTGAGAGATTATGGGGTTATAGCTTTTAAAAATGTACACTTGCACATGTTATACCTTAAATTTGTTCCTAGCGTTAGCACTTTGTCATATCAACAATTGAGCTGACCAATTCGTGGGATATCATATTACAGATGAGGCTCTTAGTACTTGAAACTNGGGTGTGTCATGCATATTGACATTGCATAGCATTGAGAGATTATGGGGTTATAGCTTTTAAAAATGTACACTTGCACATGTCATACCTTAAATTTGTTCCTAGCGTTAGCACTTTGTCATATCAACAATTGAGTTGACCAATTCGTGGGATATCATATTACAGATGAGGCTCTCGGTACTTGAAACCTGAGGAAATCTTAGAGGAAGGAAAATGAAGGGACTTGAATGTATATTTGGCCATTGGGCATATTTTGTATGTATGGGCATAAGCCCAAATGACTTTTATTCTAGTTTAAAAAAGTAATGGATTAAAGGTCTTGGACCATTTTAATGTGTAAGAGTGTAAACTCAATTGATATTTGGGATGTCTTTATTTAATAAGTATCATATGTTGTATATTGGGGCAATTAGATGTATATGTTGAGAATAAGAGACATATGTTTAATTTACATGGGTTGTGGCCACCGAGTGAGGGTGGATTGTGATATAATTATGCATATGAATATTGTGAATATTATGTGAGAAAAAGGCTTAGAAACAAAGGAGGTTATATCAAAATTTTATGACAAATTAAAAGACTTGTTAAGTGTGTAAAACACCTTTTAAATAGGTGGGAAAGATGTCAAAGGGGGGGAGGTTTAGAAACCTTGAAGAAATAGGCTAAAAATAGAAGAAAATTGGCTTAAAAAACTTTCGAAAAACATAAAAAATGAATGAGCNCTTAGAAACAAAGGAGGTTATGTCAAAATTTTATGAAAAATTAAAAGACTTGTTAAGTGTGTAAAACACCTTTTAAATAGGTGGAAAAGATGTCAAAGGGGGGGAGGTTTAGAAACCTTGAAGAAATAGGCTAAAAATGGAAGAAAATTGGCTTAAAAAACTTCCGAAAAACATAAAAAAATGAATGAGAAACCAATTTATCCAACCTAATGACCTTTCATTTACTTTTCTTTTCTATTTTCACTCACTCCCCGGGTTTGTGGAAATTTAGAGTGTGACAATCAGAAGATATGCATCTGGATAGTGCGATATACAGGTGTCTGNTGGAAGAAAATTGGCTTAAAAAACTTCCGAAAAACATAAAAAAATGAATGAGAAACCAATTTATCCAACCTAATGACCTTTCATTTACTTTTCTTTTCTATTTTCACTCACTCCCCGGGTTTGTGGAAATTCAGAGCGTGACAATCAGAAGATATGCATCTGGATAGTGCCATATACAAGTGTCTATGGCTAAACACTGGTATGCGCAGATCGACCCCAACGAATTTTACAGACTATCCTTGAGATTTGTTGATTGTCATAGCATATGTCAATCGAACAAAAAATTGATGTCTTATCCTCTGAAAAGGCAAATCTAGAGATGTCGGTGAAAAAANTGCCATATACAAGTGTCTATGGCTAAACACTGGTATGCGCAGATCGACCCCAACGAATTTTACAGACTATCCTTGAGATTTGTTGATTGTCATAGCATATGTCAATCGAACAGAAAATTGATGTCTTATCCTCTGAAAAGGCAAATCTAGAGATGTCGGTGAAAAAGATATTCTTGAAATAAAGACCAAATTGTCAAATTTATCTCCAGTTAAGATTTGAGCTTCAAATACGCGTGTGGCAAATTTGATAACCATCAATCGCGTGTCATTACAAAGCCCATCCTTTTTTTTGGACAAAGGCATGCACATATAACACACAATAGCTCATCCTTCGACGCTATATTCTCAACAACATTATTGGACAACCCATCTTCAAGTCTAACTTAAATGGTGGTAACCCAGCAGGGTCTAGTGAGTTTAAATACTCATTAGGATATCGATTCGTGATGGATCAATCAAGTACATCACCGTTGGCTATTTTTTCAGCATCTAAATATGTAATTGTTTGTCCTAGTGAAATATTAATGTTGCAACATTTATAGCACTAACATNTTAGGATATCGATTCGTGATGGATCAATCAAGTACATCACCGTTGGCTATTTTTTCAACAGCTAAATATGTAATTGTTTGTCCTAGTGAAATATTAATGTTGCAACATTTATAGCACTACATCATTCCTTGCAGAAAAAATTATGCGCTCAGTTAGGAAGTTTGGGGTCACTGAACCAACCATATCCAAATGTGGATGTATTTTAAATATCAATTCTTGAAGAGTATGATAATAGTGTATTGTTGGTGGAAGTTCCAAAATTTCTTGTGGATTGGTTCCAACCTAAAAATTAGAAGTAAAATCAGAGAATTGGAATAATAATAGTAATTCCAAATAATATATTATATAACTAATGATCAATGAAATATTACCTCCATTAAGAATTTTGCAAATTTAGCATTTTCAGAATTTGTATTAGTTAAAAACATGTTTAACCCCAAAGTCAAAACATGTACATTCTTCCATAATGAAAATCGTCTCAATGACGCACCTACAATTTGTTCGTGGACTCCTTTTGGTATAACTGGCAAGATTTTGTCGAAAGTCTCCTCCAAGAACAACAATGATACCCCCAAATGGATTTTAGTTGTCATAGACATCCTGAAGTGTATGATCCACTGCCTCAACACAATACCTATTCTGCATAGTGACTTCATCTCATATTATCAATTTAGTCAATCTAAACAATTCTACATGCATCGATTGCTTGGTAAACCCACAAATCAAATTTTCAAGCACAATCAATGGGATGCAAAACGTTGAATGTGTTGTGCAACCTCCCATTAATAATAAAGATGCAATACTAGATGGAGCCACAGTAATGACGATATATCCAAAGTTGCACATTTTGTTGGCAATAGTATTGTACAGAAACGATTTTTTCGTACCAACACCCCTACTCAAGAAAAAAGTAGTTCATTTATTTTTTTTTTCAATTACTGATGAGGTGATTGCAGTATAAGCAGCATGTTGTGCATCATTCAAACGATCAACATTATTTTGTACATCCAACTGTTGCGCTTCATATGTTGAGTTTTTGATGCTCAAATAATAGTATGTTACCAACTATTGCATTCAAATTCTCAATCAATTGGGGCATGGGTGGAAAGTCAACTCATGGTGTAGCTAATACAACATAAATATATCATAATCTTCAATTTGATCATGAGTAAGATTAGAAATGCCAAATATTGTACGAATCTAGTGTTTTAGATCATCACATACATGCATCGAGAATTGATTTCATAACTCAAGTGGATGCAATAGAGAGCATTTTGTGAGAATAATACTAAACTGTCCCCTTAACTGGTGTCATGTTTTCATGGTTGAAGCCTCCTGCATATATTGTACCCATTCTCCATCATCTTCCAGAAGTCCTCTTGCAACACATTCTATTTTGAAATTATTGTACATAATACTATTTATTGTGCGTAAGTTGTCAAATGATGTTGGTCCTTTGACTACAGTTAATAACAAACGCAAGTAAAATCGCTCTACTGAATTTGAGCTAGCAAAGTATATTCTTCCAATTGCACACCCCCTTTTTCTAGGTGTCTATTTATGTGTTTTCTTATTCCTAGTAATGTTTTGGGGAAACTCTTGGTGGGTTAACTCACGTGCAGATTCATTTGTAGCGCAACATTTAAAACACCCCGTCAGCGTTGAATCCTGTTGTGCACCCCTAGAAATGGTCATATCAAATTATTCGATCGTATTAGTAACAACATGATGCATCCCAGTTAAATGAAGTTCCAAACGTACAACAGATGGAATCTCTTCATGCATAGGATTACCAAATAATCATCTAGCATCTTTTGGAGGTGCAATATACCTAGTATCCAAATATTGTTGGATCTCATTTCCTTCTCCAAACACCGTAGTGGTACGATCATAACCTTTGTAAATATACTAGTGGATGTACTTCATGAATCTTATTCCCGCACAAACTTTTACTGTAAAACCCGAGTAAATTTGAACTTTTTTACAAAAGGGGTAAAACGGTAATTTATCGCTATGGAATGGGTTAAAAATCTGAATTTTTCTAGATCTCTAATGATGAAACTGACCTCACCGTTGGATTCGCCTCACAAAATCTAGCTATCCCGTCAATTTTTGTCGAATTCTGAGATGGTCAGATTTTTTACTTTTTACGAGACGATCAAGTCTCGGATAACCCAAAAATAAAATTTTGAAAGTTAGAAAATAATTTGAAGTAATTTAAAATAAAAATATTTTAAACTTAAACCGGAATGAAATTTAATCGTTTCGAAATGAAAACGGACCCGAAAAAAAGAGGGTCGTATAGCACGTTTGTGGACCAAGTGCTTTGGAGTATAAAAAGGGGAGAAATGTCAGATTTCTCCCCATTTTGTTCAGTCATTACCCAACAAAGAGAGAGAGAGAGAGAGAGAGAGAGAGAGAGAGAAAAAGAAAAAAGGGAGAAAACTCTACCTTCTCTCTACGATCTACGAAATTCTAGCATTCGAATCCACTCGGGACAAGAACAAAAGTTGTTCTCCTCGCCANGAGTATAAAAAGGGGAGAAATGTCAGATTTCTCCCCATTTTGTTCAGTCGTTACCCAATAGAGAGAGAGAGAGAGGAAAAGGGAGAAAACTCTACCTTCTCTCTACGATCTATGAAATTCTAGCATTCGAATCCACTCGGGACAAGAACAAAAGTTGTTCTCCTCGCCAAGGGCTACAAACCATACCAAGGAGGTCGGGTTTGGGCGAGAGTTTGGGAAAGTGAGGATTCAAGCTTGTTTTGGGTTCTTGAAGCTTCCCAACGTCGTTTTACGCTTCAAGAGGTAGAGTTCTTTCTTACTTTGGTTTAATTCCTAACCTAGAATGTTATATGAGATGGGTAGGTTGATAGTGTTATATATCACTTGCCTAGGTTTGTGAAATTGAGGAAATAGATATTGAAAATGGGTATAAAAATGGTTTAAACAAAATTCCTAGCTTGGAATTAATATATGGAAATTATTTGTGTGATTCCATGAAATCTGTTATTATGTGGGCATGCTATGTGTTTATATTATGCCTTTGTGATTTGAGTGTGTTATTGGCACATATTATATAATAACATGCTTGAGAAATATTGTTGAAAATAAAATGTTAATATATGTTCATCGATATATTAACATTGTGATAAAGTTTGGTAACTATATGCATATGATATAATTGGTCACGGGATATATAGAAATGTGGTTAAGGTTGCTCATGTGGCATTCATTACATATGGGCATGACATTGATATAGCAATGGCGCATTACATT
The DNA here is from genome assembly GCA_963454935.2 of Ilex paraguariensis. NCBI lineage: Eukaryota > Viridiplantae > Streptophyta > Magnoliopsida > Aquifoliales > Aquifoliaceae > Ilex > Ilex paraguariensis. The sequence goes on along the minus strand of CAUOFW020007135.1, from coordinate 307,438 downwards.
ACATTTGCACGGAGGAACCGCATCCATAGCCATGAGTGTGGGTGTGTGTGTGCATGATTGACATCAAACACCACGTAGGTGGATGATGGCTGGGCTCGAGAAAGTTGGATCGAAGATCCAACTGAGTTGCACAGTTGTATGGAAAAAGAATTGGGTCGGGGTTAGCAAGAAGGGCTAGACTATCCCTCGGGTGAGAGACTTGGTGATCAGATATGCACTCCGTTAGTATAAGAGCCCATAAAATGTGTCGGTGTATCCATAAATTTTGTGTCGGTTGGATGTCATTGGTGTAAGTTCATAAATAACCCACCCCAAGAACGACCTAGAGATTTTCTTAAAATAGCCATTGGGTGTGTAACGCCAATGGTGGGGGGCTTGGAAAGGCCGGTTTTATACGCATAGCATTGCATGGGTAAAAGGAGTCAAGGAGGGCTCAGGTTGAGTCGCATGAGTGGGTGTCATTGCATATCATGGCATGACATGTTAGATTCCAACATAGATTTGCTTGACTTTGATTGGAATGGTTGTTTTTTGTTAAATGTTGCATGTGAGCATTTCATATGCATTTAGATTGGGAAGTAGGCCCTCACATGGGACCTCAAGGATGAAGAAAGCCAAGATGTGGCTTTATTTTGAGTATTTGTAAATATTTATGAAAACTTTGTTTTTGATANTCAAGAAAGCCGAGATGTGGCTTTATTTTGAGTATTTGTAAATATTTATGAAAACTTTGTTTTTGATATGTAAATTCACAAAAATGAATGTAATAGAGTTGGTATGAATCTTGTGTAATATGAAAATCTTCATATACATGTGTTGGATGGAATTAATATGGCTTGAAATGGATTGAAAATGAAAAACAAGTGAATTAGGCAAATCTGGGCAAGACCTACCAGTAGATCGTTGCCCAGAATTAGGCAAATCTGGGCAAGACCTACCAGTAGATCGTTGTCCAGTGGGTAACGCCTATCGCTAGGATCTTGTATACGCAGAAATTTTGTTATCAAGCAAANGTCCAATGGGTAACGCCTATCGCTAGGATCTTGTATACGCAGAAATTTTGTTATCAAGCAAAACCTACCGGTAGGCACTTCAAAAATCTGAAATTCTAAAACTGTTTTGCCATGTTTTTAGGCTTTTGGTTCCAATGATATAAATGGACATAAAATAAGAATAATTTGTAGTATATCGGACCTTGGTGGGGTTAAATGCTGAAATGTACATGGGTTACACNAAACCTACCGGTAGGCTCTTCAAAAATTTGAAATTCTAAAACTGTTTTGCCATGTTTTTAGGCTTTTGGTTCCAATGATATAAATGGACATAAAATAAGAATAATTTGTAGTATATCAGAGCTTGGTGGGGTTAAATGGTGAAATGTACATGGGTTACACGTGTGGGTGATGATCCTGATTAAGGGGATGCTATTGACGTGATGTTGGGTTATGCAATAATCACGGGTACTTCCGCGGGTTGACAGGTGGTCAACGGTTGAAAAAAGACCCCCGATTTTAGAAGAGTCACATTCACATTTATATGATAGTTGAAAATTTTAGAAAGTTATGGATTGTATGGNCAGGTTGACAGGTGGTCAACGGTTGAAAAAAGACCCTCGATTTTAGAAGCGTCACATTCACATTTATATGATAGTTGAAAATTTTAGAAAGTTATGGATTGTATGGTATGACATTCCTATTATCAACTTGATGGCCCCCACACTGTATACACTCGACCATTCTCATGACGACGATAGACAAATATCCATCTTCGTCCATACTGGTTAATTCTACAAATGTTTGAGGGTACCGCTTAGTGCATACACCATTTTCCTTACTTGATGCATTCAGATTCGGGCACCACATGGTCCATGTATCATGGAACTCTTGATTGAATCAAAAAGAATAGGATTATCGTCAGGATTTGAACATTCAGAGCGTACCACATTGTCTACTTGGGCACATGTTCATATTTTGTCTGGCCCATGAAGGAACAAAAGTGCATGCATATGTGGCCAACCCCGTTTTTGGAATTCGATTGTAAAAACATGTGCTACCTTTTTTTTCNCGTACCACATTGTCTACTTGGGCACATGTTCATATTTTGTCTGGCCCATGAAAGAACAAAAGTGCATGCATATGTGGCCAACCCCGTTTTTGGAATTCGATTGTAAAAACATGTGCTACCTTTTTTTTCCAAATAATTGTTTTGTTTCTATCTCCTGCATCAAAAATTTTCTATTTAACTCAAAAACTCAGGCAACTAAATCAGGACAATCATAAACTGTTTGATGTGATAATAGAACTGAAAAAATTTAGGCCAATCGAGATTTGCGATCATGGTGAGAAAGATATCTAGGTGNAGTTGTTTTGTTTCTATCTCCTGCATTAAAAATTTTCTATTTAACTCAAAAACTCAGGCAACTAAATCAGGACAATCATAAACTGTTTGATGTGATAATAGAATTGAAAAAATTTAGGCCAATCGAGATTTGCGATCATGGTGAGAAAGATATCTAGGTGTTGATTGTACCATGTAATAGCCATTGAATCTTGAAAGATTTCAAACATATATCTTGCACTTCCAGTAAAGGAAGATGGCGAAATCATCTGTTGACCAATTTGTTCAGGAGCTAACTCATCTGCACCAACATCTATAAGGCCTTTGTAAAGTTATGCACGGAGTTTTGCATGATTAAGCTTATAGTATGTCAACTGATTTTGTTCTGTTGTGGCCCAAGCATCAACTAAAACTCTTGGAATAATTCCCCCCTCCCCTCAAAATTGTTGAATACTCAATTAGACGTTAAAACAAACAATACCAGTAGTATTGCAACTGAGTAAATTGATTAGTTGAGGGTCTACCAAAAGAAGGGTCCCACTGCCTCAACTCAGGTTCCCATCCAAGCTCGCTGTGAGGAAACAATAGCACTTAAAGCAATGGTAAATATGCTGGTGGTGATCAGCGTCAACTCATTATTTCCTCTCAGATGTAAAACAATATCTCTCATACCACTTGATTCACTTTCATCTCCGGTTAATATTACCGCAAGCTCATGTATCCTAGGGAGATTATATCATCGTTTATCTAATGCTGGATTATAACGAAGATAAGCAGGTACACTTTGACCTGCCAATTCTGATTGACTTAAAATCTCATAAGCTTGCTAAAATTTATCTGGGAATGGATTTATATGAAACANTTTCATCTCCGGTTAATATTACCGCAAGCTCATGTATCCTAGGGAGATTATATCATCGTTTATCTAATGCTGGATTATAACGAAGATAAGCAGGTACACTTTGACCTGCCAATTCTGATTAACTTAAAATCTCATAAGCTTGCTAAAATTTATCTGGGAATGGATTTATATGAAACAAATAGTCTTGACTAATTTTCAAAACATCACTTTGCAACTGGGGATTTCTGTGACTGCAAAAATATAAAGCTGAATTAGGATAATGTACAATTGATTATACACAGGTTCATGACCTCCTTGTGGTATGAGCGATCCTTTTCGATGACACAATTATCCATGGATAGTGAATGATGTAAGACCCCTTCCACTTAGTAATCTTAGATCTAGTGTAGCACCAAGACTTGTAAAAGCATTAGTTGCATTATATTCTCGTTCATGTTGCCGAAATGACTTTGATTTATCATCATTGCCATCATACAATTCTTTAAGTGTTGACGGGAGTGTAAAAAGTGAAGGTAACACAATCTTTCCTTGCAAACAACATGTTCCAGATAAAACAAGTGATGAAGTTGAAATGGCTAGTGTAAGGCTGAACAATGAAAACATTCTACAATCATACTCCCGAGTGAATGTCGAACTTCCAATACATATGTTCGAGAAGCAACTCCAAAACTCATAAATGAACTTTCTTCAAATTCACAAGCACTACATAAATCAAATTCAAATGACTAAGTTAAAATTTATGTACTCAATGATTTTTTTTTATAACAGTTCAATTACATAAGTCTTAGAATTTCTAATTTATAACAAACACCTAGATGATGATCCAAATACATTTGTTTGCTCTAGCACAAATTCGGGAATTTTCATAGACACGATCATAAATTAACTGTGAGCTCTTTTAGTTGCTGCTAGGTCTAATTGAGCTTGATGACAACGGCTCAGTGTTAAAGAAGGGAAAAATCTTGATTGAATGGGTGTATGTTTTAATCTTTCATGTTCACGATGTGCATGTTGTGCCAGTTGGTGGGTTGATATAACACCACCAGTGGTTTCCTAAATTTTGAATTTAATAATATCGTTCTGAATGATATGAAACAATTACATATTTATTAACACACTGCTTTTTCCTTTCCTTTGCTTAAACAACTTGCCTTTTCTTTTCCTTTACTGCTACCATTCGCCATTGCCTTTGATTTTTTGTTCTCCTTTAAAAATACAATACATATGAGCACAAAATAAATTGAGTAACGTCAAATCAAGAAATGTGACTTGATGCCACCTCAATTATGTGATTTAGATCACGCTCATCATGAATCACAATGCCTACATTATTTTGTTGGATCAAATTGACCTAGAAATGTGTAGACATTTTTAACTGATTGATCGATAAGAAGTAAACATGAAGCACTGATAATAAGATGCATGATAAGAAGATCAACTTACTGTGTCCTCTAGATCTGAATCAATCTGTAATAAGAAGGACGAAAAATTATATAGTAAGTATGAGTTTCCCGTGGTTTTTATTGAAATATTATACTAAAGGTTTTGATAAAATCTATTTAATAAATAGCCTACATGTCCAAAACTTGTGACATTATCCATTTGGATATTGGTTTTGGTGTTGAAGTAATGATGTGTACGCAGTTATTGGTGTCAAATGTTAAACATGCAAACCTTGAAAAAAAAGCACTGAACTTAGAGAAATTTAGTGTTTTTTGTGTGTTTCATAGAAACATTTTCAAATTTATGCAAAGTTGAATTGTAAATTAAGAAATGTAATAAAACCAATCTAAATTAAGCTATAAACAATACAGTTGTAACATATAACATTTAACAACAATCAACTAATTTCAAAGCATCTACAACTAAACCAACACCAACATTAAACATTAAAACTAATAAAATCTTGTCAAAGCATACACCACTAACATTTGGNACACAAAAATTCCATAACACACTCACACAAAAAACCCAAAACACACGCACAGATAAAGAGAGATAGAAGGGACGAAACCCATAACACAAACACACAAAAAAGCCAGAATACACACTCACACAAAAAAACCAAAACACAAACTCACACAAAACACACAGAAAACCCAAACACACATGCACAGTTAGTGAGAGAGAGAAGAAACCCAGAAACACACAACGAAGACACACATGAACACATACACAAAAAAACCCAAAACACACAATGCTAACATAAACACACACAGGCACACAAAACACANACAAAAACACAAGCACAATTAGGGAGAGAAAGAAGAAACCCAAAAACACACAATGCAGACAAACATGAACACACACACACAAAAAAAACCCCAAAACACACAATGCTAACATAAACACACACATGAACACATAGGCCACACACACAAATGAAAACACAGACACTCACACACACACACAAAAATTCCATAACACACTCACACAAAAAACCCAAAACACACGCACAGATAAAGAGAGATAGAAGGGACGAAACCCATAACACAAACACACAAAAAAGCCAGAATACACACTCACACAAAAAAACCAAAACACAAACTCACACAAAACACACAGAAAACCCAAACACACATGCACAGTTAGTGAGAGAGAGAAGAAACCCAGAAACACACAACGAAGACACACATGAACACATACACAAAAAAACCCAAAACACACAATGCTAACATAAACACACACAGGCACACAAAACACACAAAAAATCTAAAACACACTCACCTTTAGAAAGACAGACAGACAGATAGAGAGAGAGAGAAAAGATCCAGAGGGAGATACCAGGACTCTGTGCTAGCACTGTTGCTTGAATATGTGTATTTGTGCGTGTCTATTGCAGGCACAAGGTTATAGTGGGCAGTTGGGTGTTACTCCTGTAGAGATTTGAAAAGTGAGGATAAATTTTCAGTTTTGCCGACAGTGTCATATTCATGCATCATTTGCCGGTAGGGCACTACATATGTATCATTTAGGTATAAGTCATGTTTAGGAGTATAATTTTAATATTTCATAGAAGAGAAACATGCTTAGAATGTTAAAATACNGCATCATTTGCCGGTAGGGCACTACATATGTATCATTTAGGTATAAGTCATGTTTAGGAGTATAATTTTAATATTTCATAGAAGAGAAACATGCTTAGAATGTTAAAATACACCTACTGTGCAAATTTGAGCTTAAAAAAATAATTTTAAAAATTGAACAAAAAGGATATCCTGGGTGGCCTAGGTGGGACCGACCAAACCCAGCCACTAGCGAAAGTTTATTTTTTTAAAAATTTGCATTTAAAATAATTTTAAGAACTTTGGTTGAATTAAAATGTCGAATTGAAGCATTTCGAGACAAGTTGTAGTGTAACGGGGTCCCAAATTCATCAAGGGCAAAAGGGTCATTTTGCACATTTGCCCTCCACTATAAATACAGACCCTTCATGTAAAAAATATCAGTATTTGGCTTGGAGATAGAAAAATACACATTCAAGAGGAGAAGTAAAGAAAAAACCCTAGATTCTTCAAGCTTCAAGTCACCAAAACTCATTCCTAGGCCAAGATTCTTGTAAGACTTCCTTCTAAGAAGTTGTTCCTCTCAATAAGGGCTATATTGTCACTGATTGGTTCAGTTATAAAGCAAACACAACTCTATTGGTTTGAGAAAAATTATTTTAGGTATGATATTTTGCTAAGTTGGGAATAAATTTAATTTTTCTTGTCTTCCTATGTGTTGATTGAATGATTTAGATGTTTACTTGTTGTTAGAAAATCATTTAGTTGGTAGTTTCTTTCAAAACTTAGAATTAGTGGTTTAAGTACTTTTGTGTTTTTTGAGTTTCTTGAAAATTTGTTGTTATGGTAAAGGTGTACATTGCTTATGTGTTGGATTACTATATTCTATCTTATGGTCATGTAGAGAAACTGTTGTGGTTTGAGAGTTATGATTTATTATATGAGTTAGTAGTTTGTGTATTTGTAGTTTCTTTGAGAAATTGTGAAAGTAATGAATAT
>CAUOFW020007135.1:236808-299689 GCA_963454935.2 Ilex paraguariensis | reverse complement strand
GATAGGGCCGTGACATATGGTTTTAAATTTTGGTGAGCATTATGTTAAGTGTAAGAACTTGTTTGGTGTATGTTAAGACATGATGTGGTTGTTGCTTGTGAAGTGTGAGTTGTTGACATGTATATGCTTCATATCCTTTTAAATGTCTATATCTAGTGTGAAAAGAGGAATTAATTTTTTTCTTGGACTTGTAGACACATGCCACCAAAGAAGACTCCTGCTAGAACTATAGTACCTAGACGTGGTAGGCCTAGAGCGATAGCACCACCATGGCATGGTAGGCCCCAAGCTGCTGCTCCTGCTCATAGCATAGCTAAGGAGGTTGTTACTCCTGCTCTTATACCCGCCCCAGCAAGGGAGGTGGAGCAGACCATTGGGGCCAGAGATATGGCAGCCATTTTACAGGAGTGTTTTTAAGCCGTGTAGGAGACCAGGACTACAGGTGGCAAGACCAGGGGTACCTACGTAATGAAAGTATTCTAGAGGATGAGACCTCCTACTTTTGCTGGACAGCCCAACCCTCTAGTAGCCGAGGAGTGGTTAGAGCATATCACCAAGTTCTTAGACTCACAAGCGATCGTGGAGCCGCATTTGAGGATCAGGTGTGCCACCTTTCAATTTACTAAGTTGGCTAGTCAATGATNTTAGAGCATATCACCAAGTTCTTAGACTCACAAGCGATCGTGGAGCCGCATTTGAGGATCAGGTGTGCCACCTTTCAATTTACTAAGTTGGCTAGTCAATGATGGAGAATAGCTACTCACCGGATAGACAGTTTGGGGAGGGATGGGATACCTTTGTGGCCATGTTCAATGACCACTATTTTCCCAATACTGCACGAATTAAGTATATGGATGAGTTCATGGCTCTCTTACAGTGAGACATGACAGTGACTCAGTATAAATATCAGTTTACTGCATTGGGGAGATTTTTTCCATATGTTATTCGAGAGGAACGACTGAGAGTCCTTTACTTTGTTAGGGGGTTGAAGACCTCCATCAGAGATAGACGGAAGGCCACATTATTGAGACCTACAATGAGGTGATCAGGGCCACCATGGTTGAGAGGGAGTTGCCCGACCTTAGAGGGATTAGAGAGTCCCAAACACAGAGTGGGGTAGTTACAGCTCAGGCTTCTACATCTGTCCCAGTTTACACTGGTAGAGGATCGACGAAGAGGTACAAGACTAGTGTTTCTTTTGCACAAACATTGCAGTAACCTACCCAGTTTTTAGCCCCTCAACCTCCTATGCCTATTTCTTCCAATGGGGGAGTACCTCAANGGACCGACGAAGAGGTACAAGACTAGTGTTTCTTTTGCACAAATATTGCAGTAACCTGCCCAGTTTTTAGCCCCTCAACCTCCTATGCCTATTTCTTCCAATGGGGGAATACCTCATAGGCCCCTTACTTGTTATCAGTGTGGACAGCCTGACCATAGAATGGTCGATTGCCCCCAGAGAGATCCCAGCCAAGGGCACGGAGCTAGATCGAGCCAGGGATCATTTCCACCACTAGTACAGGGTCAAGGGTGGAGAGCTCCACAGCGTTGCTACACTTGTCACCAGACGGGCCATGTTAGGGCCAACTGTCCTCAGGGGTAGACTTCACAGAGCTCGTAGAGGCCACATTACTATCAGCATACTCAGGTGCCTCTATCACAACCCTAGTTAGGCCATAGACCTCCAACACCATATTCCCAATCTGCACCCTCCACACAAAGTGTTGGAGCTCTNGGGCCAACTGTCCTTAGGGGTAGACTTCACAGAGCTCGTAGAGGCCACATTACTATCAGCATACTCAGGTGCCTCTATCACAACCCTAGTTAGGCCATAGACCTCCAGCACCATATTCCCAATCTGCACCCTCCGCACAAAGTGTTGGAGCTCCNAGCTCTTGGAAAAGGGGAGGAGGTCGGTAGGGACAGAAAGGGGGAGGTAGGCAAGGCCAAACTACTCAAGATCGTGTTTATGCAATGGCTACACCAGAGACATCTACTTCTGGATCTTTAGTGGTTCGAGGTACATTCGTTGTGTTTAGTTCATGGGTTAGTGTGCTGATATACTCGGGTGCATCTCATTCATTCATATCTACCATGTTTGCCATGACATTGGGGTTGGACGTAGATCAATTAGACCCACCATTGCATGTTGACACCCCAGTTGGGTGTAGTGTGATATTGATGAGGATTTGTAGAGATTGCCCGATAGAGATAGCTANTCGGGTGCATCTCATTCATTCATATCTACCATGCTTGCCATGACATTGGGGTTGGACGTAGATCAATTAGACCCACCATTGCATGTTGACACCCCATTTAGGTGTAGTGTGATATTGACGAGGATTTGTAGAGATTGCCCGATAGAGATAGCTGATTGCATCCTTTATTTTAACTTCATTCTGCTTGACATGTCTGGTTTTGATATTATTTTGGGGATGGATTGGTTGTTTGCTTTTCGGGCGAGTATAGATTGTTATAGGGGGAGAGTGACAGTGTGTACTCCTGAGGGAGATAGCTTTTATTTCATGGGTGATCANTCATTCTGCTTGACATGTCTGGTTTTGATATTATTTTGGGGATGGATTGGTTGTTTGCTTTTCGGGCGAGTATAGATTGTTACAGGGGGAGAGTGACAGTGTGTACTCCTGAGGGAGATAGCTTTTATTTCATGGGTGATCATGGGGATTTCTTAGTTTCACCCTTGTACGACTCAATGAGTTAGAGAGGTCATAGTTACATGTTAGCTAGTTTGGTAATAGATAGGGGTGGGACTACAGAGAGTGTATTACCACCTATAGTAGATGAGTTTTCAGATATCTTCCTTGATGACTTGACTAGTCTACCACCGAGACGAGAGATAGAGTTCACGATAGAGCTTATCCCAAGCACTATGCTTATTTTCATTCCACCTTACCGTATGGCTCCAACTGAGTTGAGAGAGTTGAAGGAGCAGTTGGCTGATTTGTAGGGTAAGGATTTTATTCATCCTAGTACTTCTCTATGGGGTGCTTCAGCACTATTTGCGAAAAAAAAAAAGGATGAGATATTGTGTTTGTGTGTAGACTATAGGAGGCTGAACAGGGTTACTATCAAGAACAAGTACCCGTTGCCAAGAATAGATAACTGGTTTGATCAGCTTAAGGGTTCGAGACACTTCTCAAAGATTGATCTTAGATCAAGGTATCATCAGTTGAGAGCACGGGAGGAGGATGTGGGGAAGACAGCTTGTTGCACTCGTTATGGTCATTATGAGTTCGTGGTTATGCCATTCGATGTGACGAATGCCCCGGCAACATTCATGGACTTGATGCATCACATTTTTAGTCCTTATTTAGATCAATTTGTTGTGGTGTTTGTTGATGATATTTTGATTTATTCACCTTCTGAGGATGAACATGTCTTTCACCTACGGATTGTATTACAAATTTTGAAAGAACACCATTTATTTGCTAAATTCTCGAAGTGTGAGTTTTGGCTTCAGGAGGTACAGTTTCTAGGCCATGTTGTGCCAGGTAGTGGGGTATTTGTGGATCCTTCTAAGATTGACGTCGTTATGAGTTGCGAGAGGCTGAAGAGTGTGTTTGAGACTCGAAGTTTCTTGGGATTGACAAGGTACTATCGTCAGTTTGTGGATGGATTTTCTCGTCTTGCCTCACCGATGACTCGTCTTACGCGCAAGGGCTTTAGATTTTAGTGGACAAATGACTGTGAGCATTCATTTCAGGAGCTGAAGAAGAGGATGGCTTCAGCACCTGTCCTGATTATACCTGAGGGAGGTATTGAATATACCGTTTATTGTGATGTTTCACGAGAGGGATTAGGCGATGTATTAATGCAGGAGGGTAGAGTGGTAGCCTATGATTTTCGGCAGTTGAAGAATCATGAGCAGAACTACCCCACACATGATTTGAATTAGCAGCAGTCATTTTTGCACTTAAGAGTTAGCGACACTCCTTATATGGGGAGAAGTTCAAGGTGTTCTTAGATCACGAAAGCCTTATATACATTTTCACACAGAATGACTAGAACCTTCGGTAGAGGAGATGGATGGAGTATATGGAGGACTATGAGTTTGACCTTTATTACCATCCTGGGAAGGCCAATGTCGTAGCAGATGCACTTAGTAGGAGACCGAGGAGCATTGTAGCTAGCATTGCTATTAGGGAGTGGGAGATGATGGGAGACATTGGTGAGTTTGACTTAGACCTTGTCGAGTCTGAGGGACACGCCACATTATTCAGTGTTTGTGCACAGCCTACATAGTGGAGCAGAGTTATTGAGGCACAGTTACAGGACACAGAGGCAGGACAGATTCAAGCACAAGTTGCAAGTGCCAAGGGCTTTAAGGAATGGACAGTTCATTTTGACCTTAGCCTGAGGTATATGGGTAGAGTCTTTGTTCCAAAGTCTCTTAGGGCTAAAATCCTTAGAGATTTCCATCATTCACACCTAGCAGCACACCCATGGGGCACTAAGATGTACCATGATTTACGCCGCCAGTATTAGTGGACGATGATGAAGGGGGATGTGGTGCAGTTTGTATTGAGATGTCTTACATGCCAGCAAGTTAAGTCTGAGCACCAGAGACCTAGGGGTTTGTTACAGTCATTGCCAATGGCTGAGTGGAAGTGGGAGTTTGTTACCATGAATTTTGTGATGGGTCTTCCGAAGTCACCTAGAGGTCACGATGTAGTTTGGGTTTTTGTTGATAGGTTGACGAAGTCTGCACATTTCCTATCGGTTAGAGCAACTGATTTAGTGGATGTTCTCAGTAGGTTGTATATCCAAGAGATTATGCGACTATATGGGATTCCTATATTCATTGTTTCAGACAGAAACCCACATTTCACTACACGATTTTGGCAGAGTCTTCAGATAACCTTGGGGATTCAGCTACTGTTTAGTACTGTTTTCCACCCTCAGACTGACGGCCAGCAGAGCTTACTATTCAGATACTTCAGGACATGCTTAGAGCATGTGTTATAGACTTCAATGGTAGTTGGGAAGATCATCTTGCTTTAGTAAAGTTTGCCTATAACAACAGCTATCAATCTAGTATTGAGATGGCACCTTTTGAGGCGTTGTATGGTAGGTCATGCCATTCATCGGTATGTTGGATTGAGGTAGGGGAGACAGTTGTCTTAGGGTCTGACATAGCCCGTGAGACTATGGACAAGATACAGGTTATTAAACAGCGTCAGTTGACGGCACGGAGCCGCTAGAAGAGTTATGCAAATAAAAGGCGACGACCTCTATCATTTGATGTTGGGGGACGTGTGTTTCTCAAGGTAGCCCCACTACAGGGATGGAGGAGATTCAAGCGTAGCGGGAAACTGCTGCCACAGTTTATAGGACCATTTGAGATCCTTGAGAAGGTTGGTGAGGTGGCTNGGTAGCCCCACGACAGGGATGGAGGAGATTCAAGGGTAGCGGGAAACTGTTGCCACAGTTTATAGGACCATTTGAGATCCTTCAGAAGGTTGGTGAGGTGGCCTATAAGCTAGCATTACCACCGCAGCTATTCGGGGTTCATGATGTCTTCCATGTGTTTATGTTGAGGAAGTACGAGCCTGACCCTTCACATGTGCTAGAATGGATAGATCTTCAAGTGGAGGGTGATTTTTCTTATGATGAGAGGCTTGTGGAGATATTAGACTCGAGAGACCAGGTTTTACGGGGCAAGACCATCCCTTTGGTCAAGGTTTTTTGGAACCATCATAGGGTCGAGGAGGCTACTTGGGAGCGTGAGACTAAAGTATGTGCTAGGTATCAAGAGTTGTTTATTCATAGAGGTACATTTCAAAATTTCGGGACGAAATTTCTTTAAGGGGGGAAGGATGTAGAAATTTGAAAAGTGAGGATAAATTTTTCAGTTTTACCGGTACTACACTATATATGCATCATTTAGGTATAAGTCATGTTTAAGAACATAAGTTGAGTATGTCATAGAAGAGAAACATGTTTAGAATGTTAAAATACACCTATTGTGCAAATTTGAGTCTAAACAAAAAAAATTTTAAAAATTAGACAAAAAAGATATCTCGGGTGACCAAGGTGGGACCGGTCACACCCGGCCACTAGCGAAAATTCATTTTTTTTGAAAATTTTCATTTAAAATAATTTTAAGAATTTTGGTTAAAATAAAATTTTGAATTGAGGCATTTCGAGACGAGTTATAGTGTAACAGGGTCCTGAATTCATCAAGGGCAAAAAGATCATTTTACACTTTTGCCCTCCACTATAAATACAGCCCCTTCGTGTAAAAAATGTCAGTATTTGGCCTAGAGATAGTGCAATACACGTTTAAGAGAAAAAGTGAAGAAAAAAATCCTAGGTTCTTCAAGGTTCAAGCCACCAAAACTCATTCCTAGGTCAAGATTGTTGCAAGACTTCCTTCTAAAAAATTGTTCCTCTCAACAAGGGTTATATTCTCACTAATCAGTTCGGTTATAAAGCGAACACAACTCTTTTGGTTTGAGAAAAACCATTTTAGGTATGATATTTTGCTAAGTTGGGAATAGATTTAAGTTTTTTTTTTCTTCCTATGTGTTGATTGGATGATTTAGGTATTTACTTGATGTTAGAAAATCATTTAGTTGGTAGTTTCTTTCAAAACTTAGAATTAGTGGTTTAAGTACTTTTATATTTTTTGAGTTTCTTGACAATTTGTTGCTATGGTAAAGGTGTATATTGCTTATGTGTTGGATTATTATATCCTAGCTTATGTTCATGTAGAGAAACTCTTGTAGTTTAAGAGTTATGATTTATTACATGAGTTGATAGTTTGTGTATTTGTAGTTTCTTTGAGAAATTGTGAAAGTAATGAATATGAAGCTTGATAATATGTTCAATCCATTGAATGGTGCTTCACATTCATGTAGATAAGGTGTTTGATGAAATGTTTCATAGAATTCACATTGAGAAAAATCAAGGCATCTTGGCATACATGAATCCTTGGAACATAGTGTGAGTTGAGAACTTAGTGCTGTGCATTATGAGGGTGTAGATCTTGTGGTGAAAAACCAAAAATCTGGCCAATAACAGTACTCGCAGGCTGACAGGGACAAACCGTGAAGCGAGATATGGGTGGCATAGAGTTGCATGGGTGTGTCATGCATATTGATATTGCATAGCATTGAGGGATCACAGGGTTATAGCTTTTAAAAATGTACACTTGCACATGCCACGTCTTAAATTTGTTCCTAGCATTAGCATTTTGTCATACCAACAGTTGAGCTGACCCATTCGTAGGATATCATATTACAAATAAGGCTCCCGATACTTGAGACTTGAGAAAGTCTTAAAGGAAGGAGGGGAAAGGGACTTGAATGGATATTTAGCCTTTGGGCATATTTTGTATGTATGGGCATAAGCCCAAATGACTTGTGTTTCAATGTGGAAAAGTAATGGTTTAGACATTGGGTCATTTTAAAGTATAAGGGTGTAAACTCAATTGATATGTAGGATATCTCTTATATAGTGAGTATTATATGTGTATGTTGAAAACAAAGGATATATGTTTAATTTACATGGATTGTGGCCACCAAGTGAGGGTGGATTGTGATATAATAATGCATATAAAATATTGTGAATATTAGGTGGGAAAAAGGCTTGGAAACAAAGGAGGTTATGTCGAAATTTTATGAAAAATTAAAATACTTATTAAGTGTGTAAAACACCTTTTAAATAGGTGGGAAAGATGTCAAAATAGGGGGTTTAGAAACCTTGAAGAAATAGGCTAAAAATAGAAAAAAAGTGGCTTGAAAAACTTTGAAAAAACATGAGAAATGAATGAGAAACCAATTTATCCAACCTAATGACATTTCATTTACTTTTCTTCTTCCTTTACACTCACTCCTCAGGTTTGTGGAAATTCAGGACGTGAAAACTCCTGTGTGAGGTGCAAGGTGAGGTAGCACTGCAGTAGAGAGTTAGAGTTGTTGGGAGATAGGAAAAGAGAGTTATATGAGAGATAATGTCACGCTCCAAATTCCATAAAAGTGTGATTAAAATAAATATTTTATTTATTCCAAAAACACATGTCAATCTATTGTAAAAACATCTAGAAAAGTATGTCTTTAGTTTAAATAAATTATTTTTTTAGAAAATTTCGGTAGAGTTTCATTTGAAAATCAGACATCCAGATAATTAGTGAGAGTTACCTGTGAGAGAATTAAATATAATAATTATATCTAACTAGTCATTCACATCAGATCAACCATGTACATCCCTTCTCATGACATCCACAAATAAATCATTATTGTTCAAAATCGGGGTAGCAAATGGGGGTCCATGAAGTTCTCCCAAACCCGGGTTACAATCTAATTATCCAAAATTCTTCGTCATGAACATAATATAGAGAATATCTAAAATCTTTATAAGTAACCCCATTAAAATGTCACAATCTATACATATTCCCTCAATTTAACCAAGATATAAATCACTTACAAATCCTCAATAACATATATCATTGTACATTGTTCTTTATATGCTCTAACTAAATATATAAAAATCATAACAACTATCTTCAGCCTCTATACTCTCACTATGTAGTCCACCAACATATGCCTATAACTGAAAATGTTAAATGATAGGGGTGAGCAACCACATGCTCAGTAAGATAATCTTTTTCTCAAGCATTTACAAAGTTTTAAATACCAATATTTCACAAACCATACGAATAAGTAATGAAAATTTTCTATAATTTAGTATAGGTACAAGATAATAAGTAGAGCATTTATAAAAATCTTCCAACACATCATCATTAGGAATATACAAGGTATAACCATCATAGCAAATATCATACATGCGTCGCATACGGACAATATGATCAATCACACCGGTTCACGCATGAACCATCCCCGGAAAATCTTTTGAGTCTTGCACCCTAAAGTCTCATCACCCTTCTTGCTTTTCAAGGGGAACGTGTAGGGCATAACTTGTGACACCACATAGGCCATCACCGAAAATCACTATCATAACCAATCACTCATATGACTAGTAGACGCATTGGCAAGCCACTTAATAGGCCTCAACCGTCTATTAACCCTCTACCTATCAGTATCGAGCATACATTTTTCAAAAATTATTATTTTCTATATTCATAAATCTTTTTGAAAATAAATGTCATAACGTTGACATTTTATCAAACATGTAGTAGGGTCAAATCTCAAATTTTGAATTTTCAAAGCAACATAACAATATCAAATAGAATAAGTCATATATATTATGTACAAAATCATAGCATACTTCAAAACCCCCAAATCATAGGTTTAATCAAATACCTATAACTAAAATCAAACTAGGGTTTTAAACCCATAACACTAAAATCATTTTATGCATGTGTGTTCACAATTCATGGCATACTCAACACTAAATCAAGATTTATAACAACTATTTTGCCATCAAACTCATAGTAAGCTTTAGCTATGAGATGCACAATGTAAATGCAAGAGAGAGAAAAACTCCACCTAAAAATCATGAATTTTAAGCTTAATCTCCAAGATTCTTAAGCCAAGCCTAAACCCTAGAGCCCTTCTTCTCTCTTTCACTCTCTAGTTCTAAGGTGGATGGAGGAGTTTTGGGTTAGATGTGAGAAAATTGAGAGAACGAGGCTGAATATGGGGTTTTAAACCCAGCAATTCCCGTCAGAAAATACTGTTCATGCCAAAAAAATGTATTTTGTGAAAAATTATAATTTTGCCCCTAAACATCTCCAATTTGATCCTTATTATTACCTTAAAATTTTTCAACGTTCTAGATTCATTTTTAATTTTATTTTAACCTAAAAATATTTAATTTTATGATTTATCTCAAAATCAAAATTAATTTACACCCGAAACACTTAAATTACTTTTTTTACCCTTTTGAATCCCTATATGAGGTAAACGTTTATCCCAATGTTTCTTATCCTCCAAGATTCAATGGTAATGCTATTTTGACCTAAAAAAATTAATAATTTTACTTAGTTACCCTTATCAACCTTAAACACTTCAAAAATTAAATTTGACCCGAAAGTCAATATGCCCGTAACTCAAACTTACACAACTATACATTTAACAACGATTCAAAGTTGCTCTCATTATTTTAATCATTTAGAAAATACTAACAAGTTAATATAATTTATATGAAATATGAAATATGGAATCTCACAAATAAGGAAGAGAGAGAGGGGCAAAGAGAGAGGTATTGGGTAAGGTAGCAATTGAGAGAAGGGAAAAAGTTAGAGATAACTTGCTTTTAAAAATTTTGCATCAGCATTTAATATAGTTAGATAAGATATAGCATGTTTTTAAAAATGAGAGAGAGAGTTAGAGGAGAGAGGAGTCTCTGGTAGCAGATAGGTTATTTTTAAAAAAGGGTGAGGCAAGGAGAGAGTTATAGTATGGGATAGGGAGATAGAGTTAGAAGAGAGATATGAATTTTTGTATTAGCTAGTATGAGATAGGAAGAGAGATTTAAATGAGAAATAGGAGTCCTAAAAAATTTTAGCATGAGAACCGTTGGATTAATAATCGTCAACAGATCTGAGTTGCGAAAAGATAAAGAGAAAGAAATTTAACTGCTTTATTATACTAGCTGATAAGAAGAGTTTTGGTTCAAAAGAAATTTGTGGGCAGATAGGACATGAAACGGAAAAGAATAACATTAATAAGAACATGTGCAGGTCTAATAGACTTTATAATAATAATTAGGGATAAAATAGAAAATCAAAAAAATTTCACAGACACTGACATTTATAGGTGTGTATGTATAGATACATAAGAAAAATAGTCATAATCTATATATGTATATAGATAGATAAAAGAGAGGGAAAAAATTTTAATGTTAGTAAAATTCTTAAAATTTAGAATTTTTTAGTTTTAAAATTTATTTTAATTAGAAACAATTACTAGGGGTATTTTGGACAATGAAGATTGAAATTGACTTATTCCCAAACAAATTTTTTGGAGTGGATTTATTCCCGAATAAATCTTAAAAAGTGGATTGTCCCCCCAATTTAACTGATTTATAATTATTTATTCTTATGCATAATTGCATAAAGTACTTGTTCATCCAAACTTAGATCTCTAGCAATTCATTTTTCTCATTTTCTCTCTCAATGGTGATTACCTAGTGTAAAAATTAGGAAGGGGCCAATTTATAGATTGTAGGTCCCACTTGTCCCATGCATATTTGTAGAGGTCCTTGTAGACATTAAAACTTTAGTCTATTGGGTTCCAATTTTTACAATTAAATAAGCTCCTAAAATTAAACTAGTTTGGATTTAAATTTCATAAGTCGAAATAATACAAACCTATTAAAACCAAGGGTTTTTTGGGTGTAAGTACATTTTTATAGACTTATTTGAAAGAAAATGCATTGATAAGTTTTTTATTCTATTAAGTTCACTTTTACTAAAACATTTTGTTATTAGGTACAAAATTAAGATGACCTTTTATATATATTACTTGTTTACCCTTCCTTAATCAAATATGTAAAGATTTGATTAGATTTTGTCATTCATTTGAATTTTAGATATTTATTCTTATTCTCTCACGCACTCTCACTCTCACTCTCCCTCTCTCTACCTCCCTGTTTTCTCTCACTGTTACTCTTTTTCATATTTTCTCTTTCTCTCTCTGTTACTCTCTCTCTCCCTTATTTTCTCTTTCTCTCTCTCACTATCTCTCCCTCATTTTCTCTCTCACTGCGTATTCAAAGCACATTTACTCTCTCAATCCAAAGTCGGCATTCTTAAACGTTGTTGTATTAATACTCCAAAAGAGATACACTGAAGAAATCATAATTGATTGATAATTTATTTTCGTTTCAAAATATGTAAAAAAAATTGACATAATCGGATATTAATGTTACACCAACAGTTACTTTAACATAATCAAATATCAACGATATACTACACAGTTACACCAACGTTACATCTTTGGTTTTTTTTGTTTTTTGGTTCACCCATTTTGATGTATTTTTCTAGTGTAATAATGTGCTAATACTGAATAGTGTAATTCTTTAGTTTATATAAACAACTGAATGATGTATTGGCTATGATGTCATCATTTTGTGTTCCTATTTGGTGTAACTATTTGGTCTATTAGAATACATGTGTAACTCTATGGTGTATCGTAACACAAGTGTAACTGATTGGTGTAATGTTGATATCCAATTATGTTGAAGTAATTGTTTGGTGTGTAACTCTATGGTGTATCATAACAGAAGTATAACTGATTGGTGTAACTATTTAGTATAACATTGATATCCAATTATATCAAAGTAACTATTTGGTGTAACATTGAATATGTAGTGGAGAGAGAAAATAGAGGAGAGAGAGAAAAAAAATAGGGGAGAGAAAGTGAAGAGTAACGGATAGCTAGAGAGAGTGAGAGAGTAANTTACAATTAAATAAGCTCCTAAAATTAAACTAGTTTGGATTTAAATTTCATAAGTTGAAATAATACAAACCTATTAAAACCAAGGGTTGTTTGGGTGTAAGTACATTTTTATAGACTTATTTGAAAGAAAATGCATTGATAAGTTTTTTATTCTATTAAGTTCACTTTTACTAAAACATTTTGTTATTAGGTACAAAATTAAGATGACCTTTTATATATATTACTTGTTTACCCTTCCTTAATCAAATATGTAAAGATTTGATTAGATTTTGTCATTCATTTGAATTTTAGATATTTATTCTTATTCTCTCACGCACTCTCACTCTCACTCTCCCTCTCTCTACCTCCCTGTTTTCTCTCACTGTTACTCTTTTTCATATTTTCTCTTTCTCTCTCTGTTACTCTCTCTCTCCCTTATTTTCTCTTTCTCTCTCTCACTATCTCTCCCTCATTTTCTCTCTCACTGCGTATTCAAAGCACATTTACTCTCTCAATCCAAAGTCGGCATTCTTAAACGTTGTTGTATTAATACTCCAAAAGAGATACACTGAAGAAATCATAATTGATTGATAATTTATTTTCGTTTCAAAATATGTAAAAAAAATTGACATAATCGGATATTAATGTTACACCAACAGTTACTTTAACATAATCAAATATCAACGATATACTACACAGTTACACCAACGTTACATCTTTGGTTTTTTTTGTTTTTTGGTTCACCCATTTTGATGTATTTTTCTAGTGTAATAATGTGCTAATACTGAATAGTGTAATTCTTTAGTTTATATAAACAACTGAATGATGTATTGGCTATGATGTCATCATTTTGTGTTCCTATTTGGTGTAACTATTTGGTCTATTAGAATACATGTGTAACTCTATGGTGTATCGTAACACAAGTGTAACTGATTGGTGTAATGTTGATATCCAATTATGTTGAAGTAATTGTTTGGTGTGTAACTCTATGGTGTATCATAACAGAAGTATAACTGATTGGTGTAACTATTTAGTATAACATTGATATCCAATTATATCAAAGTAACTATTTGGTGTAACATTGAATATGTAGTGGAGAGAGAAAATAGAGGAGAGAGAGAAAAAAAATAGGGGAGAGAAAGTGAAGAGTAACGGATAGCTAGAGAGAGTGAGAGAGTAACAGAGAGAGAGAGAGAGAAAATAAGGAGAAACGGTAACATCTTGCATCTTGCACCTGTTTTTTTTTTTACTTTTATTGAATGGACTTTTGGTCTTTTTTTCACAAAAATGTACCTAAGGCTAAATAAGTTTCCTTAATGAATTTTACCTCAAACAAATCTAAATTTGTGTACCGGCTTCCGTTTTTTTCTAAAACCAATAAACTTATAAAAATATGGCGGCCCATTACCTAAGCTCATATTTCAATTGATAAAAATGTCAAATTATTGTAATAAATTATTTACCCCCAAATGTATCATTAATTTTATAACCATGTCTTTGTTCATTGGGACTACATCCGCAAGATTAATATTTGAAATGCAACTTTTGGGTGAGGAAGAAACTCTCCCTCGCATGGTTCAAATTTGGTTTTGAGACCATGTTTGGATAAGTAAAAAATGGAAACAAAACTGATGTTGTTAAANATTGTCAAAATTATAAAATAAAATAAAATAATAAATAAATAAATTTTACATATGTCAAATTTTGATTAAAATATAAATTCAGTATCACAACGCTATATTATTTATGTCCATGGATATTTTACATTTATTGAACTAAAATTAAAAAAAATTACCAAACAAAAAAAAAGTATGGGTCAAGANTAATATATTTTTATACATAATATTGACTCAAATTTGAGTGTCAAGATTTGAGGAAAAAAATTTGATTTCATACAAAGGAATCCAATGGACAAACTTAAATTTAAAGGTAAGTAAAATATGATCATTAGATCTTTAAAAAAGAATGAAATATCGCCATCATTGATTTGAGTAAAAATTTGAGTTTCTTTAATTTTGGTAAATATTTTGAGTCTTCCTTAATTTAGAATGAGTTTAGGCATAGGATTAAATAAAGTTTTTAAATTATTTTTATTTAAATTTAAATTCGGGTCTAAAAAATAATAAGAATTGAAGATGTTTGAACGAGAGACAATAAGAGTAAACAGCAAGCAATACAACAAACATAATAGGCGAATCATTAGACAATAATTTTATTATTTGATTGAATATCAATAAATATTTATATTAATTTGCCGTGGCATCATTTATAAAATCCATGAGACATGTTACGCTTAGTTAACATAAAGCATAAATGTAAACAAAAAAGGCTGGACGACCCAACAAATAAAATGTGCATCACGTGTACCAATGGATCAGTTTATACTGGATTTTGAATCACTCAAAATTTAAATTCAATTTTTGATAAATTTGATGTGAATTTCATTCTATTACTCGATGAAATTTATTTTTATAAGTTATTTTAATTTTAAAAATTCACTCTAAAAAATTGATTCATTACGAATAACTCAATTAAAAATAAATTTTAACAAATTACACCTTAATTTCAATTGAAACTTATTAAATAATAACTAAACTTCATGTATTTAACTCAAAAACTAAATTTTGGTCACACCAATTATTAAATATTCAAGTTTAAATTTATCACATATGATACAATTAGCTTGAATAGGAATAATTAATAAAAAAATTATATGCAATTTATCAAACTCAAATTCGATTCATAATCTGATATACTTGTGATCATTAATTGTCAAAATTATAAAATAAAATAAAATAATAAATAAATAAATTTTACATATGTCAAATTTTGATTAAAATATAAATTCAGTATCACAACGCTATATTATTTATGTCCATGGATATTTTACATTTATTGAACTAAAATTAAAAAAAATTACCAAACAAAAAAAAAGTATGGGTCAAGAAAGAGATAAAAAAGATAAACAGATGTGCAGATTTGTTTGCTAAAAAATGTATAGTTAGTCAAGATGATCTATATATATTTACAATTCCTATGAATTATACTATTGAACAATTATACTATTGAACAGTTGTACGCAGATAGCATGTGTATTAAATAACACATATGTAATGTTTAATATATATTAGATGCCAAAATTACCAAAAAAAATTATGTGACACCACGTTGTAACATTGAACATCTTTATTATGACAGTATCTTATAACGGTCTATATATAATTTGACAAATTAAAAAAAATACATAAAATATAAAATAACACATATATTACATTTAATCCTTGCGTGTCATTCAGTAATCAATTTGTCTTACTTAATCGGTTTCATGGACAAAGACTCGACACAGAGGGACGAGTAGAGATTATAATTATTGCGAGATGCACAAACACTTCGATTTTTTGGATAAAAGGAGCCACAGTAGGGCTGGCCTTGGAGGTCAACCAATAAAATAGTCACTTAGAGCCCCAAAAATTTATAGCCTCAATTTAATATTCAACCTTTAGTTCAATTTCATGTTATAAGACCCTTTTGAATAGATAAAATTAAAGGTCTAATATATTTCACAAGTCTATCTAAAGCCTTATAAAAAGTTCTAAAATGTAATAATTTCATAAGTCTACGTAAACCTTATAGAAAGTTCAAAAATATAACAAATCCTTCTAAAAACTATATATATAAATAATGACTTCTAGTTTTAAAAGCTACAATCATTTTCGATTCTCTTCATTATTTTTTCCTTGACTCTCAATCTCTCTTCAACTCTTTCCTTCCCTCCCACTCTGATTGTCTTGCTTTGGTTCTTTATTATTATCTCTATCTTTCTTGATGTTACTTTAATTCTTCGTTTAATTTATTAATGTGTAACATCCTAACTTTACAATTGCACCCAATTTATTGTCTGATCCTGCCCAATATCAAAACTCCTAAAAACAAATCATAGCACAACTTTCTATAAAATGTCTAATATTTATTAAAAAAAATATTATCTTCCTAAAATATTAAATAAAATCTCATGTAAAATTCTTGCTTTAGGCCCCAATTTGTATCAGGTCAATGTCTAAGTTTTCCAATTTTTCAATTCTTAACCTTTTTTTAAGGAGTGTTATTCTACCGAAATGTTTTATTTTTTTGGGTACTGTACTTTTATTTATTTTTTTTTACTTATAGAAATGCAACATGTATATATTTTTGTCTTAAATTTTTTATTAATTTATTATTTCTGTATTAACGATTAAAAATCATTCAAATTAAAATTAGTGGTCTCAGTAGTACCATAGCTCTTACTCTCCTTCCTCACTTGGAAGTTCTTAGTTTAGTTTTCCATTATAAATGGAACTCAAGCATTTATATCTTCTAGTCTTTGTAATCTCTTAAACTCCTTGAAACCTTGGATATTGAGTAACAATCAAATTTGTTGGTTTGCAAACAAAGAACGTGAGGTAGCAATAGGGTTTTTTTGACACTCTATACCCAGAAAAATTTAACACCAAAGTTCAAAGACGATGAGTTATGTTAGTGTGATGATGCTTTCATGGTGGAACCCTAACGCTCCTAATAGGGTTTCGTTTCACGTTAATCTCAGAAACGTTATAGCATGTGTAAATAACGATATTGACAAAAGGTCAAACACAAGGAATCATGATGAGGATGAAAAGGCAAAAATTACGAATATGGATCTTGAAGAGCTAAAGAGTTATGTTCTCAATCATGAGGATGGTAAGATTGAAGAGTTGATAGAGAGGTAATGATATTTATTTGATTCACTGAAAAGATGCAATAAAAATGACAATGTTAGCATACCACATTCGAAAGCATCCCGAGATGCTTACCTAAACGGATCATATTTCTGCCCAAGATTTGTCACTAAAAAGGCTCAAGCTGAACGAATGGCTGATGAGATACTTCATGCTAAGGCAGCCAAAGAAATTCTTAGTATCAACAACCGTAATAATGACATGTAGAATTTGGACTTGNTTGTCACTAAAAAGGCTCAAGCTGAACGAATGGCTGATGAGATACTTCATGCTAAGGCAGCTAAAGAAATTCTTAGTATCAACAACCGTAATAATGACAAGTAGAATTTGGACTTCATGGTCTCCATGCAAAAGAGGCAATTCAAGCCCTCAAGGAGCACTTGCAAAGGATTGAATCTCAAGTATCAGCATCAGTAGTCACAGTCGGGGACAACCTGTCCTTCCAACCCCTATCAAAAGTTTTTTTCTTAGTAAGAATAGATATGATATGATGACTCAATGTCTGGGTGATCAAAGTAAAACCCTAAAACCCAAGTCAAGTTTGATCGCTGCCGACCATTTGCAAGGGTGGAATTGCTTTCCTCCCTTGCCTTTGCTTGAGATGCCAATTTATGTGTCAATACAACACTGTGAATATAGTTGGTACATAGCACTACTTGGGCCTAATTGTTGATTTAATTCATTGTTAGTATTCGATTACTAATGTAATTCAATATAATAAAATCCAATCACCCCTTTTTTTGGGTTTAGAATTTGATCACTCTTTCCACCAATTCCTTCGTATCATAAAAATCATTTGCTAATCCATCGGTTTGCTAATCCTTCGGTTTGTTGTGTGGAAATAACCATTCAAGGCATCTCACTGAATTTTGCCTAAAGCACATTGAGGATGTGGTCAACTGCAACGCATCTCACTCAGAAATAACACAGTGCAGAACATCACCAGCGCCCTAGGGTGCTTCATATAAGAATGACTATTTACTGCAGATTATGGTGATCAATACCCAGATAATGTTTTCTTAATTGCACAATAAAGGGTACTGCAAGAGAGAGAACAGGAAGCTGGATTCCAAAAGCCTTAAAAGTTTTAATGTTGCTGTGAGATCACTTCTTGCATGAGTACCATTACAGTCCTTAACACAAGTTTGTTATTGTTTTTAGGTCAATGATAAACGGAACTTAATTTTTTCTCATTTCTCTTTTTCCCTTCCTTTTTTTTGGGGGGTTTTTCTCCGGGGGGAAACAGGTTAGGAAAGGCAGTCTTCGATCTCTGCCTGTTTGCCTTTCCAAATCGTGCTCCCATTATTTGGAGGATTGCCTGCCTCATAGAGGGAATCCTTGCACCATACATCAATGTAGCTATTGGAAAGTGTCATTGGTGCTTCAGCAACCCTTCTTCAGAGACGAGTTGATAATAGAGTCAGCTAATTTCAGAAAATGCTCCAGGAAGAAACTTCATGCACAGTGCTTCAGCAGCTGCTTTTATTCTCACTTGATCCTGCAGCCAATCACAAATGGCTTATACACTAAATCCACTTAGTTTTATGGCCTAGTGACTTTCAAACCACCTCAAATCTTTTGGAACCATCCTTTACCTTGCCTTCAAAGCTAATTATCAAAGGCCCATTTCTGGATTTCCGATAACAACCTTGAAGTTTAGAAGAGAAAAAAAGAAAATGAAAAAATTAGAAGAGATAAAAACTAGATATGCTATACACCGGATAACCAAAACAATTTCTGAATCTTCTAACCAATATAAAGGTCTGGGAATTCAAGACCAAGTTTTGATAGAGGTTGAGCAGCTTCTACCTGCATTATGTGGTACACAAATCATTTAGATGACAACATTAACAAAGTAAGAATAAGATATCAAATAATTACCAGAAAAAATCCAGTTCAAGCAGTACTTCTAATAACCAATCTAGAAGAGAAAAACTCCATATTCCCAAGTATGCAATATTGCCTTATCAAACCTGTATTTATTTTCCTATATCAGGTGTTGCTAATTCTCATACTATGTTCTCTGCACATTTTCTGCAGCTTCTGCTTAAACAAAATACCTGAACAACTTGGACACATTTTCTACCAGCTTCTGCTTAAACTAATGTCAGTAGAACTATAAAATACAGTGGGGAAACTCAGAAAAGCATTTGGGCAAAGCAACGAAAAAAGCATGAAAAGGCAAAAATCTGTTTGGCTCACTAGTTTAGAAAGCTAAAACTGCAAAATACTAATACAGAATAATTTAATATCGTCCAATGAGAGTTCTCTAGGTCATAATTTTTAATGATATTGAATGCTCTTGGTAATGAAAAAGTTTTTATAATGGTACTCATCCTTGTTTTTCCTGACAGATTCAAGGCTTGCCTCTTGGTAGCGTGTCTTTAAAAAGGCTCAAGGCTTTAAGCATGGGTCTCAACTAGTCATGGGGCTCACTCCTTCAATTGCATTTATAATTCCTTCATTCTTTTCCTTTCACAAAATGACCAACAATGTATCTGTTGGTTTATGTCGCATCCAAGAACAAAAGATTCATAATTTCATGATAAAATTTTAAATGATTAACTTGTGCAAGCTATGCTGATATATTTTGTGATTTGCTTCAAATCTCATGTTCTATAACCAATGCAATTTTGCTTTTGATACATACAAAAGAAAGAATAAAAAACTCACTCCCTTCGCTTTTTAAATCTCGCTTCAAGGGAGTAGAACCCCATGGAAAAAATTGTCTTTGAAAACTATTTTCTTCTGGAATACACCCATAATTTTGTCAGAGATAGTTATAGAATATTAAAAACGACTTAGAGAACATGATGAATGATTAGTCATAAACAGTTATGTGGAGTCACTGTACATGATGAATCAGAATGCATTTCCTGACAAGTGAGCAGATGATATCAAATTACAGACAGAAAGAAAATAAAAGCATTAGTCAAGCACATTGAAGATGTGATCAACTGCAGGCAAATTCTGGTTGGCAAGTCTGAGGATGAAGGCAAACAGAAAAAACCAATGTTTCTAGCAGTGTGTGTAAAAACAATGCAAGGATGGGACTAGATAAATAACAAGAGGATGGAAAATTAGAGTCAAACATACATCTGAAAGATTTGTCTCCAAGCGCTTTGATACAAATGGTTTCATTGATATTAGCAGGCCACTAGACCCTGATAATTCAATTAGGCAATCCCACTGCTGGTCCAGCTCGTTAACATTTGTTGCAGTAAGAATGACTACATTGAGACACTTGATCTACAAAAACCACCACAGATACTCAATTGTTCAAGCTTTTACTGAATGAATCATATCATCTATATGGACACCTAGAAAGTAGTTGATCAAGAAAGAAAATAAAAAACGCATATCAATCATCAATACTTGAATAAAACAAGTACAATATTAGCAATCAACAAGATGCAACCAGAGCTAGCATGAAAAATAGATACTGCAAATGGGAGACAACAAAGGGTGGTTATTTCTTATCCTTTGAGTTCTCCAGCACCAGAATACCCTTTCTAGGACACAGCTGTCTACAGCCCTAAAAGACAGGATCATGACAGCTTTTGGCATATAGCCCCCATAATTTGGCAGTATGTACCTCAACTCAACTTGATCAACTCAAAAAGCCTTCATTACAATTTACAACAAAATACGACCAGCTATCCAAATATGTCTTGCATGTAGGTACCAGAACTACATACATTTTCCTCCACTCAATTCCAAGAGCAAAGGGTCATGGACAAACAAGAACAGCAAGAGTTCTTACAATATCAATATCCCCATGGAGAAGATGACCTAGGGGAATCCAGTTGAGAAGACAAGCTTGTGAAGACAAAGGGACTACAGAGTTTCTCCTTTTCCATAATAACTTATGATTCAATTGGCGAAATTCATCTTGTTAGCCTTCTAATTTATCCATAATATATGTGAACTCCTAGAAGTGTGTGGAATGCGGACCATTGCGTTGTGATAAGGTTACTCCGTTGTAACCTGGAAGTTTGATGAGTGTCTATATGATTTTTCTTCTCCACACAGGACTAGAAATACCTTGTTTACATACCATTAGGAAGTGCCTTATGTTTGTTTACATACCATTAGAAAGTGCCTTAACATATTGATATTTCGACAGACATTTTGAAACTCCTTAACCTCGGATAAAATGTTATCTAAAATGAATGTAGAAAAAACCACATTTAACCTGACCTAATAATAGTCTTCTTCAACACTATGTCTTGCTTAGTTGCTTTTAGACATATATTTAAAAAGAGTTTATAAAAAAGAAGAAATAAACAAGGATACCCTTCGCACTATCCCCTTCCTGCATTAAGAGAGATGTGCACCAACAGCTAACACTCAGCATCCATATCCCAGTTGACCACTTATATCAGTTCTAATTTTTTGTGGCCAGCTAATGGTCACCACAGGTATATAGGCCAAAGCTAGGGCAAAATTCCTTTTGTTATTGGGTTAATAGTAATTTTGGAACTTAAAGTATGTATATTTTGTCAGTTTGGTCCCTAATGTATAAATTGTCAATTTGGCCACTAAAGTATTCAATTCGTATTTAAAAGATCCCTACACAGATGAATAGTGAAGTTTTCGAAAAAATCGTCACATGTTAGTCACGTGATACCATCTGAAAGAATAACACGTGGTTATTTCTGTCACAAACTTAACGAATTGTCTGATTAGGAGTCAACGTGACAGAAATTGAAACTTTAGGGACCATATTGACAAAATTAATATAATGAAGATTAAACTAACAAAACAAACATTCTTGGGGACCAAAAGTACTATTAACCATTTTTGCTTTAATGCTATAAATGTTATTGAATGCTCATAGATAACAGCAACTTCATTAAAATGAAACATGTGAAATAGAGTATCACAAACATTGTTCATCTCTTGTCTAATTATGTTTCACCATGGTTTACCAAAGTCCGTTTAAATTTAAATATCATTAAACAATGGCACCAGAAGTCGGATCCTAAACACAAACCAAAGGCACAGGCAGCTTTTCATGATGCAGTAGTTCTGTGATANTAGAAATACCTTGTTTACATACCATTAGGAAGTGCCTTATGTTTGTTTACATACCATTAGAAAGTGCCTTAACATATTGATATTTCGACAGACATTTTGAAACTCCTTAACCTCGGATAAAATGTTATCTAAAATGAATGTAGAAAAAACCACATTTAACCTGACCTAATAATAGTCTTCTTCAACACTATGTCTTGCTTAGTTGCTTTTAGACATATATTTAAAAAGAGTTTATAAAAAAGAAGAAATAAACAAGGATACCCTTCGCACTAT
Organism: Ilex paraguariensis; assembly: GCA_963454935.2. Classification (NCBI taxonomy): domain Eukaryota; kingdom Viridiplantae; phylum Streptophyta; class Magnoliopsida; order Aquifoliales; family Aquifoliaceae; genus Ilex; species Ilex paraguariensis. The sequence goes on along the minus strand of CAUOFW020007135.1, from coordinate 277,257 downwards.
CCCCTTCCTGCATTAAGAGAGATGTGCACCAACAGCTAACACTCAGCATCCATATCCCAGTTGACCACTTATATCAGTTCTAATTTTTTGTGGCCAGCTAATGGTCACCACAGGTATATAAGCCAAAGCTAGGGCAAAATTCCTTTTTTTATTGGGTTAATAGTAATTTTGGAACTTAAAGTATGTATATTTTGTCAGTTTGGTCCCTAATGTATAAAATGTCAATTTGGCCACTAAAGTATTCAATTCGTATTTAAAAGATCCCTACACAGATGAATAGTTAAGTTTTCGAAAAAATCGTCACATGATACCATCTGAGAGAATAACACGTGGTTATTTCTGTCACAAACTTAACGAATTGTCTGATTAGGAGTCAACGTGACAGAAATTGAAACTTTAGGGACCATATTGACAAAATTAATATAATGAAGATTAAACTAACAAAACAAACATTCTTGGGGACCAAAAGTACTATTAACCATTTTTGCTTTAATGCTATAAATGTTATTGAATGCTCATAGATAACAGCAACTTCATTAAAATGAAACATGTGAAATAGAGTATCACAAACATTGTTCATCTCTTGTCTAATTATGTTTCACCATGGTTTACCAAAATCCGTTTAAATTTAAATATCATTAAACAATGGCATCAGAAGTCGGATCCTGAACACAAACCAAAGGCACAGGCAGCTTTTCATGATGCAGTAGTTCTGTGATGCCCTCGGGCAATTGAGCCATCTGGCAAAAGTGAAAATGGAAAAGGAAAAAATGTAAGGATGAGACCAATTTCATGCTTCATAACTCAAAAACCATATTATAATGAAAGATACCAGGATTAGTATAAAATCTCTCTCCCTTTGATTGATTGATGATAAAGTTTGAGCAAGGACATTGACACAATCAGAGTCCCAAATTACTAGTAGGCAAAATATAAATTGATAAGTAACTTTACTCATTGATCGAAATATTCTAGCACCAACTTTGCTAAGTACAACGTAAGAGCATCTCCAATGGAAACCCAAACCCTTACACAAATTTAAGCAAAAAAAAAGAGTAAAATGCTTAATTTGGTATAAACCTCTCCAATAAACAAATCATTTTTTAAAGGAGGAGAAACTCAAATTTAAATAAGGACAAACCCAAATTTAAAAGAGGATAAAATATAACCCTTGGATTTTTAAAAGAGGGTGTAATTTCACCGTTAAATATTTGGGTTTAAAAAAGGGTCTCCCTTGATTTGGGTTTAAAAAAGGGTTTGCCTTCATTTGGTATGGATATGGGTCTAGCATTGGAGAAGATTTTAAAGAGTTTTTTACCCTTTTTTAAAAAATGATTTAAAAAAAGATAAGGATTGAAGATGGTCTAAGTAATGCCCCTAATATACACAATAACCACAGTTTCTTTAAATTCTAAAATGTATCATTCTCCAAACTTTAGATTATCATAATGTCATATTCAGAAAACACTAAAATGTATCATTCTCCCTATTACAGATTATCAGAATGCCCTATTTTCAAATAGCACATGGTCGTATATTTCAGCACAAAGCCAGATCTAGTTGCCCTATCAGTTCCAAACAGGACAACATTGGATAAAACAAGACACTTCAGGAACAATCAATACTTGAAATTTAATACCTCATTCCGATCCCCAGCACACTTTTCCCCAATCAGATGTCTAAGATATTCTTCGAATTCTTCATCAGGAGCCTGAATTAGAATTGAAATTATGGAATGTGGTTAGTACTAGAAATCTACAACCTAAAATACACGAGACACTAGTTTGGAATCACTATTGCCAAGTTCATTTACCAATGACGAATACTAGCATGTCCCAAACCCCTTTTTCAAGAATATCGGATTGAGAATAGGAGTATGGTGAGACTTGGGGAGAAAAGGCATGACTCTGACCCATTCGGATTAGAGTGACCAATATCATCTCCACTATCGAAGTTTTAAATGTATCTACACCGTACACTGTGATATGGCAAAAGGGAATTATCTGTTCAACAGATGTGACTCACCAGACGAACACCTAATGCTTTCGCAATTCCTGCTACAGTAACATCAGAAGGCAATGGACCAATCCCTCCATATACGAATACCTGCAGTGGTAGCTCAATGTTGATCCACATAAAGAATCAGATTTCAGAAAGACAAAGCACAAAAAGAGCTCTCTCTTCTACATTTCTCTCTGTCTCTCTGTGTGAAAAACATAAATTGCTCTAGAACAAACGGTACAGGTTTACCATGTCATTTGCCAACTTCCGTCTGTCAACTTCTTCCGCTACAGAATCCACCTGGATTTAAAAAATTTCATAAAGAATGAAAAAGTAAAGTGAAAGGTCAATCAGGAAAGGGAAAGTTTTAGAGTTCCTCATTGTTCTTTATTTATTAATTAACAAGCAAGACCATGAGTTTTCTGTCCCCTAAAGTGCGTAGAGATAAAGCTGACACATGCATAAAATCTCCAAACAAAAATTGGCCCAGAGCAATGTTGATGGGAAAAATTATGAAGTGTACAAGCTTTATTATTTAATAGATTCTCACATTAATCACCTTGCTTGTTTGTACAAAATGGAAATCTTCCAAAGAAATTACCATCCCACTAATGTAAATGGAGAAACCAAAATCAAAAAATTTGGCATATACTTTACAACTGACGTACAATGTACAATTATTGTCACAATATCGTCCAAGATTATCACTGCAATGTAACCACATAATTATTGCGGCAATGTTTCCATATAATCATAATAGTTATATAGTTTTTCCATTAAAAATTTTCAGACACGGAACATTTGTCAAGACAATGCATCAAAGCCAATATTTCGACACAAACATAATTTTCAAACTAAAGGGAGGATGTATAGTTTTTTTCTTTTTTTTTGACAAAAGAATTTTATTTTTTCTAACAAAGATAGTCACTAATGCTGGAAAGCAATGTAATAAAAACTTACATCATTTCGGACGATGGAAATATGTGCTACCACCCAACCTATAGAATGGAGCTTTCTACACAAGGCCAGTCCCAACTGGTCCTCAACAGTGCCAAACCTGAGCTATGGAACCAATATGCAAAAATCAGATATGCAAGTAATAGGAAACATCAGGAATCACATGTTTAGTAATCAAAATACTAGCATTAATGTGCATATTTATTTGTGTGAAGGCGGAAACTACAGGATTAGAAAGGTAAGAAGTCAAAGTGTGGAATATTAGACTGATGAATTATTCCTATCTAATCAAATATAGCATTATCTCATAACAATCAACAAATAAAACTCAAAAGCAAGATATTATGACGGAATGCTCAGAATCACAAAGAAATTGAAAGAAAATAGCAAACTAGGTAGTCTAACAAAGCTCCAAAAAAATAGCATCTCCTTATTCTGTTCTAGGCATCAAACAAGTGACTTCAAAAATGTAATCCAGGAAAGGAACATTTCAATTAACCAAAACTAATAACTATAAGCACACAAAACCTCATTGTCTACAACCACAGGACGAAAGAGCACCATAATAATGCATTAAGGACTGTAGGATAAATGATTCTCAAAACAAAAACAAGCACAGACACCTTTCCCTATTGAACACCACAATTACGAGGAACTTACAGAATCTCATCACCCACAGCAATGACTGAAGCTGTGAATATGCCGTTTTGATGGGGATCCATACTTTTCAAGTCAGTGTTAATGTCAAGAAACAGCCCACTAGCCGTAGAGAACTTCTTCACTCTTCCTGCTCTTTCTAATCTTCCATCTGGAAGCAGATATGCAGGTCTAAATTGTGCTTTGCTATTAGTGGAATTGTTGATGCACAATAATGCATTTGGAACCGTGTCATGTGTGCTCCCAATTGAAGTGTAACTGTCAACAGGAAAAAGAAAAAGAATGCTTCATGGGAATCAACCAGTAGAAATCTGGTCTGACCTTGGAAAGGATGTTTAAATATTTGCATCATGCATCAAACCAACGAATTCCAGCTCCAAAATATGTTCTGTCTTAGATGGGCTCCATTAAATGCTTCAAGTACACATGTCAGGCACTCAACATTAGGGCAAAAGTAAAATTTGATTTGATTGAACATAGATCTAAAAGTTTTATTTGGGACCTTGAAAACAAATCTAGACTTAATTAAACTTGAATCTAAAATTTTTAAAAATAATTTCAAGTAAATATAAATCTAAAAAAAAATTGAGGCCCCCAAAAGTATGGGGTCCTAGGTGACCGCTTTGATTGCCTAGCCTAAGAGCCGGCCCTGGATGTAATACATGTCCCATTGGTCATGCACCAACAAGCATATTCAAAAATCCAATTTCACTAAATAATGGTACAGAAAACTCTTCGATATTTCACTACATAAATGTATGATTACTTTAAAATGAGTAAGCATGCTGCATAACATAGAACACCATTTCACCCAAGGAAATTATTATTGGAATGTTAAAAAATACGAATTAGCTGTCACTGTGTCACAGGATTTGGGGACTAAACAGAACCAATGGCAAGACATACACCTGCACCTGACAAATGTATCCAAGGCCATGTAACATTGAACAAAGCTTCTTTAGATGAAAATAAAAGTTAAATAAAATGAAAGCACATCCCACAGCTCAATAAATGCAGTATTACCCTCGATCATAGAGACTGCAGTATTGAACCTTGCAAGTCAATAGAAAGGCCCATACATCTCTGTCAAATCAAAATAAGGAAGTTAACCCTTCATATCTAACCAAAATTGAAAAACCGTGTAGAACAAAATGACACTTCCAAACTCTATAAGCATCCACTCCAGATATAAAAAGGATGAACACTTGGTAAAAAATCTTCCAGACAACAATAACCTTCAACATTTCCATTTTATGAGATTAGAAGGCTCGGTCAAATCCCCCAATAAAAGGCCGAAAAGTAAAGTCACCCTTATTAAGTTAGCAAATGACGGAATACCAAATCAAGTGAGGGTGAGGGTTGTAAGTTCACTCCGGCCCAGTCCCCAACTCCCGGACCTTTAATTACTTGTTATGAAGTTGACTCAGCTGACTACTATTATTCGGCCACTACATGAAACTGTAGTGGCTAATCAGCTTTTGCATTTGTCAAACCATTATCAAGATCCACAAAAAGGATATGAAGATTTAAGGGAGACCTGGAAGTGAAGAATAACGACAGAAAGGATTTTATGCTCAACTTCAAGAAACCATTATATGATTACTTATGCCATGTGCTCATCAAGTTGCTGAGGAAAACACAATAAAAAGCCTTGCTGATGTTACATCAAGCCACAGTAGAAAAACATGTCAAGCTTCCTCACATAAGAAATGAAATAGTGCCAACTTCACATCATGTGTTCCAATTTAACCGATCAAGGTCAAGAAGCCACCTGTGAAATTCTATGACAGCCACTGGGCAACAGACAGCAGATAGTGCACACCAAGATCGAAGCTTTTTATCATTGTAGTGTTGAGTTATACTGTATTGTAGTACAAAATATTGAGTAAACCACTTTTATTAGCACAAATTACTGGGAACTAAATGGTTAAAGTACTCCTATGGCAATCGATGCCCGCCAGGGCTAGTATTTATTTTCCACTTCATTAACTAAGCGTACGGGGTAGTGAACACATAACTCTCCTCTGAAACAGTAGTGTTCCCCACCTAAAGAATATTAACTAGCAAGGTACATAATCACATGTATGCAAGACTAGCAGTAAATGAATGGACCTGTATGACCAATCCAAGATTGGATTCACTCTCATGAATGGTGGCCATCCAGGCGAGCTAGGGGAGAATTGTTCTTGACCTATCTGCAAAATAATTATGAGACATATAAAGTAATATTTCATTGCAGTCTATCCTTCAGGAGAAACCATGCATGATTTGGCATACAATCTATTCTAATTAAGAGAATGCATTTACATACAGCAGTAGGATCACCAATTCGGACACCAAGAAAAATGGCTCTAATTGGTTTAGCCTTTAAAAGAGCCTCCAAACCAGACTTGAAATCTTGACGAATAATATCCATTTGCAAATTGTAGCTGGTCCAAGAACATAAGTCAAATCAAAAACCAGATACTTGCAGATCATATCCAGAATGAAAAAAATTATTGTGATCTATCTGTCAAACAGTTCAAACTTCGGGGTGGGGTTGGAAGCAAAACTAAGAATAGAGAGAGGCAAAACTGAAAATAGAACTAAGACACAGACAGGCAGACAGACAGATACACACACACACATGTAGAGAATAGGTTTTCTTACTCAGAGGCTATTTCATAAGTGAATGAATTGATTTCAGGGAAGGCAGAAGAGCTCTCAAAATAAATCGTCCGAATTGGAAATGTGAATCCACAATCGCTGAGATCCCCATTGGAATGGCTTTGTTCCACTTTATGCAAAAAAAAGCCTGCCCTAAGCAGGTGTAATAATACCTACAACATCAGTTCATTGTCAAATATTGATTCAGGATACAGAAATTTTGACAGTTTAAGCAAATTATGTGGAAACTTACAGTTGAATCCTTCCCACCATTGAAGCTAAAGGCGACCTCTTCAATACTGTCCAGGTAAAAAAAATTAGAGCTTAGTTAATCTATTCAAGAGAAGTTGCACTTTGCAATGAATGAATATAAAAAAAGAACATGAGAATATTGCTTCAGTGATATTATGGCAGCCATCCAAGAAAAAGCAACGCCAGTACTAAAACCAATGTCCTTTACTAAGAGTGCTATCCAAAATTACGGATATTCTTGGATGACAAGTGTCCTTGGTAGCCAAATACACTGATACTGCACTACCAACTATCACTATGCCTCTGAAATTTTCCCACAGCCATCCACAAACATATTTCATAATTTCCGACGTGCAGAACTCCAGCAACACGCGGAACACGCAGAAAATCAGCAGGTACTATGGTGCTAAGGACAATAGTCAACGAAAACAGGTACTATACCAGCACCTTTACCTCAAATCTCCCTACCTCCAGAATAAACTGACTTGGAAATTAATTCACAATCAGTTTTCATTCGTAAACAATCAGTGACCTAATAATTAATGTACCTCAAAGTAAGAACATTTATTACCATTAAATTGAGCGGACTAAAAGATTTTGCATTTGATTAAAATTAACAACATTCTATAACTGCCAAAATCATACTGTAGCGCCGTTTACCAAAAATCCAACCTGCAGGGACTTGCTCTAACTCTGCACTTCCAAACATTCAAGGATGATGAAAATTAATAAGTGGAATCACACAACCATTGAAGCCCATATGAATGGAAACCAGTTCATTACAATGAAACAGTTAGGCGCTCAAGTGTTGATTTTCAATTTAAGTTTATTAATATCACTCATCCAAAAACAAGACACCCACTTAAACCCAGTAGAGATTGACCATTGAAGCGCCAACTGGAAACAAACTTAAACAAAGAGTATGTTGATAAAATACACCTGCATGCTGATTTTGACTACAATTCACAGATTCTCAAAACCCACATTAATGCCGTAAGAATTAACCCCCAAAAGAGAAGTGAAATAAAATCGTTCAAGCAACAGGGTAACCTTCAATATCCTTGAGATTCATATAGCTCAAAACCCAGGTCAAGATAAACACAACATATAAAATATAAAACCCGACAAAACAAAACACAAACTTAAAGCATTGGAAAAGAATCATGAAGATGATTGAAAACTTACGAATAAAGAGCGAGAGCTCTTTGAATGACATAGATGGCGTTGTTGTACTTTGTCCTCAGCCTTCGATCATCGCTTTCACTGATTGCCTTGTCAATCTCCATTATGTCTTGAACTCTTTCTGCACGAAAAACAGATTCAAACCAAATGGGTCCTAACTAAATTATTCTTTCAAAAAATAGAGGCTCAAAAGTCAAAACAAAGCAAGGGAAACGGGTCTATATGAGCTCAATAAAATCCTCGTTCTGTCGAAAAATACAAGCTCAAAACAGAACAGAGAAATGGGTTTATGGGTATCAGAACAGAGAAATGGGTTTGTGTATTCTGGAGAATTTTCATTCTTTCGGAAAATAGATTCAAAACAAAAACCAAATACAAAAGGGTGTCAATGAATTATAAACAACGTCATTCTTCGTAATGTTCTAAAACTGAAATTTACCTGTCAAAGGGTTCAAGCACTGAGCTTGGACGGCTCAGAAAGGTATGAAGATTTAGTGTTGGGTTTCTATTTTTGGACTCAAGAAATATATATATTAGGCTGGACTGCACGGTGCAATGCGAATGAACAGATACCGCAGACAATACAACCAAAACAAATTCACGGGTGAGACGTTTCGAGCGGTTTAGTATTAAAAAATATTTTACTCAGATTTTATTTATTTATTAATAAATTAATTACAAATTATACCATAAAGGATTTATTGAATCTTAATTTATATATTCAAAGATCAAAAATTTTATTTTATACTATTAAAAATATAAATTTGCATCAATATGCACATGAAACTTAAAATTAAATGGATAAATTACGCTTAAACCTTCTCAAATTTGTCACTTAATTATTAGACCCTCATATTTAAAATATTACACTTACACCCCTAATATTTATACACATATAACACATAACCCCCTATTATTAATATATGTTAAAAAAATGATGTCATCCTAATAAATAGTTATAATTTTTATATTACTCTTTATTTTGTGGATCGCTATACTCTAAAGTTCAAAATTAAGTTTGCCCTTTAACTGTCTAATACTAGGGGTGTCAATCATGTCGGGTTAAACGGTTACGTGTCGGGTTAAACGAGTGACGGGTGAAAAACGTATAAACTCATACACAACACGTTTAATAAACTGGTAAAAAATGTCAACACGAAGACGACTCGTTTAATAAACAGGTAACACGACACAACTTATTTAACCCGTTTAATTTTAAAAAAATTATTTCAACAAATTTTAATATTCCATTTTTTTTACTACTAATTGCACTTACCTCAAAAAAGAGAAATTTTAAATCAAATATCATAAAAATAATACTTGAAGGCTTTAAAAAAAAACAATAGGCTATTGTCTTTTATAAGCAACTCACCCTCTCCATTTCCCCTCACTTTCTAATGTGGGACAAAATCAAAAGACATTGGTTTGTCTGTCTTTGAAGTGCCCTACAACTCCTCTCCTTTGTCTTTGAAAAATAAGACTTGAAGGCTTTAAAAATAAAAGCAAGAGGTCATTGTCTTTTATAGGCAACTCAACCCCCTCTATCTCTCCTCATTTTTCAATGTGGGATAAAAACAAATGACATTTATTTGTCTTTGTCTTTGAAGTGCTCTCCAACTCTTCTCTTTTGTTTTTGAACTACTATTTTTTTTTTTTTTTTATTGATTTCTTTACTTCTTTTTTCTTGCTAAAATTTTAAAATAATTATTAATTTATTATTATATTAATTTTATTTAAACGGATAAACGTGTGATAAACGATTTGACAAGTATCATCCGAATACGACCCGTTTATTAAACGTGTTTGGTGTGTCAACCCGTTTATCACCCAAACCCTTTAACATCTCACTCAAACTTGTTTAACTCGTGTCGGTTAATCGTCTCGTGTCAAATTTTGACAGCCNCATAACCCCCTATTATTAATATATGTTAAAAAAATGATGTCATCCTAATAAATAGTTGTAATTTTTATATTACTCTTTATTTTGTGGATCGCTATACTCTAAAGTTCAAAATTAAGTTTGCCCTTTAAATGTCTAATATTAGGGGTGTCAATCATGTCGGGTTAAACGGTTACGTGTCGGGTTAAACGAGTGACGGGTGAAAAACATATAAACTCATACACAACACGTTTAATAAACTGGTAAAAAATGTCAACACGAAGACGACTCGTTTAATAAACGAGTAACACGACACAACTTATTTAACCCGTTTAATTTTAAAAAAATTATTTCAACAAATTTTAATACTCTATTTTTTTTACTACTAATTGCACTTATCTCAAAAAAGAGAAATTTTAAATCAAATCTCATAAAAATAGGACTTGAAGGCTTTAAAAAAAAAACAATAGGCTATTGCCTTTTATAAGCAACTTACCCTCTCCATTTCCCCTCACTTTCTAATGTGGGACAAAATCAAAAAATATTGGTTTATCTTTGTCTTTGAAGTGCTCTACAACTCCTCTCCTTTGTCTTTGAAAAATAAGACTTGAAGGCTTTAAAAATAAAAGCAAGAGGTCATTGTTTTTTTATAGGCAACTCAACCCTTTCTATCTCTCCTCATTTTTCAATGTGGGATAAAAACAAATGACATTTATTTGTCTTTGCCTTTGAAGTGTTCTCCAACTCTTCTCTTTTGTTTTTGAAGTACTATTTTACTTTTTTTTTATTGATTTCTTTACTTCTTTTTTCTTGCTAATTTTTTAAAATAATTATTAATTTATTATTATATTAATTTTATTTAAACGGATAAACGTGTGATAAACGGTTTGACAAGTATCACCCGAATACGACCCATTTATTAAACGTGTTTGGTGTGTCAACTCGTTTATCACCTAAACCCTTAACATCTCACTCAAACTTGTTTAACTCGTGTCGGCTAATCGTCTCGTGTCGAATTTTGACAGCTCTATCTAATACAATACAAATATTATATAATATTCAAGAGTACTGGTATTATATAATATTTTTTATATCCAATGCAAAATATCACTTAAAAAAAATAATTTGAATGCCCAATTAAGAGAACATTTTTAGTTATATTTAAATTCTCGAGGGGTATAGGTATAATATTTCAAAAGTTAAAAGATTTCAGGTGATTAAGTAATAAATATGAGGGGGCTATGTGTAATTTATCCATTTAATTTTAATGTAAGATTTTTTATCTTTAAATGTGTAAATTAAAATTTGAGAGATCTTTCAAAATGTAATTTGTGATTAACCCTTTATTAATTCATGTTTAACAGATGGTATTATATCAAATTTGTATAGTTTATAAATTTTGTATATTTAGTATATAAATAAATGAATCGTGTTATATATATTTTGTACTTAATTTAATCCATACCGATTCGTTTATTAATCAATAAATCTATTTATTTGTGAAACGAAAACTCAAACCCTCTAATTTCGTATTGTATTAAATTTGTATACCAATTATAATTCCAATTTCAGCATATATTCGTTAACATTTCCGTGTTGTAGAAAAATGGTATATGTTTTAGGAACAAAACATTTTTTGGAATATCACCACCATGGATGGGGTCCATGGTGGTGACATTCACTATGTGTGTTTTTAATTCTCAAGTTGGCCTCACCAAAAAAAAAAAAAAAATTCTCAAGTTGGAAATACATTTCTCATCCAGTAAATATTTAAGAGTAATGTTATTTCCATAAAAAAAATTGATAATATTTGTTGACTCTTAAAATTACTATCACTGTTCTAACTACGAGTCCTAACATTTATTATAATTCAGTATCGATTCAATGATCGTAATGGAATGAGTCAAATACAATATGTCAATATTTTTTGTCTAAATAATATTTCTCAATATTTAATGCAATGATGAATCTAGGAGAGAGAAAGAGAGATTTCGTTGGATATTTAATGCAATGACTCATGTTGACGATGTCCGTTATTAATATTTGTTAATAAATTATATTTCAAAAAAAAAAAATATCAAATATTTTAAATTTTATAACTAAAATTTTTGTTCTATTATGAAATTCATTGAAATAAAATTAAAATAAAAATCTTATTGTTTCTTAAAACNTATTATATAATATTCAAGAGTACTGGTATTATATAATATTTTTTATATCCAATGCAATATATCACTTAAAAAAAATAATTTGAATGCCCAATTAAGAGAACATTTTTAGTTATATTTAAATTCTCGAGGTGTATAGGTATAATATTTCAAAAGTTAAAAGATTTCAGGTGATTAAGTGATAAATATGAGGGGGCTATGTGTAATTTATCCATTTAATTTTAGNAACACGACACAACTTATTTAACCCGTTTAATTTTAAAAAAATTATTTCAACAAATTTTAATACTCTATTTTTTTTACTACTAATTGCACTTATCTCAAAAAAGAGAAATTTTAAATCAAATCTCATAAAAATAGGACTTGAAGGCTTTAAAAAAAAAACAATAGGCTATTGCCTTTTATAAGCAACTTACCCTCTCCATTTCCCCTCACTTTCTAATGTGGGACAAAATCAAAAAATATTGGTTTATCTTTGTCTTTGAAGTGCTCTACAACTCCTCTCCTTTGTCTTTGAAAAATAAGACTTGAAGGCTTTAAAAATAAAAGCAAGAGGTCATTGTTTTTTTATAGGCAACTCAACCCTTTCTATCTCTCCTCATTTTTCAATGTGGGATAAAAACAAATGACATTTATTTGTCTTTGCCTTTGAAGTGTTCTCCAACTCTTCTCTTTTGTTTTTGAAGTACTATTTTACTTTTTTTTTATTGATTTCTTTACTTCTTTTTTCTTGCTAATTTTTTAAAATAATTATTAATTTATTATTATATTAATTTTATTTAAACGGATAAACGTGTGATAAACGGTTTGACAAGTATCACCCGAATACGACCCATTTATTAAACGTGTTTGGTGTGTCAACTCGTTTATCACCTAAACCCTTAACATCTCACTCAAACTTGTTTAACTCGTGTCGGCTAATCGTCTCGTGTCGAATTTTGACAGCTCTATCTAATACAATACAAATATTATATAATATTCAAGAGTACTGGTATTATATAATATTTTTTATATCCAATGCAAAATATCACTTAAAAAAAATAATTTGAATGCCCAATTAAGAGAACATTTTTAGTTATATTTAAATTCTCGAGGGGTATAGGTATAATATTTCAAAAGTTAAAAGATTTCAGGTGATTAAGTAATAAATATGAGGGGGCTATGTGTAATTTATCCATTTAATTTTAANCGACTCACCACCATGCACACCCACCTGCCTCCGACCATACTATGAACTCCACCAGTGACGCAACCCACCATCCCCTCACCCCAACGTCCCCAAGTGCGTACCCCAACCCTACCTCGCTGCCAACACCAAATGAAAACCCACCTCGTTGCTTGTCCCAACTCCAGCTGACCACCATCCCCACCCACTTACCTTCAACCACGCTATTAACTCCACCAGTGATTCAACCCACCATCCCCCAATCACCCACCCCAACGCCCCCAAGTGCCTACCCTAACCCTAACTCATTGCCAACACTCGATGAAACCCACCCCTTCCCATCTTCTTCCTCTCATATGCCTCATCTCTTTCGTGATCTTCTCACACACTCAACCGCACACAGTTGAGTTGTGATTTTGGGGTTTTGTGTGGTTGTGCCATTGCAATTGATCTCTGTGTGTGTTGTGGTGGTGGTGGCAGCGTGCCTGGATGTGAGAAAGAGAAACAAAGAGAAGGACAGATGGATTATTTCTAATTAATTCTATAAGAGTATTTTAGGAATTAAAATTTTAAAATATGGCGACATCATCAAATTTTGACAGTTAACGGTAGGATTTATGTGATACATACTTACCTTGAGGGGTGTCAGTGTAATATGTCATATCTGAGGGGGTCTATGTATTTTAGTAACAAAGTTTAGGTGGGCTAAATGTAATTTTTTCATTCATGTTCTATTATAAAAGAATTAGACCACTTGTTCTATTTTTTAGTTTTAATCTAATATATAGTATAATTATATACTAATTACGTTTTTTAAGAAAAAAAATTTTATTTTTATTTTTGATTTTATTTCAATAAATAATACAATAGAACATGAATTTTGATTTGTAAAATTTAAAATATTTGATATTTTATCTTTAATTGAATTAATTTTTGGTCTAAGTATAACATTTTAAACTTAACAGATCTAAATATTATACGTCGACATACTTCAAAGGGTTTGAGTGTAATTTACTAATGTATATATTAACGGACATTGACAACAAGAGTCTAAGTGTTACGCGCGTACAAACCTTAATAAGTCTGTGTGTAATATTTCAAATATAAAAGAGTCTAAGTAATTAAGTGACAAATCTCAAAGAGTCTAAGTGTAATTCTTTTTTTTTTTTTTAATATCANACGGTTTGCAAACCGCGCAAACAGAAAAACTAAAAAGACTAATTAACCCTTTCCAATAACCCAAATAAACTTAACCTTGGACAACTTATTCCAACCGTAAAATTGTCACAATCCATATCCAAACAACCTCAAACACATAAATAACCCCACCACTTCATCTTCCTCAAAGCCATTGTCCCAACTCCGACTCACCACCATGCACACCCACCTGCCTCCGACCATACTATGAACTCCACCAGTGACGCAACCCACCATCCCCTCACCCCAACGTCCCCAAGTGCGTACCCCAACCCTACCTCGCTGCCAACACCAAATGAAAACCCACCTCGTTGCTTGTCCCAACTCCAGCTGACCACCATCCCCACCCACTTACCTTCAACCACGCTATTAACTCCACCAGTGATTCAACCCACCATCCCCCAATCACCCACCCCAACGCCCCCAAGTGCCTACCCTAACCCTAACTCATTGCCAACACTCGATGAAACCCCCCCCTTCCCATCTTCTTCCTCTCATATGCCTCATCTCTTTCGTGATCTTCTCACACACTCAACCGCACACAGTTGAGTTGTGATTTTGGGGTTTTGTGTGGTTGTGCCATTGCAATTGATCTCTGTGTGTGTTGGGCACAATGGTTTGTAATGGTTGGATATGGGTGGTGGTGGCAGTGGGTTGCGATTTTTGAAATTTTTGTATCGGTCAGCCAATCAACAAAGATCTGGTGGGTGGTAGTGCAATTGGTGTGGGGGCACGTTGGGTTTGTAGTGGTTATGGCCTTATCGGTGGTGGTGAAAGTGAGGTGCAATTTTTTGGTGATATGCGGTTGTGGAAGTGGGTTGTAATTTTTGGTGGTTTGTGGTGGTGGTGGCAGCGTGCCTGGATGTGAGAAAGAGAAACAAAGAGAAGGACAGATGGATTATTTCTAATTAATTCTATAAGAGTATTTTAGGAATTAAAATTTTAAAATATGGCGACATCATCAAATTTTGACAGTTAACGGTAGGATTTATGTGATACATACTTACCTTGAGAGGTGTCAGTGTAATATGTCATATCTGAGGGGGTCTATGTATTTTAGTAACAAAGTTTAGGTGGGCTAAATGTAATTTTTTTGATTCATGTTCTATTATAAAAGAATTAGACCAGTTGTTCTATTTTTTAGTTTTAATCTAATATATAGTATAATTATATACTAATTACGTTTTTTAAGAAAAAATTTTTTATTTTTATTTTTGATTTTATTTCAATAAATAATACAATAGAACATAAATTTTGATTTGTAAAATTTAAAATATTTGATATTTTATCTTTAATTGAATTAATTTTTGGTCTAAGTATAACATTTTAAACTTAAGAGATCTAAGTATTATACGTCGACATACTTCAAAGGGTTTGAGTGTAATTTACTAATGTATATATTAACGGACATCGACAACAAGAGTCTAAGTGTTACGCGCGTACAAACTTTAATAAGTCTGTGTGTAATATTTCAAATATAAAAGAGTCTAAGTAATTAGGTGACAAATCTCAAATAATCTAAGCGTAATTCTTTTTTTTTTTTTTAATATCAAAAAAGTTATATTTTAGTACCCCAAAAAATATAGAGGACTATTATAATCTAGGCATCTTCTTGAGGCATAATTTGATGCCTTGATTAGATTCCGGAGTTGAGAATAGTTAAAAAAAAAAAAAAAAAACTGTTCATAGACACCACACTTGCCCCACCAAATTGCTTGTTGAATATTTTCCTAGTAACGCTAGGCTGACAAAAAAGAGAACTAAAAGAATGTATTAAATGGTGTGGTATTACCATAACGGTAATGTTGGTCTCACTTTCCTCTAGTCCGCAATTGCCTGGATGGTGCGGACTTATAGGTCCTTTTCTGTCAANAAAATCCAACCTGCAGGGACTTGCTCTAACTCTGCACTTCCAAACATTCAAGGATGATGAAAATTAATAAGTGGAATCACACAACCATTGAAGCCCATATGAATGGAAACCAGTTCATTACAATGAAACAGTTAGGCGCTCAAGTGTTGATTTTCAATTTAAGTTTATTAATATCACTCATCCAAAAACAAGACACCCACTTAAACCCAGTAGAGATTGACCATTGAAGCGCCAACTGGAAACAAACTTAAACAAAGAGTATGTTGATAAAATACACCTGCATGCTGATTTTGACTACAATTCACAGATTCTCAAAACCCACATTAATGCCGTAAGAATTAACCCCCAAAAGAGAAGTGAAATAAAATCGTTCAAGCAACAGGGTAACCTTCAATATCCTTGAGATTCATATAGCTCAAAACCCAGGTCAAGATAAACACAACATATAAAATATAAAACCCGACAAAACAAAACACAAACTTAAAGCATTGGAAAAGAATCATGAAGATGATTGAAAACTTACGAATAAAGAGCGAGAGCTCTTTGAATGACATAGATGGCGTTGTTGTACTTTGTCCTCAGCCTTCGATCATCGCTTTCACTGATTGCCTTGTCAATCTCCATTATGTCTTGAACTCTTTCTGCACGAAAAACAGATTCAAAC
The DNA here is from genome assembly GCA_963454935.2 of Ilex paraguariensis. NCBI lineage: Eukaryota > Viridiplantae > Streptophyta > Magnoliopsida > Aquifoliales > Aquifoliaceae > Ilex > Ilex paraguariensis. The sequence continues at coordinate 260,616 of CAUOFW020007135.1, read as the reverse complement.
CAAATGGGTCCTAACTAAATTATTCTTTCAAAAAATAGAGGCTCAAAAGTCAAAACAAAGCAAGGGAAACGGGTCTATATGAGCTCAATAAAATCCTCGTTCTGTCGAAAAATACAAGCTCAAAACAGAACAGAGAAATGGGTTTATGTGTATCAGAACAGAGAAATGGGTTTGTGTATTCTGGAGAATTTTCATTCTTTCGGAAAATAGATTCAAAACAAAAACCAAATACAAAAGGGTGTCAATGAATTATAAACAACGTCATTCTTCGTAATGTTCTAAAACTGAAATTTACCTGTCAAAGGGTTCAAGCACTGAGCTTGGACGGCTCAGAAAGGTATGAAGATTTAGTGTTGGGTTTCTATTTTTGGACTCAAGAAATATATATATTAGGCTGGACTGCACGGTGCAATGCGAATGAACAGATACCGCAGACAATACAACCAAAACAAATTCACGGGTGAGACGTTTCGAGCGGTTTAGTATTAAAAAATATTTTACTCAGATTTTATTTATTTATTAATAAATTAATTACAAATTATACCATAAAGGATTTATTGAATCTTAATTTATATATTCAAAGATCAAAAATTTTATTTTATACTATTAAAAATATAAATTTGCATCAATATGCACATGAAACTTAAAATTAAATGGATAAATTACGCTTAAACCTTCTCAAATTTGTCACTTAATTATTAGACCCTCATATTTAAAATATTACACTTACACCCCTAATATTTATACACATATAACACATAACCCCCTATTATTAATATATGTTAAAAAAATGATGTCATCCTAATAAATAGTTATAATTTTTATATTACTCTTTATTTTGTGGATCGCTATACTCTAAAGTTCAAAATTAAGTTTGCCCTTTAACTGTCTAATACTAGGGGTGTCAATCATGTCGGGTTAAACGGTTACGTGTCGGGTTAAACGAGTGACGGGTGAAAAACGTATAAACTCATACACAACACGTTTAATAAACTGGTAAAAAATGTCAACACGAAGACGACTCGTTTAATAAACAGGTAACACGACACAACTTATTTAACCCGTTTAATTTTAAAAAAATTATTTCAACAAATTTTAATATTCCATTTTTTTTACTACTAATTGCACTTACCTCAAAAAAGAGAAATTTTAAATCAAATATCATAAAAATAATACTTGAAGGCTTTAAAAAAAAACAATAGGCTATTGTCTTTTATAAGCAACTCACCCTCTCCATTTCCCCTCACTTTCTAATGTGGGACAAAATCAAAAGACATTGGTTTGTCTGTCTTTGAAGTGCCCTACAACTCCTCTCCTTTGTCTTTGAAAAATAAGACTTGAAGGCTTTAAAAATAAAAGCAAGAGGTCATTGTCTTTTATAGGCAACTCAACCCCCTCTATCTCTCCTCATTTTTCAATGTGGGATAAAAACAAATGACATTTATTTGTCTTTGTCTTTGAAGTGCTCTCCAACTCTTCTCTTTTGTTTTTGAACTACTATTTTACTTTTTTTTTTATTGATTTCTTTACTTCTTTTTTCTTGCTAAAATTTTAAAATAATTATTAATTTATTATTATATTAATTTTATTTAAACGGATAAACGTGTGATAAACGATTTGACAAGTATCATCCGAATACGACCCGTTTATTAAACGTGTTTGGTGTGTCAACCCGTTTATCACCCAAACCCTTTAACATCTCACTCAAACTTGTTTAACTCGTGTCGGTTAATCGTCTCGTGTCAAATTTTGACAGCCCTATCTAATACAATACAAATATTATATAATATTCAAGAGTACTGGTATTATATAATATTTTTTATATCCAATGCAATATATCACTTAAAAAAAATAATTTGAATGCCCAATTAAGAGAACATTTTTAGTTATATTTAAATTCTCGAGGTGTATAGGTATAATATTTCAAAAGTTAAAAGATTTCAGGTGATTAAGTAATAAATATGAGGGGGCTATGTGTAATTTATCCATTTAATTTTAGTGTAAGATTTTTTATCTTTAAATGTGTAAATTAAAATTTGAGAGATCTTTCAAAATGTAATTTGTGATTAACCCTTTATTAATTCATGTTTAACAGATGGTATTATATCAAATTTGTATAGTTTATAAATTTTGTATATTTAGTATATAAATAAATGAATCGTGTTATATATATTTTGTACTTAATTTAATCCATACCGATTCGTTTATTAATCAATAAATCTATTTATTTGTGAAACGAAAACTCAAACCCTCTAATTTCGTATTGTATTAAATTTGTATACCAATTATAATTCCAATTTCAGCATATATTCGTTAACATTTCCGTGTTGTAGAAAAATGGTATATGTTTTAGGAACAAAACATTTTTTGGAATATCACCACCATGGATGGGGTCCATGGTGGTGACATTCACTATGTGTGTTTTTAATTCTCAAGTTGGCCTCACCAAAAAAAAATAAAAAATTCTCAAGTTGGAAATACATTTCTCATCCAGTAAATATTTAAGAGTAATGTTATTTCCATAAAAAAAATTGATAATATTTGTTGACTCTTAAAATTACTATCACTGTTCTAACTACGAGTCCTAACATTTATTATAATTCAGTATCGATTCAATGATCGTAATGGAATGAGTCAAATACAATATGTCAATATTTTTTGTCTAAATAATATTTCTCAATATTTAATGCAATGATGAATCTAGGAGAGAGAAAGAGAGATTTCGTTGGATATTTAATGCAATGACTCATGTTGACGATGTCCGTTATTAATATTTGTTAATAAATTATATTTCAAAAAAAAAAAATATCAAATATTTTAAATTTTATAACTAAAATTTTTGTTCTATTATGAAATTCATTGAAATAAAATTAAAATAAAAATCTTATTGTTTCTTAAAACATTATAATTAGTATATAATTATACTATCTATTGAAATTTAATTTAGTTGTTTAAACTACCAAATAAAACTATAAAATTACCCCAAATAAAGATATTGTGTCCATTATAATTTGACTATTTGTTTATGTTTTTAGTTTTATTCTAATATATTAATTATGATTTTTAAGAAAAAATTAAATTTTTATTTTTGATTTTATTTTAATAAATGACATAATAGAACATGAATTTTGGTTATAAAATTCATGTTGGATAAATTACATTTAGACTCCCTGAGATTTGTCACTAATACACTCAGATCCCCTCAGGTATGATAATTTACACTAACTCCCCCTCACAACAACGGTTTGCAAACCGCGCAAACAGAAAAACTAAAAAGACTAATTAACCCTTTCCAATAACCCAAATAAACTTAACCTTGGACAACTTATTCCAACCGTAAAATTGTCACAATCCATATCCAAACAACCTCAAACACATAAATAACCCCACCACTTCATCTTCCTCAAAGCCATTGTCCCAACTCCGACTCACCACCATGCACACCCACCTGCCTCCGACCATACTATGAACTCCACCAGTGACGCAACCCACCATCCCCTCACCCCAACGTCCCCAAGTGCGTACCCCAACCCTACCTCGCTGCCAACACCAAATGAAAACCCACCTCGTTGCTTGTCCCAACTCCAGCTGACCACCATCCCCACCCACTTACCTTCAACCACGCTATTAACTCCACCAGTGATTCAACCCACCATCCCCCAATCACCCACCCCAACGCCCCCAAGTGCCTACCCTAACCCTAACTCATTGCCAACACTCGATGAAACCCACCCCTTCCCATCTTCTTCCTCTCATATGCCTCATCTCTTTCGTGATCTTCTCACACACTCAACCGCACACAGTTGAGTTGTGATTTTGGGGTTTTGTGTGGTTGTGCCATTGCAATTGATCTCTGTGTGTGTTGTGGTGGTGGTGGCAGCGTGCCTGGATGTGAGAAAGAGAAACAAAGAGAAGGACAGATGGATTATTTCTAATTAATTCTATAAGAGTATTTTAGGAATTAAAATTTTAAAATATGGCGACATCATCAAATTTTGACAGTTAACGGTAGGATTTATGTGATACATACTTACCTTGAGGGGTGTCAGTGTAATATGTCATATCTGAGGGGGTCTATGTATTTTAGTAACAAAGTTTAGGTGGGCTAAATGTAATTTTTTCATTCATGTTCTATTATAAAAGAATTAGACCAGTTGTTCTATTTTTTAGTTTTAATCTAATATATAGTATAATTATATACTAATTACGTTTTTTAAGAAAAAATTTTTTATTTTTATTTTTGATTTTATTTCAATAAATAATACAATAGAACATGAATTTTGATTTGTAAAATTTAAAATATTTGATATTTTATCTTTAATTGAATTAATTTTTGGTCTAAGTATAACATTTTAAACTTAACAGATCTAAATATTATACGTCGACATACTTCAAAGGGTTTGAGTGTAATTTACTAATGTATATATTAACGGACATTGACAACAAGAGTCTAAGTGTTACGCGCGTACAAACCTTAATAAGTCTGTGTGTAATATTTCAAATATAAAAGAGTCTAAGTAATTAAGTGACAAATCTCAAAGAGTCTAAGTGTAATTCTTTTTTTTTTTTTTAATATCAAAAAAGTTATATTTTAGTACCCCAAAAAATATAGAGGACTATTATAATCTAGGCATCTTCTTGAGGCATAATTTGATGCCTTGATTAGATTCCGGAGTTGAGAATAGTTAAAAAAAAAAAAAAAAAAACTGTTCATAGACACCACACTTGCCCCACCAAATTGCTTGTTGAATATTTTCCTAGTAACGCTAGGCTGACAAAAAAGAGAACTAAAAGTATGTATTAAATGGTGTGGTATTATCATAACGGTAATGTTGGTCTCACTTTCCTCTAGTCCGCAATTGCCTGGATGGCGTGGACTTATAGGTCCTTTTCTGGTGTGTTTGAGTTGTGTGATATGTGGATTTTGTGTGTATTTGACCTAAAAAAGAATGTTGGTCTCACTTTTGTGCATTTAAAATTTAAAATTTGTTTATTATAGCAATGTCACATTATTTGATCCATATTTTTTGTTTAAATATAATATTTACTTATATTTTTTTCACAATATCTCCTAAAACCACTATCAAATAGCCCCTATGTAAAAGGAATTTGTCCTCTGGGAGGTATTCTCTTTGTTTGCTTTTTCAAGTGATCAAAGAATCATATTTATACATCAAGCAATCCAAAAACAAATTTTATGAGGGGTCTAAAATAAAAGTTAAGGGTTGATGGAGAAAGGAAGGATTTACATTGAAAATGAACCCTTTAAGGGCTGGTTGGTAAGTTTTACTATTTTCGAATTAGATTGGATTAGGTAGACCAATCCAAACTCATTGAATTAAATTTTTGGGATAAGTTTTGATAGGAATATTATCATATCCCATGTTTGGAAATTGTAGGATTGGAATAAAAAAACATGTGAGCTCTATAATGTGACATAAATCAAATGTTCTGTATTGCAATGCTGTCTTTTGACTTTAATACCATTCATCCAACTCAATTTTTATTCAATACAAGGACATTTTAGTAATTTAGACCCTAATCCCAATGGAACAAATTTGAACTATCTTAAAACTCAAATATATGGAGTAAAATTCACTATTCATATTGGGTTGGGGATAGCCCAATTGTTTAATTCTCCTCGGGCTATGTGGGATTCTGGACTATTTTTGTTTTAATATTACAAATTTAAAACCTTTCTGAAGAACCGACCTTAGCTCAGTTGGTAGAGCGGAGGACTGTAGTGGGAAACAACCGATAGCTATCCTTAGGTCGCTGGTTCGAATCCGGCAGGTCGGATTTTTTGTTTCTTTTCCGAGGATGCTTTTTGCACTTCTATATCCTCAATCCGAGATTTCTTTCTTTTATTACTTTCATTTTTTTTTTATTATTAAAAGGATTGAACCACAAAAGTGGTAAGAATAATTATTGATAAAAATACTCATAAAAGTGATTAAAAAAAACCTATAAAAGTAATAAATCACCCACAAAAATTGTAATTTTTTTTTATTAAAATAGAAAAAAAAATTCGATATTCAAGTCAANTGCACTTCTATATCCTCAATCCGAGATTTCTTTCTTTTATTACTTTCATTTTTTTTTATTACTAAAAGGATTGAACCACAAAAAGTGGTAAGAATAATTACTACAACATTGATAAAAATATTCATAAAAGTGATAAAAAAAACCTATAAAAGTAATAAATCACCCACAAAAATTGTAAATTTTTTTTATTAAAATAGAAAAAAAAAATTCGATATTCAAGTCATNCGAGATTTCTTTCTTTTATTACTTTCATTTTTTTTTTATTATTAAAAGGATTGAACCACAAAAGTGGTAAGAATAATTATTGATAAAAATACTCATAAAAGTGATTAAAAAAAACCTATAAAAGTAATAAATCACCCACAAAAATTGTAATTTTTTTTTATTAAAATAGAAAAAAAAATTCGATATTCAAGTCAAGTCCCGATTCATAGTGTGTTAATTTTTATTATAGATTCATAAGATAATAATTGTTAGTGGAGAGAAAGCATAGAGTAGCTCTTACTTTTGTGTGTGATTCATTTAATTTATTTACCTAATTTACTAACATACTTATTCATAACCATTAGATTGATAGTAATCCTTAATATTTATTGAAATCCGCAACTAATCCAATAATTGTAATAGATTATGTCGACAAATTATGCTATCAAAATTAGGCTTAAATATCATTATTAGTCAACTAATGAAGCAACAGCTGAAGCAAAAACATGGACTACAATTACAAGAAGTACACACTACGCATTTGAAGGTAGTAAGGTACAATGTAATAATCAAACTAAAATGTTAAATGGGTGCTCTCTATCTCCCACAACGAGGAAATGAGACCCCTCTTCAATAACCATCAAACCATCCTTGTTAGCTTTACTAAGGTGCTTGCAAGGGTTCAATACAAATTCAATTTCAGCTCTTTCCCCTGCACTCAATCTCACACTCTCGAATCCAACCAACTGTTTCATTGGATTCCCTTCACCAACCTTGGGCTGCCTCACAAATAGTAATACTGCATGCTTACCGGCCATCTCCCCATGATTTGTGACTCCAACAATAGCTGAGAATTTCATCTTCTTACAGAACTCTATCCCGATTTCTGAAACTGATGTGTAACGATTGGAATCTGAGGTTTCGACAGCCTGAGTTGTTGAGGACTGATTAAGGTGGAGCTTGTTTTGTATAACGGACACGAACTCATAAGTGTAGTTTGAGTAGCTAAGACCATAGCCGAATTCATAAACTTTTCTGCCATTGTAAAATCTGTAAGTGCGTCCAGGGTAGCCTGAGGAAGGTTCAGGCCTCATCCTCATGTCTGTCATTAGTACTCTGGTGAAATCTTTTGGATACCAAGTGACAGGTAACTTTCCTCCTGCATTGACAAAAAGAAGTGCACCATCAAAGTATTGAATCAGTTGGTTCTTTAAGTAGTGTGTTTCAAACTGTGAAGTGTGAACAACTTGTGTTTTGCATTATGTTGTTAATAAATTTTACCCGGGTTATGGTCACCAAAGATGATTTCTGCTAGTGCAATCCCTCCTGCTTCGCCTGGATAACCACCCCACAAGATGCTTCCAATTTTTGGGTCATTTTTCGCAAAAGTAATATCAACCGGACCTCCACAAAGCAGCACCAAGACAACAGGTTTCTTTGCAGCATTAGCAATGCTCGTGACAAGACTTTCTTGCTTCCCTGGAAGCACCAATTCCATGCGATCATGGTTCTCCCTCTCTTGACTTTGATCCAACCCCATTACTAGTATCACATAATCTACCTCTTTTGCCAGGTTCATTGTTTCATTGATTGCAAGAGAAGTACAGTTCACAGCTGAATTGCAACCCGGGTGATACAATACATTTTTTACATAACTCTGCAGTCCTTGCAACGTTGTGACGTTTTTGCAAGGAAAACCTTCATAATTTCCAACTAGTGTTTGTGTGCTATTGGCGTTGGGGCCTATAACAGCAATAGACATGGTTTTGGTCTTTGAAAGTGGGAGGAGCCTGTCAGAGTTCTTTAAAAGGACAATCCCATTTCGAGCAGATTCAAGGGCTAGTTCCTGGTGCTCTTGGGTGCACACCTGGCTTGGACCGATATCACCGAAAAGCTGTTTGCTTGGGTCACCATTGAACAGCCCTAGCCGCATTCTAACAGAGAAAAGGTTGTGGAGGGCTCTGTCTATCTCAGATTCTGGCAATTTTTTCTGTTGAACTGCTGATATGGTATATTTCCTCAAGTAAGAACCACAGTCAACATCCATGCCTGTGACATCATTTGTTTTGGACAAATTATACGGTAAATTTATTAGTTCAATCAATGAAGTTTGTTAGAAATTCATCTATGGATGTATTTGTAGAAGGATGAAATGTACCAGCTTTAAGAACATCCGCAACTGCGTCTTCTGGTAATTTAGCATAACCTTGAACGTCATGAATGATTGAGACAGCATCACAGTCCGAGGTAATGTATCTGTTCAAAAGAAAAGGCAATATATCAGTGGTATTGATAACGTAATCTTGAACCTGAATTCATTTATTCGGAACAAATTTACCCTTGAAAACNCGCAACTGCGTCTTCTGGTAATTTAGCATAACCTTGAACGTCATGAATGATTGAGACTGCATCACAGTCCGAGGTAATGTATCTGTTCAAAAGAAAAGGCAATATATCAGTGGTATTGATAGCGTAATCTTGAACCTGAATTCATTTATTCGGAACAAATTTACCCTTGAAAACTCCATTGTCCACGAGCCACATGGGATAAAAGATTATGATCAGCACAGTTTGGAACCCCATTAACACGATTGTATGCGCACATTATCCCACTGGCTTCCCCTTGTTTTATGCAGCTCTCAAATGGTGGCTGGTAAGTATCTGCCAAATCCTGCATCGTGACCTGAACAACCCAAACCAACAACATTGAAAAGAAAGGAAAAACACCAAGAAAAATTATTTAACAAAGTATGTTGCTACATAGAAGATCAAATATAAAAATATCTTAAAAGTCACCAAATTAACAAGCAAAGGGAGTACACAGAAGAATGTGATTCTCTACCCCCTAAAATACAGTTAAGTAAAGCACAGTGCAACCTAAACTTCTTGCTTCTGTGAACCATGTTATTAGGGTTCCATCAATTTGTTCTACTTTTTCTTTTACCAAACATAAATAAAACTTACAAAAATGAAAATCAATGTTGGAAAAATATCCTCAAACCAAGCTCAGATAAATACAAAATTCAACGAAGGACTCCCACCTGTCTAATCCTTTTTATTTTCATGTGGATGATTTCTGAAGGGTAAGATGGATCTATTTTAATGTATTTTCTCTCCATTTTTTTTCATGACCACTTACCATGAATTCCAGTGGAACAATTGTATAAGTGAGACATCACTAATGCACTCTGGGTGTTTTACTAAGGAGTGAATTGGAGAAAAAAAGTATCGGAGTGAATTTGGATCTGAGACCCACTACACTAATTGGGGAAAAAACTGAACAGCAAAAACAACAGCATTAAGTAAAGACCATAAGGTTAGAGACTTACATGAGCATCAAAGCCATAACGATTGACACCATTCCAGCTATCCAAATCATAAGCAGTGAAGTGCTTGCAACAAGCAGAGGCCTGAAGTTGTCCATCCTTGAGCTGCCCACCTTCAAAACTGTCCCCTTGCAAGCCTCTAACAAAAGACACTGCATACTTCCCAGCAACCAATGGGTCTTCCCCAGGTGTCTCCTGCCCTCTCCCCCACCTTGGGTCCCTAAACACATTTATATTTGGTGCCCAAAATGTCATCCCTCCCGCTTGCCCTTCGTTGTAAATTGCTCTAGCCTCTGTTCCAATTGCCTGCACACATTCCCAATGATAAATTAGGATCCTTGTCATCACTTTTTTGTCCAACTCAGTGATTCTTCCTCAATTGGATGAAAAACAAATTAGTTAGAAACTAGGAGAAATCATTTTCTTCTAGGAAAACAGTGACACAAAAGGTGAAAAAAATTAGGTGATACATAACAGCCTCCTTTGGTAATTTACAATTTATACTCTTTAATTTNGAAACTAGGAGAAATCATTTTCTTCTAGGAAAACAGTGACACAAAAGGTGAAAAAAAATAGGTGATACATAACAGCCTCCTTTGGTAATTTACAATTTATACTCTTTAATTTGGGTCAAGTTTCAATTTTTTTTTGACCTGANAAACAGTGACACAAAAGGTGAAAAAAAATAGGTGATACATAACAGCCTCCTTTGGTAATTTACAATTTATACTCTTTAATTTGGGTCAAGTTTCAATTTGGTCACTCATATTCCACTTGAAATGAAGCCTCAATTCAAATCTTCTTATTTCCATATAATTGATGTAACACATTCCGTACCCAAAGTCATTTCTCCAATCAAGCATTCTGGACTATGATCAGCGGAAAATAAACAAGCTAAAGACACTCAAAACTAGTTCCTTAGGACCAAAGAAACAGACAATGGCTCTTCAATTCGAGAATATTTGCCTCAAGATCAAAAATAAATTCAGTACATTCAAGAACAACAAAAAATTTCTTTGGGGGCCAAAAAGTTCTATAAGATAATTGGAAATATTATTTTAGTTTGTGTTGTATGGTGTGATTTATTTGAAATACCAAATAAAGAAGGTCATGAATAGAAAGTTTAGAAACTCAACTAAAACCTTGAGTACTTGGATTGTTCTAACAAAAATTTGAGAGATCAAATTGAAACTTGATCCATTGTTAAAGGGTATAAATTGTAAATTACCCTTACTCCTTTACATGTTGAGCATTCAAAGGAAGATGATATTGATATTTGCTAGATTTTTGCATATCTAACTGTTACGGAAAATTTATTACCATCATTAACTACAGATTATGTCTCTTTTTTGGAAATTTAAATACAGATTATGCCATGTTAAAAAAAAAAAAAAAGTGGAGCCAATATGGTTTTCAAATATTATAGCTGTGTACGAGTTAACTCAAACATGGACTCACCTTGCCAATACGATACCAGAGATTGGCATCGAAGGAAGCAGCCGAGAGAATCACTTGAGGAAACATCGTGGCAGAAGAAATAGTCCCATTGAACCGGATGCCATGTCCATGCCTAGAAACACCATGCAAAGCTTCTGACCACCACTGGTATGCGGAAATGCCGAGTCGAGGAATCTCCGGCGCTGTGGTAACGAGTTGGGAGATCTTTTCGTCCAGTGTGAGGCGAGAGATGAGGTCTTCGACTCGCTGGGGGATGGGTAACGCTGAGTTACAAAATGGGTAAGATTTGGTAGGTGGGTTGGACGAGTCACAAGAGAACGGAGGCTGAGCAGACTCAGCACAGAATATGAGTGTCGAGATCAAAATGAGATTGATAAGAGCATTTCTTTGGACTCTCATTTTTTGTTATGTTGCTGAGAGAGAGAGAGGTGATTGGTGAAGTGAAGCCTTTCATCATATATAAGGACAAGAAGGTGACTGAGCTGGTATTGGTTTGCATGGGAGGAAGCTCTATGGCGCCTAGTGGAGGATTTTGAAAAGAGGAAAGGATGGGCATGTGAACTTCGCGAAAATTTTTAGAAAGGAAAATGCAGCATCGGCTTAAAAAATGTATTTGATAATTATATTTCATTAAATTCAATTAAATGTAATTATCAAATACATTTTTTAAATTCAAATAACATTTCTCAAATTATAAACTTAACGGTTGATTTCATCATTTAATAAAAATATAATAAATAAACAAATAAATTTCTTACAATTCAATAACTATTCGATTGACGAAAGCCAATAATCATTTGTGTAAGGAAAAATGCTATTTGGATCTTATTTTGTGACTTTTTTTTAGAGAAATAATAATGTACAACTATTAAATTGATTATGAGTTTCATCTAATATTAAAACTCAAATAATTCAATGATTATATTAAAACTCAACTAATTTAACGATTATATTAATAATTGTAACTGATTTTGTGTAATTATGTTGGTGTAATGTTGATATAAAAAAAGAGAATAAGGAGAGAGAGTAGGGTGAGAGAAAATAAGGGAGAGAGAGGAAAAAATCAAATTAAATCTTTATATATGTGAAAATAAAATAAATTATCAATAAGAGAGACAGAGAGAAAAAAAAATATGAGAGATATAGAAAGAGTAACGGCGAGAAAGAGATAGAAAAAAAATAGGGCAGAAAGAGTGATAGAGTAATGGAGATAGAGAGAGTAACAGTCTCAGAAATAGAANGGAGAGAGAGTAGGGTGAGAGAAAATAAGGGAGAGAGAGGAAAAAATCAAATTAAATATTTATATATGTGAAAATAAAATAAATTATCAATAGGAGAGACAGAGAGAAAAAAAAATATGGGAGATATAGAAAGAGTAACGGAAGAAAGAAAATAGGGCAGAAAGAGTGATAGAGTAATGGAGAGAGAGAGAGTAACAGTCTCAGAAATAGAAGAAAGAGAGTGAAAAAATAAGAATTATATATAATTTAAGGAAGGGTAAGTAAGTAAAATAAATAAAAAGGTCATTTAAATTTTGTACCTAATTACAAAATATTTTATTAAAATTGAACTTAATAAAGTAAACAACTTATTCATACACTTTCTCTCAAATAAGTCTAAAAAAAATGTAAAAATATGAAAAAATACNAATTTCATACAATTCAATAACTATTCGATTGACGAAAGCCAATAATCATTTGTGTAAGGAAAAATGCTATTTGGATCTTATTTTGTGACTTTTTTTAGAGAAATAATAATGCACAACTCAAATAATTCAATGATTATATTAAAACTCAACTAATTCAATGATTATATTAATAATTGTAACTGATTTTGTGTAATTGTGTTGGTGTAATGTTGATATAAAAAAAGAGAATAAGGAGAGAGAGTAGGGTGAGAGAAAATAAGGGAGAGAGAGGAAAAAATCAAATTAAATCTTTATATATGTGAAAATAAAATAAATTATCAATAAGAGAGACAGAGAGAAAAAAAAATATGAGAGATATAGAAAGAGTAACGGCGAGAAAGAGATAGAAAAAAAATAGGGCAGAAAGAGTGATAGAGTAATGGAGATAGAGAGAGTAACAGTCTCAGAAATAGAAGAAAGAGAGTGAAAAAATAAGAATTATATATAATTTAAGGAAGGGTAAGTAAGTAAAATAAATAAAAAGGTCATTTAAATTTTGTACCTAATTACAAAATATTTTATTAAAATTGAACTTAATAAAGTAAACAACTTATTCATACACTTTTTCTCAAATAAGTCTAAAAAAAATATAAAAATATGAAAAAATATTCCATTTGACGAGTCTTGATCCCGTAGCAGCCCAATCCCATTTGGGAGTGTCGCAAATGACTATCAAGCTAAATATTAAGTGGTTGTGACATATTTATAATAATTGAGAAACAAATACTATGTCACTTTTCTAAAATTTCTTGAGCTACATATCAAACCAAAATCGTGTTCACTCTCTATTTTTCAAAAAATCAATTCTTATTGTATTTTTTTTTTTTTTTGGTCTGTGGTCAAAATATGAATTGTTTAAGCATGTTTTTTTATTATTGGTTATTTTAAGGATTCATGTAAGATTTGATATGTGATCTATTAAGATTTTGTTTTTAGTATCCAATTGATCTTCTTTACTATTTCAATATTTTCTTTCTATAGCTAGTTTATCTTTAAATCTCGTGAGATTGTCTTTCCTAAAATAGCTATGTGGTTCATGTTGTTTCACTTTGAAAGATTATTGAAAAAATTATGACACTTGATTTCTTTTTCATATTTCATTAAGATATTGAACTTTAATTGACAACCCATCAACACAAGTATGCCACAAATTCAAACCCATTTATTAGTATCTTCAAATTAGCAGTAAAACTATTTGTCACTTACTTCTCAACTTCTTTTCAAGAGGAAGCCTTATACACTTGTACAACCAATTTTTTTTATTTATATTCTCACTCGTGGTTAAAAATGTATTTTCAATAAATTTTATTATATTTCTTTTGTTTAAGAGGTTACACAAATTGGTTGAAATTCTAATTCTATGCCAATTTATTTTTAATTCTACACATTTTTTTTATGTATAANAATTGGTTGAAATTCTAATTCTATGCCAATTTATTTTTAATTCTACACATTTTTTTTTATGTATAATTCTTCACTGCTCCTCGATAACTTGCTCAAAATCAGCTATTCAACTTTAAAAAATGGAGTGAAATCCCCTTCAATACACTTTCAATTTCCTACAAGTAGATCATGTACTTTGAATTCAAAGATTCACCTTTATAAATAACTCCTAAAACCACACACATACACAGGATCTACTGTTGAAAAAATCTTAAGAACTACTGCACAAGTAGATGAATCTGAATCCCAAAAAAAATTGCTTATCCCTTGAAATTTACAGAGCCTTTCATAATCTGTTCTATGATACGATAAATATGGTCAATGGCAACCCAAGAACACTGTTCTGTGGCATTGGTTCTTTTGAAGCAGCTCAAAGTGGCATTGTCCTTTTGAAAAACCTCCCTGGCACCCCACTTTCCAAGACCAAAAGAGAGTACCCAGTATAATAGATCCTGATGCCGATGCCCACATTTTTTCCTCCACAACTATCGAGGCTATGCTTGCAAAAGCTTTGTACACGCCACAAAGAATTCAACTAGAACTTGTGAAAAGCTTGCAAAAGCTTTGGCTCCAAGGTTTAACCTAGAACTTGTGGCTCCAAGGTTTCAACTAGAACTTGTTAACATATAGTTCAGTAATCTTCTACCATATACGATGTCTCTATTCAACTACCCACCAGATGAAAAATGAAAACGTATTTACCTGAGAGAAAGATTGCCATGCACCAATATACAAGACCTGCAAGTGAGTCTTCCCATTGAATTGCCACCTGTAACAATTCAATAGTGAGAAAAAAAGTAGTGCTAACCTTTTTGATCAAATATATCAGTTCCATCACACACTACTTGTGACATCCAACCCCATACTAATGACAACACTCACCCACATTCAACTATTTCCAATCACTGTATATACTCATTACTTCTCAAGTGTATGANTACCCACCAGATGAAAAATGAAAACGTATTTACCTGAGAGAAAGATTGCCATGCACCAATATACAAGACCTGCAAGTGAGTCTTCCCATTGAATTGCCACCTGTAACAATTCAATAGTGAGAAAAAAAGTAGTGCTAACCTTTTTGATCAAATATATCAGTTCCATCACACACTACTTGTGACATCCAACCCCATACTAATGACAAGACTCACCCACATTCAACTATTTCCAATCACTGTATATACTCATTACTTCTCAAGTGTATGATTCCTAAAACTGGTCGCTACAAGCTTTATTTTTGCTTTTCTTATCTTTTCTTTCTCAAGTACATGTTTCATAATATAATGCACTCAAAAGATGAAAAGTACAAAAGCAATACACATCAAGAGCCATGTTCATATATATTAGATAACCATAACTTGCAGTAAGTTGACTACTAGAAACTACAAAACTTTGGCCAGAAATCTGCATCTTTGAAAAGTGCTTCTACTTTCTCAATACTTGTTAATATGACCAAATCAGTTTACCAAAAAAATATTGAACTACAGAATAGTGTCTAAAGCAAGCATTCCAGTCCTCAATCAACACTACTGTTTATGCAGGCACCCCATAATGCGAATCAAACAAAAGGAGAATCAATAGTAACNATGAAAAGTACAAAAGCAATACACATCAAGAGCCATGTTCATATATATTAGATAACCATAACTTGCAGTAAGTTGACTACTAGAAACTACAAAACTTTGGCCAGAAATCTGCATCTTTGAAAAGTGCTTCTACTTTCTCAATACTTGTTAATATGACCAAATCAGTTTACCAAAAAAATATTGAACTACAGAATTGTGTCTAAAGCAAGCATTCCAGTCCTCAATCAACACTACTGTTTATGCAGGCACCCCCATAATGCGAATCAAACAAAAGGAGAATCAATAGTAATAACCCCATGCAATAGCCCATTGATCCTAACTCACAATAATAGTAGTCCACAATTATAAATAAGCTGAAAGCATGAAAAGATAAGGCTCGAACAAAGTTACCTCTTCACAAGAGCTTGTCATAGAATAGTTGCAACACATCGTCACCTAAACAGATAAGCAATCCCGAGTTCAGTACATGATTGTACTTCACATCACGGAGAGGATGCTTCCAAGATTTAAGACGTTGAGCAACCATTAACGACGGCAAATCTTGCAATAGCAATTCATGTGTTACTTCATCTCCAAAAACAAATGACCGGTGATTATTTCTGTCGACAATTGCTGATTTTTGCAGTCGGACAACATCTAAATTGGCACATGTAGATCCTAACTTTTGATAACAATTGTTACCCAATCTCCTGTAAAGAACATGAAAGCCCTGGACTCCTTGACCCACGGAAGAAGCGGATGGAGTAAGCAAAGGTTGGGAAATATCCAGGTCACCAGCAATCTCAACTTTGGGACGGAACGAAGCAACAATATCATCAGTTCTAGGACAATAAGCAAGAGATACACAAACTCCTTGATTCTCCGATTCAGGTATCAAAAATTGCCTTCAACGAAAGTCAATAGATTATTAAAAAATTCCATCACAATGCAGACAGAGAAACAGTCTCGGAATTCCAAAACACCATCAACCTTCGGTAATCAAAAAGACAAAATTGTATTATTTAGAGTACAGATGAAAAAATATTTGTTCACATGATTGGTATTCCTATCTCAAAAAGGCACCATATTCAGAAATTTGACAAAGTTGCCGGGCACTGTTAACTATTGATTCCAACAAGTTGTCATCCAAAAGCAATCAAACCTCACATTTACACCAACAAAATGCATGTGTCAATGGAACAGCAGGGGATTGCAAATCTACCCACATCAAGACAAGATTAGCAATTTGCCAACAATTCCTTGGACAAAAATACCACATATGACATATCATACAAGAACTTGGTAAAACATTTTAAGTGCCCAAAAAAACTTGTTAAAAAATTGTCATTTAAAAATTTCTTCCTCTCAATAGATCCTGCTGTAACACCTATGATCTGAACGTTAATAAATAAGATGGACTATGTTATTTGGTGGTTTTGAAATGGTTGTAGTAAAAATGTTGGTTTGAAAATGCGCAAATACACATTAAGGGTAAAATCGTCCAATAAAAGTATCGGCGGATCGAATTTTGGGAAAAAGAGAAATTTCTTAGATTTAGAAAATCATTAAATTTTATAACTTCATATTTAGGTAAAAAAAACATAATTTCGATATTAGGGTTTAAACCTAATTCCCCATGCATGTTGGAGGCTTGACACCTCACTAAGAGAGGTGTCTCCCTCATGTGTGTTCTTATCCATGCAAGGGAATGATGGCAGTATTTGAAGAGAGCGTTTTAAGGGGCTGGGGCTAACAAGTCGATTGTCCAAGAGAGAAGCAAGAAACGGGAGAGAGAAGCTTGAAGAGGTCAAAGTGAGATCTCTATACACATAACCTTCAGCAAAACCATTAGAGTCTATAGTTCAAACTTCAAACCTTGTTGTGGTCTGCGTAGGGAGAACCAGTGTTATTTAAGGCGTAAAGCGAACCGAAGCGACCAAGGCTCCTAACGCCTAGGCGAGAAGCGAGAAGCGAAGCGACACGCTTTACCGAAGCAAAGCGAACAGTTAAAAAAAATATATATTTTAGTTTAATTACTTCTAAACAATCTAAGTTCTAATTTTATATATACTAAATATTTAAATGCAAGTAAAACCATAAACATTTAAATTAAAACAAACACTAATAATATCTCAAATCTTAATAACAGTCATAACTTAAACATTTAAATTCAAACAAATACTAACAATTGTATACATTTTCATATTGACAGGGTAGGACAACAAAAGAAGCAGAATCAGGACAACAGCAGAATTAGCAACAAAAAAAAAAGAAGCAGAATGAGGATAAAAAAAAACAAAAGCAACACAGGACAGCAAAACCGAAGCAGCAACAGAATCAACAAAAAAAAATAGAAGCAGAATGAGCTAAAAAAAAAAACAGAAGCACAATGATCATGACAGGAGCAGAATCAATTGTAAACAATTTCATATGTAATTATGTACTGAATAAAAAAAACAGAACAGAGGCACATTTCACATGTACTAAAATAATTAAACATGGTATAAGCATAGACCACTTTTTGGTACCATTTGTATATATATAAGAAAAGAGAAAAATATAACCAAGACATATCAGAAACACTTCTTTGTAGAAGACTCTATTATTTACCCCCATTCTTGATACTCTTGCTTCCTTTTTCTATCATAATTTTGTCATGCAGTCGCCTGACTCCCACATCCCACAAATATTCTAAATGAATTCAGCAACACAAGGAAAAAAAAAGGAATGTGTTTTGTTCGAAACATTGTTTATTAGAAAAAAAATAAAATAAAATAGACCAGCAATAGTCTAAAAAAAAAGTCATTAGTGATTAAAAAATAAAAGAGACTACTAAAATGTAATCAGAAAAAAAAAAAAAAAAAAAGTGAAGCAGAATCGCCTCTTATAATAAAGCGTTCGCTTTTTCGCTTTTTCTCGCTTTTTTTTCGCTTCCCTCACGTTTGCTTCGCCTGGGGTCCTCCAGGCGAGATAAACTCGCCTCGCCTCGCTTCTCGCCTAGGCGAGCTTTTCAAAACACTGGGGAGAACCATCAAACCCTAATTTAAGCTTTATGTTTGTTTTTAATGGGTCTTTGAAAACATTGGTTTTAAACTCAAAAGGGGACTATGTCTAATGTTTTTGGGGGCCAGAAGTCCATTTCTGGGCTCTATTTGAGCAAAAATGGTCATTTAATTGGTAAAAATCTAGTTGTAGATCTCCCTGAATGAAAAACCATTTTCAGTTCAACTTTGAGCTAATTTTCATGGGTTTCTAGATTGGGTTTGCACAACCTAACACTTGAATCTGAAGAAAAAAAAAAAAAGGGGTAGCTAGCTCTCTCTCTCTCTCTCTATCTTTAGCATCATATATCAACTTGGAGAACATTTTGATTTATTGTAGTGTGGATTAAGGAGCAGCTCCTCCATGTTGTGGCTGTAGGGGGTGGGGACTGTCACCGCCTGACAAAGGCAGAAACGGGGTCCACCGGAGCTATTTGCGTTGAGTGTGTCAATTGAAAAGCACAAGGGACACAACTCAAATATCCATTGCTCGATTTTCCTGCATATTCTGCTCCCAAAATACAAAGAGACTTGTGAGGGCAAATCCAAGGGTGAAAGAGGTGTAGAATGGCATTCGAATCAATCAATTTAGTTGAGAAAGGAGGGCAGATCCAAGGGTGAAAGAAGCATAGAATGGCGTTCAAATCAACCAATTTGGTTGATAAAGGAGGGAGAACAAAGGTTGAGAAATAGAGGTGGTCAAAAAAGGAAGAAGATGGTGGAGGGGCAACCCACACCGACAGAGAGGTGAATTACACCAACAAGAAAGGTGCAATTTAACTTTTCCATATTTTTTTCAATAATTATAAGAATATTTTTGTGGTATAATTTATAACATTTTTATTGTTGGGGATGTTTGAGTTACTAAAACATTGACTTGTTTGTGTACTGGTTTACTTGATTTGTGGTAATCTATTGTAGCAGTTATGATGTTTGATATGTGCTCGATATAATTTAGACCCAAAACAGTTGTTATTGTTTTATGCAACAATTATGTTGTATTAATGTTTATGATTTTTTTGTTGTGTTTTATTGCAATTGTTCATGTATTATCGAATTTATTGTATTTTCTTTAGTGTGATTGGTTTATTGTGTTGATTAATTGGTGTATGTTACTTCATTGAATTGTTAAAATGATCCAAAAATTAATAACTAAAAAATATGTGTTTACCCTATTTATTATCTAACTATTTTGAACGGAATTTAGCCATAATATTATCCTTGATTGGGTAGAGTCGGCCAAGAAATTTACTTTCTACAAAATATCGGATAGAAAGATGAAATACCATAATACTTTCCCATCGGGTAGGGTGAACATCAGTAGGCATGGAAATGTGGTTGGTCCCATAGCACTCCTTTTTTCTTGGGCTTTCTAACGATGGATGACTTGTCAAAATCTGACAATGTTTGCATATTGCACCCGAGTTGACCTTTTTTCCCTTTATCGGATCAGGTTTCAATAACCAATGCAATTTTTAACCAAACCAAGTTTATTTCTATGGACTCTTTTTCATATGCATAATATTTTATCAATTATTTGATAAATGTTCTTGATTAATATGATTGGGTTGAATTCTATTATTAATTTTGGATCCGATGACCATTTTGTGGAACTATGAACTATTGAGTTGTTAAGCTATTATTGTTTACATCCAGTTTATGAAAAGTATCGTGCACAGGGTTTTGAAAATCAGCCGTTACGGCACGTAACGGCCGTTACGTAACAGTAACGGTAGGTACCGATCCCGTTACGATCCGATATAACGAAAGGAATGGATTTCACAAACTTAACGGCCGTTACGGCTCCGTAACGGTCTCGTAACGGCCCCCGTAACGGTAGTTTTGACCCGTTAAGACCCAAAAAAAATGATTTGAGTATAAAACCAAAATTTCAGCCCCAAAAATTGATTTCATCTAAAACCCAAATTCAACCTCGGTCTCCCATCTTCCTTCATTCACTCAAATCTCAAATACATAGTTTAGATCTAAAAAATCTTTCAAATAATCACTTAAAAACGCACATGTATATCCAGATCTAACTTTCTTGAGGTGGTTTTTGAAACTATGTCCTCCTCTGCTCGAAAGAGCTAAACTCCAACTCTGACTGTTGGACCAATGATCAAATCTGAGCTCTCCAATGTTTGATCACTTCTTGGTGTGGTCNTCTTTCAAATAATCACTTAAAAACGCACATGTATATCCAGATCTAACTTTCTTGAGGTGGTTTTCGAAACTATGTCCTCCTCTGCTCGAAAGAGCTAAACTCCAACTCTGACTGTTGGACCAATGATCAAATCTGAGCTCTCCAATATTTGATCACTTCTTGGTGTGGTTGCTGCTTGCTTCGGACGATCGAAGACAAGTGGATTTTGGCTGCAACGCTCCATCGGAATTTCTCACTTCCCTAGTAAACACTCCGGTCCAAGCCACCCACCTGGTCCGCCTCTCTCTTCTTCTTATTTTGTTTTCTTTTTTGTGGTTGTGAGAATATAACGTGTGGTGTTCAACCATTAGCCACCAAATTTTTTTTTTACATTTTAAAATCTACTTATCTATGCACTGTGCACATCAACTACCGGCCCTTTTTTTTTTTTCTTAACTTTTTAAGATCTATTTTACCTATAGATTTCAGCCACTGTCTCTCTCTCTCTCTCTCTTTTTTTTTTTATAAAAAAAATGTAGTGTTGTCTTGTCCATTTAAATATGATAATGTTATATTTGAGGATATATTTTTGATCAAATAAAACATGTGTTTAATTAAAAAATTTTAATAAAGTTTATTCATTATTTTAATAGAGTTTAAATAGGTATCACAATTAAGAATGTTAATCTTGTCATGTTTCGTATCAAGACCCACGAAAAAAATAATTATTGTGTTCTAAGTATTAAAAATTAGTTTAGACTATTTATTATGCTTATTTAATAATTGAATCAATTTTATAATCGTTTGTGCCGGGTTCGTATCAACTGGTCAAATTTGACATCCTTAACCACAATCGAATAATTATTGTGTTCTAATAAAGTTTATTAATTATTTAAATAGAGTTTAAATAGGTATCACAATTAAGAATGTTAATCTTGTCATGTTTCGTATCAAGACCCATGAAAAAAATAATTATTGTGTTCTAAGTATTAAAAATTAGTTTAGACTATTTATTATGCTTATTTAATAATTGAATCAATTTTATAATCGTTTGTGCCGGGTTCGTATCAACTGGTCAAATTTGACATCCTTAACCACAATCGAATAATTATTGTGTTCTAATAAAGTTTATTAATTATTTAAATAGAGTTTAAATAGGTATCACAATTAAGAATGTTAATCTTGTCATGTTCGTATCAAGACCCACGAAAAAAATAATTATTGTGTTCTAAGTATTAAAAATTAGTCTAGACTATTTATTATACTTATTTAATAATTGAATCAATTTTAAATATTTCTATATGTGTGTCACTGCGTATCTTACCATTCACTAATTTTATTTGGAGTAGATAGAACATATAAATTAATCTTTTAATCCATTTAATATATTGAGT
Organism: Ilex paraguariensis; assembly: GCA_963454935.2. Classification (NCBI taxonomy): domain Eukaryota; kingdom Viridiplantae; phylum Streptophyta; class Magnoliopsida; order Aquifoliales; family Aquifoliaceae; genus Ilex; species Ilex paraguariensis. The sequence continues at coordinate 238,310 of CAUOFW020007135.1, read as the reverse complement.
TATTATTTCGACATGACGTATACTTTTTTTTGTGACAGAATTGAAAATGTCTCGACATGGCCCAGAAGAAGGTTCACAAAGTAATCCCAGTGATGATATTNTGAAAATGTCTCGACATGGCCCAGAAGAAGGTTCACAAAGTAATCCCAGTGATGATACTGGTTGGAACTTTGCGACAATGGCTACCAATAGACATGATGCAGTATGTATATTTTGTAAAAAAATCATTAAAGGTGGTATTACACGAGTGAAAGAACATTTGGCTGGAAAAAGAGGCAATGTAACATCGTGCCCAGACGTGCCACGAGAAGTTAGAGAATAGATGATGAAACATCTTAAAGAAAGTAAAGATAAAAAAAAAAGATAAACAAAAGAGGAAGGAAGAATTGGAATTCCATCTGAAGGAGGCAATGGTTGGGGATATGTGGACTTGTGTGATGATTCAGATTCTGTGACACAATATCAATTTGAAGAAAATCACAGACGTAGAAGTGTACATGTGCCACAGTATAACGTAGGAGGTAACTCCGGAGGTAGGGGTAATTTTAGAGGTAAAGATGGAGATAGGTTAAGACGATCTCATTCAGTTCGTGAGCAGGATGTTGATGGTAGTGCTCGGCATTGGATTAATTATGATACTCCTAAAGCTAGATTAAGGGAGATGAATCCTGATCTTCTCAGAAATAAAAGTTCTAAGCAACCAAAGATAAATTCAAATCACCAAAAGATTAGAAGGGAAAGGTTAGGAGATATGTTTTCTAAATTCATGTTATATAACAATTTGCCTTTTCATGTAGCAGACTCTCCTTGGACTCAACCAATGCTTGATGTTGCTGCTGAAGTAGGAAAAAGGGTTAAAGGTCCGAATTCTTATGAGGTGTCTGAGATATATTTGAATAAAGAAGCTAATGCAATGAAGGAGTGGATTAAGTCCTTTCGACCAACATGGAAAAAGAGGGGAGTTACTATCATGTGTGATGGATGGACTGGTCAAACACGAGATCACATCATCAACTTCTTGATATATTATAATAAAGGTACAATTTTTCATAAGTTTGTTGATACATCTAATGTAGCAAGTAGGACTTCAGATTATTATTTTCGTTTATTAGATATGGTTGTTGAAGAGATTGGACAAGAATATGTTGTCCAGATAGTGACTGACAATGAAGCAGCTCTTAAGGCTGTCGGAAAGAAGTTGATGGAGAAAAGACCATATTTGTATTGGACAGCGTGTGCAGCACATTGTATTGATCTTATACTTGAGGACATTTCAAAAAAAAAATTTGTTGCAAAGGTTCTAGATGATGCAAAGTCTATCACAAGCTTCATTTACAATTATCCAAGGGTATACCATTTGATGAAAAAATATACAAATGGTAAAGAATTGTTACACCTTTCAATTACCAGATTTGCCACAAATTTCATTGCATTTGAGAGCATTATTAGGCAGAAAGATAACCTAAAGGCTCTGTTCACTTTTGATGACTATAAGGCAACTA
>CAUOFW020007135.1:152890-233028 GCA_963454935.2 Ilex paraguariensis | reverse complement strand
CTCGTGGGATTTGGTGCAAGCACCTTTGACCTTCCCAAATGAGAGAAATGTAAACCCCATGAAAATGACATTTGCCTAAACGTAGGGTCTCTTATGGATACCATACCCTTATTTCGATGAATAGGATACGCCCATCTTGCAAAGACCAAAATTGTGGAAAAATTCCATTATGAAGTGTTCTCAAATATGACTCCTCTCAGAAAAAGAGCCTACCAGGATGCTTCCACAAATTACATCAACCTCCCCACAGAACCATGCTATCTGCACTGCTCTCTCTCCCACCCATCCCCTCTTTTCTCACACTGGTTTGAGGGAACCAAGTTGAAAACTATACTCCTGCATTCTTTTGTCTGTTCCATACTTTCCCTTTGAACCCATGAGTATGTTACAATGAGGTATTTCCACCTAAAAAGTATGTCACCTTGAGATTTTTACCAAATTGAGTACACTATTGACATATTATGTATAATTACCTCTGCTATAGTATGATGAATAGCAATAGCCACAGTCATGTCCACAAAAAGTACTTTTACAATAGTGTAAAAAAATTACTCATGTAACATCATTCCAGCAAATAAGTCTTTGTAACCCTACTATAAACTAAGCTAGTTCCAAACCTTTTTATCCAAAAAACTTCAGGAATTCTAGTTGTCTATCCTGGAATAGAATCACCAAAATTATACAAAAGAAACAAATAATATAAATAGCTCAAATTTGAAGCCAGATTCCCAATTGACCAAGAAAAAATTCCACACCTGCAATGTGAAGCCACTTGAACATCGTTGCCTATCAAATTCGAAATAAAGGTTATGTCCTGTAAGTCATGAAGAACAATCAGAAGTTTCATTCCAAATTGGAAAACAAGACACATAAAAACAAGAAATCCACCAAGCAGAAATTCGTCACCAAAAGATTACCAAGAGTGGCTTGTCCTTGACAACCCCGACTACTAGCCAAGGATCCTGATAGTTTGCTTTGCTGATCTCCTAATAGACCCTCCAAATAACAGGTCCTCTACAAGGGCACAAATTTACAATCAAAAAATTTGGTACTATATGAAAACAAGAATTGAGATACAGTACGCTTCCCATTAGTAAAGCTATCCGTTGAAATATGAAGTGCTATTCATAAGTTCCTCCAATCATACATGATATAAACAAACCCAAAAGTAAGTTCTATGCAATGATCAAAATTTCGTTTTGAAACAACCAAAGCTTTCCGTTTCTATAGAAACCGAATCGAATCGGTGGTTGAACATTCAAGTCAGTGTTATTTAAGGCGTAAAGCGAACCAAAGCGACCAAGGCTCCTAACGCCTAGGCAAGAAGCGAGAAAAGCGAAACGATTTACCGAAACGAAGCAAACAGGTAAAAAATATATATATATTTTAGTTTAATTACTTATACACATCTAAGTTCTAATTTTATACTATATACTAAATATTTAAATGCAAGGGACAACAATCAGCGAGATCAGAGCCTCCAACGTGTCTGTCGATGTGTAGGAACAGAATCAAAATCAAGAAAAAAAAAAAAGAAGCAAAATCTGTGCAGCAAGAAGAAGATCTAGAACCAAAAATGAGAAGAAAAAAAGAGAAATAGAAGAGAGGAAAAAAAAAAGAAAAGAGACTAACCTGTGCAGCGATCAGTCTAGCCTCCAGCGTGAGCAACGACCAGTGAAGAACCCTGTAGGAGCAGCGATCGAGTCTAACGTGAGCAGCGAAGAAATCTGTCAATGCACAGTGAAGAAATCTGTCAATCGAGTCCAGCGTGAGCAACGATATGTAGGAGTCCAACGTGTGCAACGATCTGATTTAAATTAGGGTTTGGATTGTATTTATTTGATAAGGGGATGATTCGATGTATCATATCTTATAAATTTTTTTCCAATTGTCCAATCCAACGGCCCAAATTAAAAATAAAATATTTCGCTTCTAATAACAAAAACGGTCGCTTTTTCGCCTAGCACTTTAAGCATTAGGCGAACGCTTTTCTCGCTTAGTTCACGTTCGCTTCGCCAGGCGAGATAGCCTCTCCTCACTTCGCTTCGCTTCTCGCCTAGGCGAGCACTTTTCACAACACTGATTCAAGTAATATCTTTCAAGGTGTTTGGGAATTTCTCGAGGTGTTTCAGTACGTTTCGACCAATGATACGAAATATTTGAGGTATTTCAAGATATTTTGATATATTTCGAAATATTTTAAAAATAAATCCCCAAATTATTATTCATTTACATTTTGTTTCTAAAATGTTTTCTAAACATTTTCGTTTCCTATACAACCGAAATAATATCAATTTTACCTGGATCGTAGGTCGCTTTGGTACGTAGTACGGGCACAGGTACATGGTACAACACTTTCTTAGGGATGCGGTCTGATAGAGGTTGGTTTAGCATTTTGGGTCACAATTCATTATGAAACTATTATGTAGAACATTTTCACTACTATACAATATTGTATATTACAAAACATTTAAAAATACAAAGTTAGTTACCATTTATCTTATAATTGTGCTTGATTTTTTATTATCTAAAACAATATATAATTATAAATCCATATACATGTAGTCAATTAATATGTATTTTATATTTGTACTGCGTGTTCTAAAGCGAATTAATTTAGGGTTAGTATTACAATTTGGGACCGTCCATTTTGAAGATCTGGATCGTAAACCCACCTCATTTGGGATTGATGTACCCAAATCGTGGGTCGTTAAGAGTTTAGTGAATTGCGGTAACTCAAAATAATATAGTAGAAAACAATATTTTTATCCTTGCTCCAAAGCATCTCGAAAACATAAACCAAAACAATAAAAAGAAAAGTCTACAAATAAAGAACAAAGGAACAGACAGAAAAGCCACTCCGATAAAACCTATGAAGCACAGATACTTTGTCAAGGTCGACGTACTCGTATCGGATATGATAGTCGTCGAATACTCGATGATACGTATCGGATACGCATCATCCTTATCCAATAATTAATAAAATATGTGGATACTTCGCGGATACTTTTAAACATAAAACAAGATGTACAATTTTCAATTTTAAGCTATACCCCTTCTTTAGAGTTCACATACAATATAAAACATCAACAAAATTCCATCTGATTTTGAAGACACGAGTGTTTTTTAAGTATTACCTATTATTATATGTTAAGAGGGTATAAAAAAAATGAGTCACTTACACTATACTTTTAAAAATAAATAATTGTAAAACTAACTAGTTAAATGTTGTTATAATTCTTTTAATTTGTCATGCTCATTTTATGAACATATCATGATGAGACGATATTACAACCTTTTCATGGTAAAAATTTCTAATTATACTAACTAATGTTAAAGAATTATTGAAAATTATAATTTCTAAGTCGTTAAATAATAGTAAAATATAAAATATATTTTATTATAGACGTATCCTGGCCGTACGCGTATCCTGTTTTTTGAAATTTTGTCGTATCATCGTATTCATATCGAATTGTACCCGTGTCACGTATCAGTATCCGTATCCGTGCTTCCTAGATGAAAACATATGGAACAAAAATCTGGTCCGCAAAAAAAATAAACCCAAGGATAATAACACCTTCAGACGAAGTCAGCACCAGGAAATGACAGAAGAAAAGTAAGGAGTATAACAACCATGAACATAAATTGCAGTCAGCTTAAAATGTGCACACCTAATACCATTATCACAGAAAATACAGTTGCCAGCCTCATTGACTTCACACAAACAACAAATTGAAATAACACCAATACCAGTGATATTCTTAACACAATCAAACTTGGAAAAATTTCCAATTGCATCCAAAAAGTAGATGTACATAACATGCCTCTGTAAGTTGATGCACTTGCAAATGCAAACCTGCTTCTGTCTTTCGCCACTCAACTTCTTTCTTACACCAGTCAGCACCCTGCACATACAAGTAAAAAATTTGTAGATACTAACAAGGAGTGGAAACTGGCACCTAGGAAGAATGATAATATTGTCAAACACNACTTCTTTCTTACACCAGTCAGCACCCTGCACATACAAGTAAAAAATTTGTAGATACCAACAAGGAGTGGAAACTGGCACCTAGGAAGAATGATAATATTGTCAAACATGTGTATCAGAAAAGAAACCATGTGACAAATAAGAGTCTGTCACACACACACACGCACCAAATAAAACAATGTGAAACAAGCAGAAGCTTGGGTAAGTGGTATGCAAGAAGCTCAAGTTTGGAAGCAATAACAAACAGTAGAAGGGCCACCCGAAGATTGCTCAAAGTCGGAGTGTTTTCATATCATAATTTGCATATGAAACATCATTCAAAAAAAAAAAAAAAAACAAGAAATCCAAAGAGTAAATTAACCAAACCAACTAGGTTAACCTAAAATAAAATTAGGGATCTGCAATAAGGAAATTGATCAATAGGTTTTATATCATTAAAACTTCAAACACTGGAAAGTCACCAAAAAGAATATAATTCATGACAGAGACAATTGTAGGAAATAGAATTGATCAGCTTCAAATTTCAGGAAACTGATTGTGTCAGACATTGTTGGAAGTGAAAGAACTTGTTAAAACAAAAGTATGATGAGTGAAAACCACTTACGAAAAAAAATGAGTCATGCTCATCTAGGTCTATAATGCAAATGTTAAATTTGCAGTTGTATTGCCTAGATTTTTCTTACCATCTTCTCAAGAGAAGCACATTTAGCTTCAAGTGATCGAACTTTCTGCAAACAAGATTTTGACACGATTAAAAAAATGTCATAGGTTTCTTTTTAAATTGTAGACTACAAACCACTTATGACCTTTTGTAATTCTTCATTAACAGCCACAATCTGCGATGCATAAAGTACTCGAACATCCTTCAACGCGCACTTGCTGTTGCATTGAGGACACTAAATGCCAAGGGAGGAAATCAGAAGTTCAGGAAATAAGTAAATAAATGTGAATTAACCAATTTAAGAAACAAGGAGATAATGGATAATGAACAGTACCTTCCCTGAACTTCTACGTTGTTGTAACCATCTCTTGATACAAGACATACCATATATGTGGCCACAAGGAAGACAACTGCAGTCCTCCAATCATAGAGCAGATGAATAAAAAACTATAAAAGATGCAATTCTCAAATGACTACACAAAAAGATGCACTGCTTCTCAAATGAACAAGATTGTGCAGTGGAACTCTTTTAATCACCTAACTAATTGCACTTGACAATAGCTCAATCTATGTTCATAAAATTATGTGGCCAACTGAAATTGTGTTTTTCAAAATAGTGTACAGTGAAAACTATTCCCCAGATGTTCATCCATGTCAAATTCAGAAATACCAAAATGGGAAGTCCTCTTGTCAATTACATTTAAATTACCTTCTCTGTCAAAGCTTCTTCAAGATGCAATTTAACTCAATTTCTATTCTATTACAAAAGCAATAAACTTTTGCTTTTAAGGTGAAGAAAAGTTTTGCTCACAATGGTGAATATTGTCATCATCATCTTCCTTCAGTTCTCACGCTCAAATCCACATTTTCACACAGGGGAGCCTCAGCAGTCAGCACTACGGTTATATACATGCAAAATGAAATGAAAAGAACGTGTATTCAATATTGCAACCCATCCTCACTAGAGTGCCAACTTGAAAACGAGTCCATCACCCAATAATTCTAAAATCCCTAATCAATCACACATTACAATAAATTATTGAAATTTTTTGGCGCATGCATAGATTGTTGTACACATGCTTGTGATGGTTCTCATCTTTTCAACCTTTAAAAGAAGTCATCTAAAACCATTCAAATTCCAATCGATTCCTAAATCCCAAGTTCCTCGATCCGCTTAATTTCAGTGCTTTATCTCACGTACAAATATATGGATGCATATCCATGATTCAGAGTCCCATAAACGTTGGAAAATTACAGTTAAGAAATAGTGATAGAGTAGTTGTACCGACCAGACTTGATGGTCACCGCCATTGGTCCAAGCCTCCATGCAAATAGGGCAAAACAACCCGTCAATTTCAGTTCTGTTCCACTCTTCTCCACCTTCGACTTTCTCATTCTTGCACGACGACGTTTCACCCCGTTGCGTCCTTTTCTGACTCCCCTCATTCGCTTCATCCGCAGCATTCTCCAAACCCTCACGGCTAAAACTCACCGCCTCTTGATACGACGTCATATTTCCACGACCGCCACGATTGTACGATAAAACCCTAGCTATCGTATCCCCCGAGGTGACGAACCGCGCATAAACTTGGTCGTCGTACTCGCCGTCTTCTTCCGGTTGGTCTTCTTGTTGATCATAGTCGTCATCTTCAGTTTCTTCGTCGTCGTCGACTTCAACGACAACATTTTGCTCTTCAATCAAGTGTTGGACTTGATCGTATCCCTGATATGCTTGCACGTCAAGGAATTCAATGTAATCTGGATCGTCGTCCATTGACACACACACACACACGGGGATAAAGAGAGAGAAAGAGAAAGAGCTCAGAGTGTGTTGCTNTGTAATCTGGATCGTCGTCCATTGACACACACACACACACGGGGATAAAGAGAGAGAGAGAGAAAGAGAAAGAGCTCAGAGTGTGTTGCTTTGGGGTTTGCGCTTTTTCTTCCCCAAAAGTTAGGTCCCCATTATTGGGCACCAAAAGTTGGAGGGAAACTTAAGATTTAAGAAAGAAAGCGTGGCTATTGAAAACCGCCTCTTCAATTATACTTTTCTTAATTTCACTCGATAATAGTGCTATTTGTATTTAATTTATTTATATAATTTATTAATGTAATTTGTCATAATTATTGTGATAATTATTAGTGTCAATAAATATTGAGTCTATTGTCGATCCAATTATAAATAATTAAGTTAATTAATTAGATCTTCTTAGTTCTTACTCAATAGTAAATTATTCACTGCGAATAAAGTCATTCACTGTGTATAAATGAGAGAGCCATTAATAAATAGTGAGTATCGTATGTATTAATAATAAATGAATTAATATTAAAAAAAANGAGAGAGCCATTAATAAATAGTGAGTATCGTATGTATTAATAATAAATGAATTAATATTAAAAAAAAGTTGTAATGAAGAAAATTTATATCCTTAAAACAACTATAGAAGTTTGATGAGACATTTTTTGTGATCAAGGAGGACGAAGCACGTGTCCTCAGCACCTCGGAGCTTCCTGCGAATAACACGTCATCTCGGCACTAAAGGTACCTCGTAATCCTTCACTAAAGACATCTCGGAGCCCTCCACTAAGGGTATCTCGAAATCCACTAAAGACACCTCGAAATCTTCCACTAAGGGTACCTCAAAGTCCACTAAAGGCACCTCGAAGCCCTCCACTAAAGGCACCTCGAAGCCCTCCACTAAGGGTACCTCGAAGTCCACTAAAGACACATTGGAGTCTTCCACTAAGGGTACCTCAAAGTCCACTAAGGGAACCTCGAAGCCCTCCCCTAAAGGCACCTCAAAGCCCTCCACTAAAGGTACCTCGAAGTCCAAGACATGTTGTTCTCGGAGTCCACGACATATTGTCCGCGGAGTACTCTCCACCTAACACATCATATCGGCGCTAAGGCACCTCGGAGTCTTCATCACGTACCATGCATCCTCGACTCCAAAGGCTACTGATTGACAGCTGGTCACTTTCAGAACCAGACTAGGATCACAAGGGTACTCTTCCCAACAAGGTCAGAATGACAGAATGAACAAGATACTCCACCAAGAGGAGTCAGACACGGGGCATGAAGTACAAGCAAGGGGCTGAATGGACAAAAATGTCCTTTCTGACATGCAGTTATCTCAGGCAAGCATTTAATAAACTCAATTGATGGAAAACCCATGATGGCTCTGAAAGCCTAGAGGAAGTAGCATTAAATGCTCTAGACCCGAGCATTTAATAACGGGGCCTCCCCATGCAAAGTAAGAGGCACACTGCCCTATGTCTGGATACTATCTACTGCGTAGGCCATCAGTAATGATGGGTCTTTGGAGGTATAAATAGTCCTCAAAAAATACAGTACAAAGGTACGCAAAATCACCTCTCAAGAACTCCAAACAGTATTTTTTTCTTCCCCTCTCTCAAAGAGCTGACTTGATCGTCTGAAAGGATACGCCGAAAAATACTCTGACGCCCTTCTAACTTGCTTTATGTGTTCCAGGGAATCCCTTGCGAAGCCACCAGAATCCGTTCAGCGATCCCATGAATAATTCATCACCACTCCTTAGGCCCCCTTTGGCCTTCTCAACTCATTCCTTATTGCCGGATCCACCATCTCGACAAGTCGGAGCTCACCGTGGGAGAGATCTGTTCCAGTTTCATCTATTGTGCTAAAAAACGCCCGCACAAAGTTGAAACATTTTTTTTCCTCTCCAAGCCGACTCATTGTTCACTTATTACAAAAAAAAGTTTTCTAGGTTAAACACATTTATGGTCTTTTAAGTTTTATAGGATTGTTAAACCACAGCGTGACAAAGAGATTCAGGTTTGAATTAGATTGTGTTAAACGAGCAGACTGCATAAAGGTCATAAAGGATGCATGGAGAACAAATACAACACAAGGGGCTATGAGGACTATTACAAAAATATTCAAAATTGTTGCATAGGCCTTCTCAAACAGAAAAAGGAAAAGTTGGGAAATGTACCTCATAGATTGGAGGAAGTAAGGCTAAGATTGGCGATTTTAAAGGAAGGTACGAGAAATAAGGATTCCCATAGATTGGAGCAAGAAATCAAAAGAGAGTTGCATGAAATGAACTGTTAGATGCGCAAATATAGTGGCTAAAGGAAGGGGATCGTAACACATCTTTCTTCCACACTTGGGCATCACAAAGACAAAGAACAAATAGCATAAATAACTTGAAAAATGACCAAGGAATATGGTGTGATAGCCATGAAGAAATTGAGCAAGTTGCAGAGTGTTATTTTAAAACATTATTTTCATCATCATGAACTTGCAAAGAGAACTTAGAAATTGTGCTAAGAGAAGTAGACCACAAAGTGTCAGATGCTATGAATGCAAGCCTAATATGGTGGTTTCAAGTGGATGAGGTAAAGCTCGCCCTTTTCCCAAATGTATCCCACCAAGTCACCGGGACCCGACGGTTTGTTTGTTCTTTTCTTCCAAAAATACTGGAATATCATTGGTACCGATATCCTTCGTTGAGTATTACCTTTTTTAAATGGACCTACTTTTCTTATAAAATAGAACTACACTCACATCGTGTTGATCCCAAAGTGCCCTAATCCCGAAAAAACATGTTCCAATTTCTCCCCATAAATTTATGGAATGCATTACACAAACCTATCTTGAAAGTTTTAGAAAACTGGTTAAAATTGGGATCAGTGTGTTTTCATCCTTGGTCGAAAATCAATGTGTTTTCATCCTAGGTCGTCATATCACAGATAACATTTTAGTAGCTTTCGAGCTTAATCATTTTCTCAAATGCAAAACTTGAGGGAAGCATGGTCATATTTCTTTAAAACTAGATATGAGCAATCGGGTAGAGAGGATTTTCCTTGATAAAATAATGAAAAAGTTGGGTTTTGATAGAAGATGAATCTCCCTAATAACACAGTGTGTCAATTCAGTTTCATACTCTCTGATGTTAAATTCCAACCACTGTGATTTTTTCTCTCTAGAGATAGCCCTTCATCAAGGGGACCTCTTATCTTCTTATCTCTTCCTTATTTGTGTAGAAGAGATGTCGGCTTTCTTAAAGACAACTAAGCGAGATGGGCTCTTACTAGTGTGTCGGTAGGAAGGGGTTGCCTAAGAATTTCACATTTGTTCTTCGTTGACTGGCAATCTATTAGTTTTCAATGCTTTCATCTTCGAAGCAAGAGAGGTTCAAAAGAATTTAAAGACTTATGAGTGGGCTTCGAGACAAAAAATTAATTTAGGGAAGTCAGCATTCGTGTGTAGCAAAAATGTATCCATAGAGAGAGCGGAAGAACTTCAAGCAATTCTAGGGGTACAATCTGTCAAANACGCTTTCATCTTCGAAGCAAGAGAGGTTCAAAAGAATTTAAAGACTTATGAGTTGGCTTCGAGACAAAAAAAATAATTTAGGGAAGTCAGCATTCGTGTGTAGCAAAAATGTATCCATAGAGAGAGCGGAAGAACTTCAAGCAATTCTAGGGGTACAATCTGTCAAAGCACATGACCAACACTTAGGTTTCCCAACCATAATGGGTAAATTTAGGTCTTCAAGGGAACAAGAGAAAGAATGTGGAGGAAAATGAAAGGATGGAATGAGCAATTTTTATCGCANCGAAGCACATGACCAACACTTAGGTTTCCCAACCATAATGGGTAAATTTAGGTCTTCAATGGAACAAGAGAAAGAATGTGGAGGAAAATGAAAGGATGGAATGAGCAATTTTTATCGCAAGCCGACAAGGAAGTTTTAATTAAAGCAGTCACTCAAGATATACCAACTTATGCAATGGGTTGTTTTAAACTTCCAGAGCTCTTGTCTGTCTAGTTGGAATCCTTGAAATCAAATTTTTGGTGGAGTCAAAAAAATGGGGAGAGGAAAGTGCATTAGGTAAGCACACCAAATATGTGCAAGAGAAAATCAAAAGGGGGTATGGGGTTCCAAGATCTTAAAGCCTTCACATACCGTCCTACATAAAGTCCTGAAATCCAAATATTTCCCTTCGTCAACATTTATGGAAGCTAATCTTGGTATTCAGCCATCTTATACTTGGTGAAGCATCTTTGCTTCATGAAAAGTAATTGAAGCAGTTTCAAGGTGAAAAATTGGAAATGGAACAAGGGTGAAGATATGGTAGGACAAATTGATCCCTATTCCAAAAACCTTTATGTGTGTAGCACCCCTAAACATTCTAAGTGTGAATGCCATGATTAGCGAATTAATTGCAGCGGGACCAATCAGTGGGATAAACAGTTATTGGATATCATTTTTTTCCCCATGACGCTGTAGCTATTAAGAATATTTTTCTAGCTGACCCTATTAAGGGAGACAAATTGATCTGGCATTACAACAAAAATGGGAAATTTATAGTGTGAAATACCTTTTATGTAGCAGTCGAACAAAACTTGGCAACCACTGAACAATTATTGGTTTCAAGTAGTGTAGAGACGGAGAATTGGAACTTTCTCTTAAATCAAAGAATCCCAAGTAAAGTCAAGATCTTTATCTGGAGGTTTTATTTGAATACTTTAACCACTAATGACAATCTCCAACGTAGGAAAATTAGGCTAGATGATATGTGTTGTATGTGTCGAAGAGATGCTGAAACGAAAATGCACATCTTCTAAGAATGTTATTGGGCAAGACTCTCATGGCAGATGAGATCTATCCATAGAATTGTTCACTTGCCCACCATAAAGTCCTCTTCAATGGGTGCAAGGTACCATCATTTACTAAGGTTACATTTGGCAACCGCTTGTTTTTTTTTTTTCAATTTTTTACCAAAAAACAAATACATTTTTGGGATGTGTATTCATTTTTTTTTCAATCCAATTTGTTTTGAAAACAAGTCCAGATTTTGCAGACAAGAAATTGATGTTTTCTAAAACACCAAAAACTCAAAACACGTTTGCGCTTGGGAGGGGTTTAATGAGGTCTCACATTTGAACCCTGTTAGTAGCAATTTACATGTTTTTTAGCCCTATTCTCCCTATCGATTGTCTCTCTAACTTTGTCGTCTGTCTCTCTCTTGGTGATAACCAATGAGCAACCAGCAACCATCGACTGTTGATAACAACCAGAGTATTGACCGATCTACAAGAGCAACTAACAAATCTGACTAGAGTTGTCTCCCAATATCTCAAATATGTTTTCTCTCCCTCTCTCTGACGCCCCAAAATTTGGGGGCCTGTTATTAACCCGTTAATCACCTATCAACCTATTGAATAACCCATGATACCGTTTAACTCGATAATATGTAGTGATACCCCATTCATCAGGGTCCATAACTTTAACAAAATTTGGGCAGAGTTTTCTTTGTACTGGGAGTTCTATTCAAAATATAACCTAAACCTAAGTAACCCTAATGACCACACCGGGTCCAATATCAACATCCAAGATGTTGAATATTAACTAACAACCATTCATGTATAACAAACATTCATTATCGAAAGGAATAAATACACAACACCAACATACATGCCTTTAATCCAAAATATACAAATCTTTGTATAAATCATTACAAGACCAAAAATAATTACAATGGGACTACAATTCCAAAATGGGAGCCTAACTCCGACTCCATTGTCAAAGTGGGCCTATAGGAGGGCCTTCAACAGAAACACGTGCGATACCTAAAAAATGTTTTCATGAAGGGTGAGCCAATGCTCAACAGGGTATCTCCTATGGAGATCACCTTCCAACCCATATGCATATGAAATGTTCCATAATCATAATCTCTTTCAAACATTCATTCACATATGTACTACGTGAATAATGTTATACACTAGGGGTGACAATTTTTGATACGACACGATAACCCGATACGAAACACGATACGAATAAATGAGTTTGAGTTGACTAATTTTTTGACACGACCCGCGTATGACACGACCCGCCAACACAAAGTGTTAATGGGTTGTGTTCGGGTTCAACCCGTTTAACACGAATTGACCTGTCAACATGAAGTTTTTAATTCGAAGGAGATTGACTTGACCTTTTCGTTGCATGTATGAGTTTTCATGTTTTGATAACTTATTTTTTCTATTACTTCTGATGTTTAATTTGGTTGTATGATGTACGATTAACGTATTTAATTAGTATTATATAAATAAAATATTAATTATTTGTAACTGTTTATCAAACACTGACATAATTATTGTATAAAAAAGATACTATTACTCATTATTGTTGTTATTATTATTATTAAGTTAATTTTTAGTTTGTAGAAAAAGTATGAGGAGAGATTCAATTAAGTAAAAATAAAATCTTAGCGTTAAATTTTTTATTCAAAGTTTATATAGGTCAACATAAATATGAACACAAACACGACACGAAAATAAACAAGTCAACTCGACACAACACGAATAGTTAAATGGGTTAGGTATGGATTGACTAATGTTCGACACGACTAATGTTCGATACGACATGAACCTGACACAACATGACTCGATTGTCACCCCTACCATACACCGTGTCATGCCATGGAGTGAGAACTTTTGCATGCAATGCCAACACCGAGTCTCATCCTNATAAATATGAACACAAACACGACACGAAAATAAACAAGTCAACTCAACACAACACGAATAGTTAAATGGGTTACGTATGAGTTGACTAATGTTCGACACGACTAATGTTCGATACGACACGAACCCGACACAACATGACTCGATTGCCACCCCTACCATACACCGTGTCATGCCATGGAGTGAGAACTTTTGCATGCAATGCCAACACCGAGTCTCATCCTGGGCCCCTACAACACATATAATGTCATGCATATGAATTTGAACATTATAAGTTCATGTCATTGATGTTAAACATTCAATGATCATTTAATTAATTTCGTGTCTTTTTGAGAAGGTGAGTTATGGTCTTTCAATAAAGAGATAACACACAGTCAATGGATCATCAGGACATCCCACATGCAGCTCCATTTTCACTGTTACACTTTTTTAGAATTTCACCACCACCAGAGAATGTATAAACCAGGTAACCGGGTTTTACATCTGATGGAGAATCTAGCCCTTCTTGATACACCCCAACAAATTTATTTATGCANACCATTTAATTAATTTCGTGTCTTTTTGAGAAGGTGAGTTGTGGTCTTTCAATAAAGGGATAACACACAGTCAATGGATCATCAGGACATCCCACATGCAGCTCCATTTTCACTGTTACACTTTTTTAGAATTTCACCACCACCAGAGAATGTATAAACCAGGTAACCGGGTTTTACATCTGATGGAGAATCTAGCCCTTCTTGATACACCCCAACAAATTTATTTATGCAAAATTCAATGCAACTTAGTCGGATCTAAGTCCAACCTTCCTGAGACCACCCATCAACTCACCTAGTTGGTGATTGACCCAAACCCATGCACACACATTCACCACTCGTTCATATACAAAAGCAATGTGCAAATGCAATTTATATCTTCATGATTATCATATCATAAAATATATAATGAACATGTCAATTACCATAATACATTTCCATTAACGTAAAACATTTCCAAGCATGTCATATATGGTTATAATCTAATAAACATTCTAGAACTCACGTAAACATTTTATCAAAACACTTTTAAGGGATGAAATATAAACACATAGCATACCCACAACAAAGCCACATAAACTTCATCATAATGTTAATTATAACATGAAAGCATATAACAACATTCTATCATATCACCCAACGCATGTTAAATACATTGATTAGCTCAATTAACATGCTTGATTTCATTGAGACATATTATCAAACACATAAGGTGCATACAATGTAAACACATAGTATACCCACAATAATCCATTTAACATACATATGGACTCATACTCATATCATATGCTAACAAATCGATTAAACTTGATATGTCATAAATTCATTAAGGTCATGCTAATTTATAATTAATATGTTTTAAGTCACTAATTCTTTTTTTTAAGTCACTAATTCTAACACATAACAAATTAATCATAATAGGGTTCCACATTTTAAAGAATTAACCATAAATCTTGCATTTAACCCAACTCACATACACACACTAGTCAAGAGCTAAAATATGTGATATACACACCCTTATCCCTACCCATTTCATATGGCAACCACATGTTGAAAGTAAAGCTAGATAGGAGAGAACTCTACCTCTTATAATGGGCGTACGAGTTAGAACGACTCATCACAATACCAAACGATGCTTTGTTCGACCTCTATCCAAAAACTCTAATTTTTGAAATGTGTTATAATTGAGTGTGGATGGTATCCATGCGTAGCCCTTGCCGTTTTGAGAAACTTTTGTTCTTGCTCCTAGGTGAATCATTGTTCAGATCTTGTTAGATCGAAGAGAGAATGTGAAGAAAATTAAAGAAAAAAATTTTCTTTCTTTTTTTTCCTTTTATTTCTCTCCCTACCAAAACTTATCAAGAAATGAGTGTGGTGTGCAAGACTTTTTTCCAATTCTATTTTTTTAACCCCTTTTTATACTTGACCCTCAAGACACCACATGACACTTTTTCATTGGTCCAATTTTGTCCCAACCAATCACATCTCATCACATATAATGTTTGATATAATTTTATGAGATGTACTTTAAATTATATTATGGGTTCTGTGATTAAAATATGATCGCAGAATTTTAATCGCGTGATACCTGATCGCATCGTAACACTCGAGAATCTGATTGTCTCGAAATTTGATGAAAATTGACTGATTAGCCTAATTTCAAGAGAAAATCCATTAGTGAGGTCCGTTTTGACATCTGAGTCCTATAAAAATTTAGATTTTTGACCCGCGCTTTAATAGCTAATTATTATTTTAACCCTTTAATTACAAAAAAAAATTTGAGTTTCACATTCTCCCCCCTTAAGGGAATTTCGTCCTCGAAATTATACATACTTGTACATATAATAAAATACTATGATTACGAGATATGTACCTCCATCCTCAAATAGAAACGGATAGGTAGCTTGCATAGAGTCCCTGCGCTCCTATGTCTCTTCCTCCATACCACGGTGCTGCCACAACACCTTTACCAACCTCGCAGTCTTGTCATGCAAAACCTGATATCGACTATCCATGATACATTTTGATCCTCTTCAAAGGTCCCATTTGTATCAACAACCAACTCACCCCAATCCACCATATGCGTAGGATCTGGAGTGTACTTCCAAAGCATGGAGATATGGAACACTGTGTGAACACTTGATAGATTTTGCAATAACACCAACTGATAAGCAACTGTAACAACCCTCTCGAGTACCTCGAGTGCCCCGATATACCTCGACGACAACTTTCCTCACTTTCTGAACCTGACCACTTCCCTTCGAGACATGACCTTTAAGAAAGATGTGATCTCCAACCTTGAACTCCAGAGGTCTTTGCCGCTTGTTGGCGCTGTGACGACATGTATATAAGTTAATGGTTAATACGTCAATTACATCTTCAATTGTGGTTCTATATAATTAAGATTTATTTTTAAAAAAAAATTCAAGCAAACAAATGGACCTCAAATATATATTCTTTGCATAAAAATGAGTCGAATGATCTGAGTCACACAATTCCAGCTCCGCGCGTGAATCCGCGAATTGAGAGCTAATTCATAATAAATTCATGAATTCATTTATTTGAACTCACGAATTCATGCAAACAAATTGGCTACTAGCTTTATGCAAATAAATAGACTCTTCTATTAAAATTTTAAACTTCATTAATTAGCCACACCAGTTGTACTCCCTCAATTAAAGGATTTTTAACTGGTTGCCACATGCAAAAAGCAAGTGAGAAGGTTGAAAGATAGAGGGAGGGGCTGCAACCTTTTATAGGCATTGGAGGTCTCTTTCATTGTGATTTTGTCGATGTGGGATTCAAGGCAAAGGCTTTTAAATGTCTTGCTTTTCATAGTTCACTATTTTTTTTGAACTAAGATTTTTTTTTACTCAATTACAATATATTTGTATATAATATTTTATTTTAAATATGACACTCTCAAAGGAACTCCAACTCTCAAATATTTTTGAATGTTGTTGCTTTTGTGCTTTCGCTTTGCTCCTGCTCCCACTCACGTTTATGCTCTACGTGATCTAACGAATGACTATAATATATGTCATATTTCGGTAGAAATAAAAATATTATAGTATCCAAATTATAAAGTAGATGGGTAATATATCTGATATGTGTAATATATACATAGAAACTTCTAGACGGACACTTGTCTTGAAAAAAAAAAGAGACCACAAAAAAATTGACATGTGACTTGAAAAAAATTAAAACGGACATAATATGGACTATTGTCCATAGTGATGCAAGTCTTCTCATATTACTCATGTGACGTTGGGGGCGAAGAGTTGACTATAAATAATGTTTGTCAGTGGCTGTCAGAAAAAAATTTGAATATTTTGTCGAATATGATTTCACTCATATAACGATGAATTATACGAGTTTTTTTTAATGTAGGTTGGATCTATTCCAGATAGCATATATCTGTTAATTATAATCTCTTACTTCAAGGGAACACCCTTTGATTCCAACGATAAATTATCACATGTCATCATTTACCTCACAAGGAAAAAGAAAAAAAATATGTATTTTATTTATAGTGGCGGTTGGACCTAGGTTGCCTACGTACCCATTGACGAGATCAAACCGATTCGTAGTTTAGGGAGATTAAATTATTATTTTTTTTGGGTAAGATCAATGGGTAAATGACTCATTGATTTTAAATGGATAAATATTCATCATGTTTGAAATGGGTAAATGACCCTTTGATTTGATATGGGTGTAAGACCCATTTGGTTTACAAGAAAAATTTTGGGATTTGTGACTGTGCCTAGTTTAACTAGACTGCCTATGTATCTAAAAAAGAATCAAGTCAGTCGTAGTTCATGAGGTGGAAATTAGAGTTTATTTAAAGTTGATTTGGACTTGCAATTGCGCATAGTTTAACTAGATTACCTACGTATCCGAAAGGGAATCAAGTCAGTCGTAATTCATGAAAGAAATTTATTTAGGAACGCAACTGTGTTCAGGGTAGATGCTGGATTGACTACGTATCAAGAAATGGAATTAAGTTGGACATAGTTCGAAAAATAATTTTGAATTTGAGTGGGGATTTGGAATTTTATTTGAGTTGAGTTGAAATGGGTAAATGACCCATTATTCTTTGGTATGGACTTGAGTTATATTTAAAACAACTTTGAAAAAAGGGTTGTTTGATATTGAATTGTTTATGATGTGCTCATGACATATTGAACATAGTATTGTAATTGCAATTAAGATCCTAGTTACATAATGACATGAAATGCAACTGTATATTTATATTGCATATGTACGGGTAGTATCACATTCGTGGGTGTTTGACATGAGTGTGGGTGTGTGTGCATTGTTTGATCAAACACCATTCTTGATGAATGATATGTGGGCTCGGGATAGTTGGACCGAGGTTCAATTGAGTCACACGATTTGCATTGAAAATAAGGTCAGGGTTAGAAAGAAGGACTAAATTATCTCTCAAGTGCAAAATTCGATGATTCAGATACGCACTCCGTTGGTATTTAGTCCATAAAGTATGTCGGTGTACGCAGAGCTGTTGGTGGAAGTCCATTAATACCGTGTCGGTTGGGTGTCTGTTGGTATGAGTCCATAAATACCCACCCCAAAAAAGATTCGAAATTTAAAAAGGTCATTAAATGTGTAACAGTAATGGCGGGGGCTTGACATGCCCAAATTCATATGCATGGCATTGCATGTGTTAAGGGAGCCGGTAAACGTTCGGATTGAGTTGAATGTGTGAGTCTCATCTCAAATAAGGATTCCATTGTTAAATAACATATTCTTAAATGGAGTGATTGTTGCTTGTGAATTGTATGTAAGCATTTCATATGTAGATAGGTTGGGGAGTAGCCTTTTTAGGAGATACCCTATTGAGCGTGTCTCACCCTTTATGGGGACAATATTTCAGGTGCGGGACATGTACCGGTAGACGGCTCTCATTCGGATCCTCATTAATGAAGAAAAGATTCAATGTGACTTTTAAATTATGCTTTTGTAAAACTAAGATGTCAATAAATTTTTGGGCCTGTAATGTATATAAAGGATTGTAATCGAATTCATATGGACTATTTTTAATGTAAAATTGCATGTTGTTATATGAGTATGGATAAATGGACTCATTGCAGTCAATATTGTATAATTGCACAGATTGTGTTTTGGGTAGAGCTCCTCGTACAGAAGAGACTCTACCCGAATTTTGTTTAGTTATGGATTCCTATAAATGGGACAGAACGGCGTCGTATTAAATTACATGGTATCTACGAGTATTCTACGGGTTGATGGATAATCAATGGGGCAGTTACGAACACCCAAATTTTGTAGCGTCACAAAATGAAGCATTTTTTATGGTTTTGAAAAACCCGTTGTCACTACCATTTTTTTTAAAGGGTTGTTACAACATTAAAATGTTAGTAACCAGCCAAATGGGAGTTTAAAACTCCACTAAGCCAAAGGCTTACAACCAAAGACCAAAAATCTAATTCAAGATAATTTTGAGGAATTAGAAATTCCTTTAAATTACATAGAAAAAGGGGATTTATACACTAGACTGTGGTTTTGAAAGAGTTAGAGACTCTTGTGGATGAAAGCTTTTTTTGTGTGGGTGCATGGATTACACACCAGGGATCTTTACCAACGCCATGGAACGTCATTTGATAAAATTTGAAAGACTCTAAGATGGGGCTATTTTTTTTTCTTGGGTATTGCAGCAAGATTTGGAGGAGTTTATAAACTCCTTTGCTCTTTCATTTGAAGAGAATTCTGTGGCCACTCTCTTTTTCTGGTTTCTTTTTCTTTCTTCTAACCATCAACTTGGTTAAAGAGTTCAAGACTCTTGTTAGTTTGAAAAGATGGTGAAGCTCCTGATGATTTCTGGAAAAAAAAACATATGAAACACTTGGTGATAGTTGTGCCGCAATCCATCAAAGGAGTTAAAAACTCCTATAATATGCAACTTTGGAAGATCGGTATCGTTGAAATTGCTTCGGATTGCTATCTTTTTTCATCGAGTTGCTGCTATCAAAGATTGAAAAAAATTAAATCGACAAGAAAAAGAGTAAATATATATTTTTTTAACTGTTGCAAAACTTAAAAAAAAAATATCTTTGCCTTTCTTCCTTCTCCCCTCTTTCCTAAAATTTATCTTTCTCCTTTGCTCACTGTTTTTTCTTTCCTCTTCCCCTTTTCACCATCTAAACTCCTCATTGCATTTATAGGGTATTTGCTTGGCAATTTTTTCATTTTGCATGTTAGAGCAGCTAGCATTTGATTAAAGCTGTCAGCACATTCCACTTCCTTTTCTAATGGCAACCTTTGGGTTAGTGGGTCTCCCACTCACCCCACACTTCTTTGATGGGCAAGTTTATCTTGAAGAAACTACCCATAATCACCACTAGTGGGAGAATAAGCAAGGGACGTGTTTGACACATGTCTTCATGCTTTAATTTTCTAAATCAATGACTTAACTAATTTCGATTTTTTTTTGATAATGAGGATCCACCAAATGATAATTAATTTTAACCATGACTATGAGAATAATCTAGGACGTAAGAAATGAGCTTGGAGGCTCTTCCACTGATGCGGATTTGTATAAATAGCTTATGAAAAACAAATCACTCATTTATCACTGACCTTCACTATTAATAATAATTTTTTTACCATTCAACAATGGCCATTTAGACTACACAGAAAAGGGGAGAGGAAGGAGGGAAAAAAATAAGAAGAAATAGAGGGAAAGGAAGGAAAAGAGAGGGACAAAGGAAGAAAAGGGTCAAAATTTTGTCAACCTNTTACCATTCAACAATGGCCATTTAGACTACACAGAAAAGGGGAGAGGAAGGAGGGAAAAAAATAAGAAGAAATAGAGAGAAAGGAAGGAAAAGAGAGGGACAAAGGAAGAAAAGGGTCAAAATTTTGTCAACCTAGGAGTTTGACCTTGCGATCAAAATTTTGGGGTAAGAGTTTTGAGTTGTGATTCAGTAATTTTATAAATTCAAATCACCTGAATTTGATCTTCGTTAAATATTTTTTGATCAAACTGAAGTATCGTTATTTTTTGTTAGTTACTCCAAAAATTATTTTTAGTTTAACTATGTTATTATTACCTATTTTTATNATTTTTGAGTTGTGATTCAGTAATTTTATAAATTCAAATCACCTGAATTTGATCTTCGTTAAATATTTTTGGATCAAACTGAAGTATCGTTATTTTTTATTAGTTACTCCAAAAATTATTTTTAGTTTAACTATGTTATTATTACCTATTTTTATTCTAAAATATTACTTTGTTTGTGTTGCCACAGTACGCGGTATTGAGTCAAGATTACGTCAAAGGTAGGNATTCTAAAATATTACTTTGTTTGTGTTGCCACAGTACGCGGTATTGAGTCAAGATTACGTCAAAGGTAGGGTTTCTTTTATATTTTACTGTCATTGATGCATGTAATGCATATTTGGGGGTTCCATATCAAACCTATGTTGATTATATAAGGCTTCAATATTTGTTTATATTCTCCATGGGGTCGGATTTGGCTTCTTTGAAATAAATTGTGGTTCTTGCATATGTGATATTTTTGGATCAAAGCCATAATTATCTTGTGGAACCAAGTCGTATATAACATGTTTTTTGATTTTATTCGAAAATATTTAATGTTGGACTTTCTACTTGCTGTTTGGATGTTAACACGATATGATCTGCTTTATGATTTTTGGTGAAATTACCTTGGATGCACACTATTCATGGCAGAAAGTTAATAAATGCGTAGTCCTTGTGAGGATTCACAAGATTACTATTAGTCTTTGACTTTACTGGTTAGTAATATCGGTTGCTAGTAATATCGGTTACCGTTGGTAGCCTGTGTGGCACCACAAAATTCTCGCTATTGGTGTTTCCGAAAAAATAAGAAGACAATCGGGTTCCCTAGGGTGCAAGACCCCAATGTTTTCTCCGGAGACAATTAATGCATGGATCAGAAAATTAACAAATTGATATGATCGATATGTGTTGCATTTTTTTATTTGATTCATTAATTTGATCTATTCCTGTATTTATTTATTGTTCAATTATATTATGTTCTATTTTAAAACATTGATAGTAATTGATAAACATTATCCTATTAGGCTAGTTAACTCATCCCTATTTAACATTTTTTCAGAAATATGAAGAAAGACGGGGGAATAAACTAGAGAGACGGTGGATAAAGACTGTTACTATTATTTATCTTTATGTCGTATTAGAACATTTTAGCAGATCGACTGAGGATTATGTTATCTTTATCAGCTTTGGAATGTAACCGTATGCAAAATGTGTTAATAATAATATAAGGAAGGTTGTTATGAGTTATGCATAGTTTTATTCCTTAATCACGCTCAATTATTTCTTGGAAAAGAATCGGGGCGTGACATTTGTATCTTTTTTGTCGGCTCTGAGTCGTAAGAACACATTTTCATATCATGTCCACATTCTCTGATGTGTCCCTGATCAAATTCAAACCCGTAGAAAGTTTCTCTCCATCCTCTGTCCAATAGACTAGAGAATGACACGACCTCCCATAAGGTGTCTCATAGGATATCATCTGAATGTTCACTTGATAATTGTTGTTGTAAGTGAAAAGCAAACTCCACTAGTGGTAGATGATCATCCCANAAAAAAAAAATTCAAGCAAACAAATGGACCTCAAATATATATTCTTTGCATAAAAATGAGTCGAATGATCTGAGTCACACAATTCCAACTCCGCGCGTGAATCCGCGAGTTGAGAGCTAATTCATAATAAATTCATGAATTCATTTATTTGAACTCACGAATTCATGCAAACAAATTGGCTACTAGCTTTATGCAAATAAATAGACTCTTCTATTAAAATTTTAAACTTCATTAATTAGCCACACCAGTTGTACTCCCTCAATTAAAGGATTTTTAACTGGTTGCCACATGCAAAAAGCAAGTGAGAAGGTTGAAAGATAGAGGGAGGGGCTGCAACCTTTTATAGGCATTGGAGGTCTCTTTCATTGTGATTTTGTCGATGTGGGATTCAAGGCAAAGGCTTTTAAATGTCTTGCTTTTCATAGTTCACTATTTTTTTTGAACTAAGATTTTTTTTTACTCAATTACAATATATTTGTATATAATATTTTATTTTAAATATGACACTCTCAAAGGAACTCCAACTCTCAAATATTTTTGAATGTTGTTGCTTTTGTGCTTTCGCTTTGCTCCTGCTCCCACTCACGTTTACGCTCTACGTGATCTAACGAATGACTATAATATATGTCATATTTCGGTAGAAATAAAAATATTATAGTATCCAAATTATAAAGTAGATGGGTAATATATCTGATATGTGTAATATATACATAGAAACTTCTAGACGGACACTTGTCTTGAAAAAAAAAAGAGACCACAAAAAAATTGACATGTGACTTGAAAAAAATTAAAACGGACATAATATGGACTATTGTCCATAGTGATGCAAGTCTNGGTGGGTAATATATCTGATATGTGTAATATATACATAGAAACTTCTAGACGGACACTTGTCTTGAAAAAAAAAAAGAGACCACAAAAAAATTGACATGTGACTTGAAAAAAATTAAAACGGACATAATATGGACTATTGTCCATAGTGATGCAAGTCTTCTCATATTACTCATGTGACGTTGGGGGCGAAGAGTTGACTATAAATNGGACATAATATGGACTATTGTCCATAGTGATGCAAGTCTTCTCATGTTACTCATGTGACGTTGGGGCGAAGAGTTGACTATAAATAATGTTTGTCAGTGGCTGTCAGAAAAAAATTTGAATATTTTGTCGAATATGATTTCACTCATATAACGATGAATTATACGAGTTTTTTTTAATGTAGGTTGGATCTATTCCAGATAGCATATATCTGTTAATTATAATCTCTTACTTCAAGGGAACACCCTTTGATTCCAACGATAAATTATCACATGTCATCATTTACCTCACAAGGAAAAAGAAAAAAAATATGTATTTTATTTATAGTGGCGGTTGGACCTAGGTTGCCTACGTACCCATTGACGAGATCAAACCAATTCGTAGTTTAGGGAGATTAAATTATTATTATTTTTGGGTAAGATCAATGGGTAAATGACTCATTGATTTTAAATGGATAAATATTCATCATGTTTGAAATGGGTAAATGACCCTTTGATTTGATATGGGTGTAAGACCCATTTGGTTTACAAGAAAAATTTTGGGATTTGTGACTGTGCCTAGTTTAACTAGACTGCCTATGTATCTAAAAAAGAATCAAGTCAGTCGTAGTTCATGAGGTGGAAATTAGAGTTTATTTAAAGTTGATTTGGACTTGCAATTGCGCATAGTTTAACTAGATTACCTACNCATGAGGTGGAAATTAGAGTTTATTTAAAGTTGATTTGGACTTGCAATTGCGCATAGTTTAACTAGATTACCTACATATCCGAAAGGGAATCAAGTCAGCCGCAATTCATGAAAGAAATTTATTTAGGAACGCAACTGTGTTCAGGGTAGATGCTGGATTGACTACGTATCAAGAAATGGAATTAAGTTGGACATAGTTCGAAAAATAATTTTGAATTTGAGTGGGGATTTGGAATTTTATTTGAGTTGAGTTGAAATGGGTAAATGACCCATTATTCTTTGGTATGGACTTGAGTTATATTTAAAACAACTTTGAAAAAAGGGTTGTTTGATATTGAATTGTTTATGATGTGCCCATGACATATTGAACATAGTATTGTAATTGCAATTAAGATCCTAGTTACATAATGACATGAAATGCAACTGTATATTTATATTGCATATGTACGGGTAGTATCACATTCGTGGGTGTTTGACATGAGTGTGGGTGTGTGTGCATTGTTTGATCAAACACCATTCTTGATGAATGATATGTGGGCTCGGGATAGTTGGACCGAGGTTCAATTGAGTCACACGATTTGCATTGAAAATAAGGTCAGGGTTAGAAAGAAGGACTAAATTATCTCTCAAGTGCAAAATTCGATGATTCAGATACGCACTCCGTTGGTATTTAGTCCATAAAGTATGTCGGTGTACGCAGAGCTGTTGGTGGAAGTCCATTAATATCGTGTCGGTTGGGTGTCCGTTGGTATGAGTCCATAAATACCCACCCCAAGAAAGATTCGAAATTTAAAAAGGTCATTAAATGTGTAACAGTAATGGCGGGGGCTTGACATGCCCAAATTCATATGCATGGCATTGCATGTGTTAAGGGAGCCGGTAAACGTTCGGATTGAGTTGAATGTGTGAGTCTCATCTCAAATAAGGATTCCATTGTTAAATAACATATTCTTAAATGGAGTGATTGTTGCTTGTGAGTTGTATGTAAGCATTTCATATGTAGATAGGTTGGGGAGTAGCCTTTTTAGGAGATACCCTATTGAGCGTGTCTCACCCTTTATGGGGACAATATTTCAGGTGCGGGACATGTACCGGTAGACGGCTCTCATTCGGATCCTCATTAATGAAGAAAAGATTCAATGTGACTTTTAAATTATGCTTTTGTAAAACTAAGATGTCAATAAATTTTTGGGCCTGTAATGTATATAAAGGATTGTAATCGAATTCATATGGACTATTTTTAATGTAAAATTGCATGTTGTTATATGAGTATGGATAAATGGACTCATTGCAGTCAATATTGTATAATTGCACAGGTTGTGTTTTGGGTAGAGCTCCCCGTACAGAAGAGACTCTACCCGAATTTTGTTTAGTTATGGATTCCTATAAATAGGACAGAACGACGTCGTATTAAATTACATGGTATCTACGAGTATTCTACGGGTTGATGGATAATCAATGGGGCAGTTACGAACACCCAAATTTTGTAGCGTCACAAAATGAAGCATTTTTTATGGTTTTGAAAAACCCGTTGTCACTACCATTTTTTTTAAAGGGTTGTTACAACATTAAAATGTTAGTAACCAGCCAAATGGGAGTTTAAAACTCCACTAAGCCAAAGGCTTACAACCAAAGACCAAAAATCTAATTCAAGATAATTTTGAGGAATTAGAAATTCCTTTAAATTACATAGAAAAAGGGGATTTATACACTAGACTGTGGTTTTGAAAGAGTTAGAGACTCTTGTGGATGAAAGCTTTTTTTGTGTGGGTGCATGGATTACACACCAGGGATCTTTACCAACGCCATGGAACGTCATTTGATAAAATTTGAAAGACTCTAAGATGGGGCTATTTTTTTTCTTGGGTATTGCAGCAAGATTTGGAGGAGTTTATAAACTCCTTTGCTCTTTCATTTGAAGAGAATTCTGTGGCCACTCTCTTTTTCTGGTTTCTTTTTCTTTCTTCTAACCATCAACTTGGTTAAAGAGTTCAAGACTCTTGTTAGTTTGAAAATATGGTGAAGCTCCTGATGATTTCTGGAAAAAAAAACATATGAAACACTTGGTGATAGTTGTGCCGCAATCCATCAAAGGAGTTAAAAACTCCTATAATATGCAACTTTGGAAGATCGGTATCGTTGAAATTGCTTCGGATTGCTATCTTTTTTCATCGAGTTGCTGCTATCAAAGATTGAAAAAAATTAAATCGACAAGAAAAAGAGTAAATATATATTTTTTTAACTGTTGCAAAACTTTAAAAAAAAAATATCTTTGCCTTTCTTCCTTCTCCTCTCTTTCCTAAAATTTATCTTTCTCCTTTGCTCACTGTTTTTTCTTTCCTCTTCCCCTTTTCACCATCTAAACTCCTCATTGCATTTATAGGGTATTTGCTTGGCAATTTTTTCATTTTGCATGTAAGAGCAGCTAGCATTTGATTAAAGCTGTCAGCACATTCCACTTCCTTTTCTAATGGCAACCTTTGGGTTAGTGGGTCTCCCACTCACCCCACACTTCTTTGATGGGCAAGTTTATCTTGAAGAAACTACCCATAATCACCACTAGTGGGAGAATAAGCAAGGGACGTGTTTGACACATGTCTTCATGCTTTAATTTTCTAAATCAATGACTTAACTAATTTCGATTTTTTTTTGATAATGAGGATCCACCAAATGATAATTAATTTTAACCATGACTATGAGAATAATCTAGGACGTAAGAAATGAGCTTGGAGGCTCTTCCACTGATGCGGATTTGTATAAATAGCTTATGAAAAACAAATCACTCATTTATCACTGACCTTCACTATTAATAATAATTTTTTAACCATTCAACAATGGCCATTTAGACTACACAGAAAAGGGGAGAGGAAGGAGGGAAAAAAATAAGAAGAAATAGAGGGAAAGGAAGGAAAAGAGAGGGACAAAGGAAGAAAAGGGTCAAAATTTTGTCAACCTAGGAGTTTGACCTTGCGATCAAAATTTTGGGGTAAGAGTTTTGAGTTGTGATTCAGTAATTTTATAAATTCAAATCACCTGAATTTGATCTTCGTTAAATATTTTTGGATCAAACTGAAGTATCGTTATTTTTTATTAGTTACTCCAAAAATTATTTTTAGTTTAACTATGTTATTATTACCTATTTTTATTCTAAAATATTACTTTGTTTGTGTTGCCACAGTACGCGGTATTGAGTCAAGATTACGTCAAAGGTAGGGTTTCTTTTATATTTTACTGTCATTGATGCATGTAATGCATATTTGGGGGTTCCATATCAAACCTATGTTGATTATATAAGGCTTCAATATTTGTTTATATTCTCCATGGGGTCGGATTTGGCTTCTTTGAAATAAATTGTGGTTCTTGCATATGTGATATTTTTGGATCAAAGCCATAATTATCTTGTGGAACCAAGTCGTATATAACATGTTTTTTGATTTTATTCGAAAATATTTAATGTTGGACTTTCTACTTGCTGTTTGGATGTTAACACGATATGATCTGCTTTATGATTTTTGGTGAAATTACCTTGGATGCACACTATTCATGGCAGAAAGTTAATGAATGCGTAGTCCTTGTGAGGATTCACAAGATTACTATTAGTCTTTGACTTTACTGGTTAGTAATATCGGTTGCTAGTAATATCGGTTACCGTTGGTAGCCTGTGTGGCACCACAAAATTCTCGCTATTGGTGTTTTCGAAAAAATAAGAAGACAATCGGGTTCCCTAGGGTGCAAGACCCCAATGTTTTCTCCGGAGACAATTAATGCATGGATCAGAAAATTAACAAATTGATATGATCGATATGTGTTGCATTTTTTTATTTGATTCATTAATTTGATCTATTCCTGTATTTATTTATTGTTCAATTATATTATGTTCTATTTTAAAACATTGATAGTAATTGATAAACATTATCCTATTAGGCTAGTGAACTCATCCCTATTTAACATTTTTTTAGAAATATGAAGAAAGACGGGGGAATAAACTAGAGAGACGGTGGATAAAGACTGTTACTATTATTTATCTTTATGTCGTATTAGAACATTTTAGCAGATCGACTGAGGATTATGTTATCTTTATCAGCTTTGGAATGTAACCGTATGCAAAATGTGTTAATAATAATATAAGGAAGGTTGTTATGAGTTATGCATAGTTTTATTCCTTAATCACGCTCAATTATTTCTTGGAAAAGAATCGGGGCGTGACATTTGTATCTTTTTTGTCGGCTCTGAGTCGTAAGAACACATTTTCATATCATGTCCACATTCTCTGATGTGTCCCTGATCAAATTCAAACCCGTAGAAAGTTTCTCTCCATCCTCTGTCCAATAGACTAGAGAATGACACGACCTCCCATAAGGTGTCTCATAGGATATCATCTGAATGTTCACTTGATAATTGTTGTTGTAAGTGAAAAGCAAACTCCACTAGTGGTAGATGATCATCCCAACAACCCTTAGGATCTAGGATGCATGTCCTCTAAATTTTGGATGGTCCTCCCTGACTGACCATCCGTCTGGGGATAAAAATATCTACTCATCATCAACTGTATCCCCATAGCTTGTTAAAACCCCCCCAAAAATGAAATGTGAACCTAGAATCCCAATTCGATACTATAGATACATGCACTCCATGTAACTAGACTATCTCCCATATATACAATCTATAAAATTCCTCTAGTATGAAGGTCATTCGCATAGCCCAAAAGTGTGCTGACTTGGTAAGTCGATCTATTATCACCCATACCGCATCATGTCCGCGCGAAATCCATGGTAAGTGGGTCACAAAATTCATATTGACATTTTCCCACTTGCACTCAGCCACCTCCAAAGGCTGAGCAATCATGCAATCTCTAGTGCTTAGCCTTAACTTGCTAACATGTAAGACATCTACTAACAAATTCTCTGACATGTCTCTTCATCCCACTCCAGTAATACTGGTGGCGAAGATCATGACACAACTTCATGCCGCATGGGATGCATAGCAAAACGGGAGCAATGAAACTCCTTTAGGATCTCCTCTCTTAGATCCGTAGATTGTGGAACCACAATCCTGCCCCTAAATCAAAGACTATCAGTTTGCTATCGGCATGAATAGTCTAACCCTTGTCACTTGTACCTAGTCCCTGATGGACAATATTTTCATATTTTGGCCTGGGACTCAATCATCCTGCTTAATAAGAAAGGCGTAGCTAGCAGACTGCCCAAAATACCCTGAGCCTAATCTTTATAGTGTAGCCTGAACTGCCCCGCAGTCTCAAGCATCTATCACTCTTGGGCAACTATACTGGCTAAACCCCCCATAACTTCTAGCTAAGTGAATCAACCACCACATTTGTTTAATCAAGGTGGTAATGCAAAGTGAAGTCATAATTCTCCAGGTACTCCATCCACATTCGTTGCCTCATGTTGAGGTCTCATTGTGTAAAGATGTATTTCAGACTCTTGTAGTCTGAAAACAACTCAAATTGTTCTCCGTACAAATAATGGTACCATACCTTCAAGGCTAAGACAACGACTGCCAATTTCATGTCGTGTGTAGGGTAGTTCTTCTTGTGATTCTTCAACTGTAATGAACAATAAGCTACCACCCTCCTGGACTGTATCAAAGCTCAACTTCGTTCGTCCTTAAAGGAATCATAGTAGATTGTATATCTCTGTTCCCTCTCTGGGACAATCAAAATAGGAGCTAAAGTCAACTGTTTTTTCAGCTCCTAGAACTACCTCTCACATGAGTCATCCCACTAAAACCTAACATGTTTTTATAGTCAACAATGTAATCAGGGCTGCTAGGTGGGAGAATTCCTTAATAAACCTCCTGTAGTACCCTAACAATCTTTAGAAACTCTATATCTCGAATATTGACTTTAGTCTCTCTCAACTCATGACCGCCTCAGCTTTATCCAGGTCAATCGATACACTTGAAACATACATGACATGTCTAAAAAAAATCACCTCAATCAGCTAAAACTCACACTTGCCCAACTTGGTGTATAACTGATGGTCCCTCAAGGTCTGCAGAACTATTCTCAGGTGACTCTCATGCTTCTTCTCAGACTTGGAGTAGATCAGTATGTCATCAACAAGACCATGACGAATTAGGTAGGGTTGAAAAACCCTATGCATGGAATCCATGAATGCCACTGGGGCATTTATCAATCCAAAATGCATAATTGTAAACTCAACAATGCCTGTAACACGTTCTGAATGCCTTTTTATGGATATCAGTATCCCTAATCCTCAACTGATGGTATCCCGTGCATTAATCTATCTTAGAGTAGACCCATGCCTCTCTTAGTTGGTCAAAAAGATGATTGATCCTTAGTAGTGGGTACTTGTCTTGATATTGACGAGATTCAACTACTGGTAGTCTATGCAAAGTCTCAAATTTTTGTCTTTTTCTTGGTGAATAGCACTGAAGCACCCTAAGTTGAGATACTTGGTCTAATAAAGCCCATGTCCAATAATTGTTGTAACTGGACCTTAAGTTTTCACAACTCTGTCGGTGTTATCCTATGTGTAGGGGATTTACCGAGCTGTAACTCAATGATGAAGTCTACATCCCGATGCGGGGGCATTCTCAGTAACTCGTTCGAAAAGACATCCGCATAATCACACACAACTCGAGACAGACCTTGCTCTTGTCTCACCTCATCTTCTAGGGTTAAACTAGCAAGCCAACCCATCAATTGTCCTTGCCAACGGGAGTCATACACCGCCTAGGGTAGAGCGTTGTGTTTCTCACCCTGAAAACTTGAAGCAAACACCCTATGGTGTATAAGTAGTAACCCTCTTTTGATCATGACTGATGATAAATCGATGTGCTGCTAACTAATCCATCCCAAGGATGATGTCGAACTCTGTAATATCCATGACCCGAAGGTCCACCGTGAGCTTGATCTTATTAATCTCTAACATATAACCCTGACATATCTGGTCAATACAGATTCTACCTCTTAGGGGTGGCATATGGCGACTTTTGTGAGGTTTCAACCTCTAAGCCTAAATCTTTCACGCAAGATGGCAATAACATTAACTTAGTGTCATGAACCACTAACAACGTTGAAGCATCATAGAATATATCACAACAATGCCATGATGATGTAAAAAAAAATATGTGAGTTGGTCTCAAGTTATTGTCATGACACAACCTTACTCTTGTCGTCATAATTCTTAAGATACTAAGAATTTAGGGTTGAAATCTATTTCATTTAAAAGTATAAATCCCAAGTTTATTTGTTTTATTGTGCAAACAGTACTTTTGTGCTTATTTGATTCGGTATTACAAACTGCTTAGGCAGAATGGTGGTTTGTGTTGGTGGTTATGTTCTTTGGTTCCTAATGGTGTTGTGCATGTATAACAATTTAGCTTGGATTATTCCCTATGAAGTATGCATCTGGTTGCCTATATTGCTAAGAATGATTGAATTCTTAGAAATGACACAACAATATTGTTTATTGGTCATAACTAACAAAAGCTTAAATAAGCCTCAAAAGCTGATAATATCATTTTCTTCCTATAGCTACCTTGGTTGTATTGGTCCATGGTCCACGTGTGAAATTCCCATTTTTGACATCAACAAGAAAAGCTAAATGCCAAAACTAGATAGTCAGTTCAATTAATCTGGATCTGATTATTGATTAGTGGTGTCTATGTGTTGCAAGAGAGCTTGTTGAAAGAGAATGCTTGTCAAGGTGGCAATTCTATTTATGTAAATTTGAACTTCTTGTAGCACAATTCGCAATGTTGATTTTATAGTTCCTAGAGTTCAGATTTATCATTTTTTTTGGTCTTAGGTTCCTCTCGGTATTGGACCTAAATTTAGAATTCCTTATGAATTTCTAGGAAACAACCAAACCCTAGAGGCAAATTGTAGGCAAAAGTGTTTTGATTTCACCAGGCATTGATAGCCCTATTCCCATTAGGGTGTCAGTCACCCCTTGGTTAATGAAAAAGTTAGTGATTATGGCCTACGCAAAGGTTTTAGAATTTACAAAATAAGCATGTGAAAACAAATAACATCTAGAATTCAGAAAACTCTCTCACACACACACATATATATTCAAAATTGTCCAATCTTAAACTCATAAACTTGCGAATCTTTATCATCAAAAATAAAATTCCATTACAAATTGTTCACGTGCAACGCAAGTATACAACAACTAGTAGATATAAAAAATAAAAATTAGATGAAAATATATAGGTGGGTATAATTAACATTATCATAATAACTAGGGATAACGTTATCATATATATATATATATATATATATATATACTAGGGATAACTCATGCCTGAATGCACGGTGCAACTAAAAAAAAATCGAACATTGAATTTGAACGCGAAATAATCAACAAATGGACATTGGTGCTAAGAAGCAGGAATAAAAATGAATGCTGGTGAAGTAATAACACAACGGACAAAAAAAAATGGTATAAAAACCAACAAATGGAATTAAGTATTAAACAACAACAATAGTTAAAATGGTATTGAACTAAAAAGAGTTTACAATATATATATATCGCCTAGGAATATACTCCTAAAGAGCTAACAATTTATGATAGCCTCTATATTTTGAATTTTAGAAACTTTCGGGGGTCTAGATAATTTCTAAACACATAATCTACCGATATGGTGTAATTTTATAATCTCCAAAACAATCTCATAACTGTTTGGGGTCAATATACAATTTCAAAAACATTTTCTAACTATTAAAAATATTGATTTAGTGTTTTATTATCTTCTGGGGTCATTGTATAATTTCAACAGGTTCTTATTTGTTACTCATGAAACACAAAAGGGGGGGTTTTCTGTAACTTAACAAAACCTTAGACTTAACTTTATAATTTCAATAAGTAGGTATGTATAATTTCATCTTGTATAAGCAAACATGTTTCATATATATATATATATATATATATATACATATATATAATTCTATAAAATTAAGAATATGGAAGCTATCAACATAACTTACCTAAAATTAACCATTTTGCCTAAAGATTCTTTATTTTATTATGTTTTTCTAGTGTGAAAAATAGCAGTTTGTACCCCAAAAGATTAAAAAATTCTTAATTTACACCCTCACAGTTCAATTATTTTAGATTGTACCATTAATGAAATTAATTGGTACATATGTGAATCTCAGCCAAAACGTCTGTTGCGTCCGTCAAATTGACATCCGCGTCAAATGTACTTGATATTTTTTTTAGATTATAGCCCTTTCCCTTTTTGCATGCATCTCACGTGTTTCTCAATCTGATGGGAATTGCAACAGATGTTATGGTTGGTGTCACATTACTACCAATTAATTATATTAAAGGTGTAATTTGAAATAATTTATCTTTGAATGTATAAATTGAGAATTTTATAATCTTTTAGGGTACAAACCATATGCCCTATAAATTCTAGGGTAAATTGCATTGATAGTTCTTGAGATTTGCCGTTAGTCGCACTTTGGTTCTCAAACTTTGAATTTTGTCAATTTGATCATTAAAGTTCACACATTCAACCAACAAGGTCCTTGGTCCTAATTGTCATTCAAAAAACATACAAAAAATGTCACGTGCCTCGCACATGACAATATTGATGGGAATTTTTGTCATTCTGCTTTCAAAACACAGGGCGTACATAGAAAAATAAATAACTCCCAAAAAAAAAAAAAACACAACATTACACAAGGCGCCACCCCCCTTTCGCCACTCCATAACACTGTTGACAGTCTCTTTCTAACCACTCCTGATAATCTTGAAATACTTCCAGTGATCACATCCATTCCACTACCCTTTCCCCGTGATACCCCTGAGCATTGCCAACCACCAACTATCGATGACCACCCCCAACTTTCTCTTTCTTTTTCTCTACATGTAAGACTCCATGAAACTATCCATATTCCTCAGGACGTACATAAAAAAATAAATAACTCCCAAAAAAAAAAAAAACACAACATTACACAAGGTGCCGCACCCTTTCACCACCTCATAACACTGCTGACAGTCTCCCAATAACCACTCCTGATAACCTTGAACACTTCCAGTGATCACATCCATTCCATTGCCCCTTCCCTGTGATACCCTTGAGCACTACCAGCCACCAACTATCGATGACCACCCCCAACGTTCTCTTTTTTTTTCTCTACCTGTAAGACTCCACGAACACTATCCATATTCCACCGCTAATATCCATCACCACCATCAACCCTCTAAATGACATTCGCTCTAACACACACACATTCTCAACGTCTTACACAAAAAAAGGTACAAACCCTAACCTTGGCTACTCTTACAATTCTCTATACGGCTGGCACCGCCTCTATCAAGTCGCCCCAACCTATAACACAATCATATTGCTCCTCTTTCTCCATTATTACCCGTGAACCCATAATTTCATATTTTCAATTAAATTTCAAAAAAAACAAATAGAAAATTCTAGAGGGAGTAGAGATAATTTCACTATCAAAATTCAAAACTAATTCTTCAACTTTGAATTTGAAATGCAGAATTTAGATAGTGATCAATTTTTTGGGCTAGTGCCTTGAATTGGAGGTTGATTGCCTATGGAATTTACCACAAATCAAGATTTTGTGTACTATGGTGCGTGTG
Organism: Ilex paraguariensis; assembly: GCA_963454935.2. Lineage (NCBI taxonomy): Eukaryota > Viridiplantae > Streptophyta > Magnoliopsida > Aquifoliales > Aquifoliaceae > Ilex > Ilex paraguariensis. The sequence continues at coordinate 198,370 of CAUOFW020007135.1, read as the reverse complement.
CATTTGACAACAAGAGACATTTGTGTATTGAGGGGAGAGGGATAGAGTAGATGTGTGGGTGCGGTTTCATGAGACAAAACTGGAGCGATTGGTGTAGAGGGAGAGAGAGAAATCCATTGTGAGTGAGAAAAAAGATAGAGGAAGAAGAAAGTATATGTTTGATACCATATTTAATATTATTCTTAAAGGGGATAGTTGTGTTTGGATGTAAGAATTGTATTGAAATACCAAAAATGTCCATTAATATTGTCATGTGCGAGGCACGTGATATCTTTCATCTGTTGTTTGAACGACTGTTGGGTCAAGGACCATGTTAGTAGANTAGTTGTGTTTGGATGTAAGAATTGTATTGAAATACCAAAAATGTCCATTAATATTGTCATGTGCGAGGCACATGATATCTTTCATCTGTTGTTTGAACGACTGTTGGGTCAAGGACCATGTTAGTAGAATATGTGAACTTTTAGGATTAAATTGATGAAATTAAAAATTTGAGATCGAATGTGTAACAAATGACAAATCTCAGGGGCTATTAGTGTAATTTACCCTACTTCTACTAAGGAAAAATTATATCCAGACCCTTTAAAGTTTGTTACTTAATCACTTAAACCTTTGACATTAAAAATATTATATATAGACCCCTGAGGTTTGTATACGCGTAACTTAGACTTTGCCTAATGTTAATCAATTATACTTAAACCCTTTGAAGTTTGTAGGCATGTACACTTANATTTAAACCTTTGACATTTAAAATATTATATATAGACCCCTGAGGTTTGTATACGCGTACCTTAGACTTTGCCTAATGTTAATCAATTATACTTAAACCCTTTGAAGTTTGTAGGCATGTACACNACTTAAACCTTTGACATTAAAAATATTATATATAGACCCCTGAGGTTTGTATACGCGTAACTTAGACTTTGCCTAATGTTAATCAATTATACTTAAACCCTTTGAAGTTTGTAGGCATGTACACTTAAGTTCCTCAAATTTAAAATATTACACTTAAACTCCTTATTAGTTACGAAACTTACAAAATCTATTAAATGACCAAATTATCCCAATTAAAGATAGAAGATATTGCATTCATTATAGTTTGACCATTTGCTTTGTTTTTTAGTTTTATTTTAATAAACAATATAATTGTATGCAAATGAACGTTAAATTGAGTTTTTTTGATGTATTTATACTTATTACAGTACGTAGTACATATTTTTGAGTCACTTATTAACTTACGCATTGGAGAATCGACCNTACAAATGAACGTTGAATTGAGTTTTTTTGATGTATTTATACTTATTACAGTACGTAGTACATATTTTTGAGTCACTTATTAACTTACGCATTGGAGAATCGACCTCCGGAGCTCCCTTTTGGACTCTGACTTCTTNTGCAAATGAACGTTAAATTGAGTTTTTTTGATGTATTTATACTTATTACAATACGTAGTACATATTTTTGAGTCACTTACTAACTTACGCATTGGAGAATCGACCTCCGGAGCTCCCTTTTGGACTCTGACTTCTTTTTCAGGTAATCGAAACACAATAAACTGACGTGTAAGTCATCCAAATTTTGACATCAACAGTACTAACTAAGATTTTTTTAAAAAAAAATTGAATTTTTATTTTTAATTTTATCTCAATAAATGATATAATAGAATATGAATTTTATTTANCGTCCAAATTTTGACATCAACAGTACTAACTAAGATTTTTTTTTAAAAAAATTGAATTTTTATTTTTAATTTTATCTCAATAAATGATATAATAGAATATGAATTTTATTTATAAAATTTAAAATATTTGATATTTTATCTTTAATTGAAATATTTTTTTATCTAAGTGTAATATTTTAAACTTGAGGGGTTTAAATGTTATATGTCTATAAACTTCTGGAGGTTTAGGTGTAATTTACTAATAGATATACTAACTAACGTTGATGGTAAAAGTCTAAGTGTTACACGTGTACAAATTTTAGAGAGTCTGTATGTAATATTTTAAACTAGGGGTAACGTGTACCTGAAGGTACGGTACAACATAAATCAACCAATTAATTTAGAAAAGTGAGGAGTGAAGATCATTGAGAACAGTGGCAGAGCTAAAAATATGATTTAGGGTAGACACACTTTAAGTATAATCATACCAATATTTTAAATAATTAATTTTGGTTTGCTAATTTTAAGAGATTGAAATAAACTTTTTGCTTTAGTTTTTTTGTTATAATACCCAACTTGTTTGATTTAATTAATTTTGTTTTACATAAAAAATTGCAGTGGGCTCAATTAATCCAAAAAAATATATAAAACTNTAAAGGTACTTTTAAGAGATTGAAATAAACTTTTTGCTTTTGTTTTTTTGTTATAATACCCAACTTGTTTGATTTAATTAATTTTGTTTTACATAAAAAATTGCAGTGGGCTCAATTAATCCAAAAAAATATATAAAACTAATATAACTAAAAAAATATATATTTTTTCAGGGTAGCCCCAGGCCCTTCCTCCTTTATCATTGCTAGAAAGAGAGAGTGAAGAGTGAGAAGTGGAGAGTAAAATTCAATATGAATGATTTTGAGAGAGATGTTGGTGACAGTTGGATGAATGAATTTTAGACTGTAGGATATGCCTGTTGAAATCGCCCTATTTTATATTATAGATAAATTCACGAAATATGATAAAATTGACTTAAATTTTTTTTAATTTATATACATGTAATCAAAATCGAGTTAAATTTAATACAAACTAAAAATTTAATTTATCAAAAAGCATATCGCCAAAATATTTTCTATCAAAAAAAGATCTATAAATATTTTTTATAAAATATTTTTTTTTAATTTGTACAAGCTATTACAAAATTATTAATTTAAAAGAATAAATTAACGTTGGGTATCCTTAAGATATAAAAAAAATTAGTCTTGAATTTTTTATTCAAGATATGTAAAAGACATGTTAATTTGAGATAATTAATTTAAAATTAAAATTAATTATATTCAATATAAATGTGTTTAACAACGACCTTGTTTTGTTTTATCTTAAATAAATTGATGAGATTTTTTTAATCAAAATATTATTATTGTGTCTTATACAAATTTAAAATATTACACTACAAATATGACATTAATGACAAATTTGACCCATTTAATTATTATGTTAGAAGAAATCTTGTATTCGAATATCAGTCGTAATTGTTGACCGATTGGAAGGAAAAATATTAAGAAAAGAAATATTAATTTTTTAACCGTTGAATAAATGAATTTGAGATCGTAAGATATGTTTTAAGATCAGTCGCAATCGTTGACTTATTGGGGGAAATATTAAAGAAAAACATTATAATTTTTTAACCGTTGGATGAATGAATTTGAGACCGTAGAATCGACTTGTTGAAACCGCCCTGTTATATATTGACAAATTTGACACATTTAATTATTATGTTAGAGGAAATCTTGTATTCCAATATCAGTCGTAATTGTTGACCAATTAGAAGGAAAAATATTAAGAAAAAAAAATATTAATTTCTTAACCGTTGGATAAATGAATTTAAGATCGTAAGATATGTTTTAAGATCAGTCGCAATCGTTGACTTATTGGGGGAAATATTAAAGAAAAAAATTATAATTTTTTAACCGTTAGATGAATGAATTTGAGACCGTAGAATCGACTTGTTGAAACCGCCCTGTTATATATTGACAAATTTGACACATTTAATTATTATGTTAGAGGAAATCTTGTATTCCAATATCAGTCGTAATTGTTGACCAATTAGAAGGAAAAATATTAAGAAAAAAAAATATTAATTTCTTAACCGTTGGATAAATGAATTTAAGATCGTAAGATATGTTTTAAGATCAGTCGCAATCGTTGACTTATTGGGGGAAATATTAAAGAAAAAAATTATAATTTTTTAACCGTTAGATGAATAAATTTGAGACCGTAGAATTGACTTGTTGAAATCGCCATGTTTTATATTAAAGATATTATGAGTTTATATAATTATGAGACGTTTATGTAATTTCCCCTCCTACTAAATTGTCTAAACGTGTGAATGAACTCCATCTCCCCTCTAAAAAATAAAAAAATAAAAGAACCCCATATCCTCTCTGCGAACCAAAGAAGAAAAAGGTAGAAGAAGACTAGAAGAGGCAGAGATGGCTCGGAGCGTCACATACATGACAGGCTCTCAGCTGCTATCTCTCAAGCGTCATCCAAACATAGCTGTTATTGATGTCAGGTACATATATTTGTAGCTATTTTGCAGAGCATAGCATATATTTGTTTCGTTTGTTGTTGATTTGTTGGAATTGTAGGGATGATGAGAGGAGTTATGATGGGCATATAGCTGGATCACTTCACTTTGCGAGCGATACCTTCAGTGACAAAATGCCCAGTTTAATTCAAGCTGTCCAAGGGAAAGATACCATTGTTTTTCACTGCGCTCTGAGCCAGGTCTTTTGCGCTTTGTTTACCCAATTTGGGCTTTATTGTTTCATTATTATTTGGATTCCTATTTTTGTGAGTTTATTGATTTTGATCTCACCCGAATTTCGTTATCTTTCTTTATATGCATACATCTAATATTTGATGAAAGGGGGTTTTGTAATATGCATGTGAAAATTAGTTTCCGAGGGATGGGTTCAGGAAATTATGCTGCTAGCAGCATGAATTTCATAGGATTGTGTTGTGTGGTAGTGGATTGGTGGTGATTTCTAGATGCCAAGTTTTTTGTTGAGTTGATAAAGATTTTTAATTTCACAAATGTGTCTTGTGGGGACAATTTCTTAATTCTGCTTGCCCATTTGTGTTTAGTTTAAGTTCACCTTAGCTACCTTTTTTTGTGGATTGCTTCGTTGAGGATGACCATTGGATCTATGAGCAGTTATTAATTGCAGTGGGTGATTTTGTATATTTGGAGTCAAATTACTGGTCCCATTATGGGTAATCTGATCAAAATTCTGGAATTACAAGTCCTTGGACACGCTGTCATTGCCTGTTGGATTGTATATGTCATTCTTTGCACTTGGTAATATCTGTTTATGACCCCTATATTGAAGTTAAATATTGTCAGCTCACTTTGAAGTTGGATAGGGAGATATGAATCCCCAGCTACAAACCTAAGCAAACCATTTAAGGCTCTTTCCTAGCACTCGGTTTGATAGGGAGATATGAATCCAAATCCCCAATCCACCCTGACGTACGTCTTTACAGACTTGCTGCCCAATATCCCAAGGTACCATGGCTGACATAATGTCTTTACGGCCATGGTGGTTGATACGATGGCATTGTCATAGAGCCAGTAAAGATTAGGGAATTCGGGGTTGTGGCAATTGTAGTGAGTTGTAATCTCCTGTTATTTATACATGCCCTTACCAATGAATGCCTAGGCTGATTATTTGGTTGGCAGAACGTCAATTCCGTGAAGGCTTAAATAAGTTAGTTGGACTTGAGCAATCTGTAAGGGGCTTGAGGAAAATCTTGTTTTTGTAGTGAATTAAGCTAGCTTGACAACAAATAATTGACCATGAGAATACTTTGTTTGCATCAAACGGCAAAAGAATAATGTTGCTGGTGAAGAAAAAGTTAAATCATTGGAAGATTGGTTTTCCACCAGGAAGAAGAGATTGACAGTGGTTTCAAGGTATTTTGTATCTGATGCTGGTAAAGTCTCAACAACTGCCTTTAGAAGACGAGGAGCTATAGGATTCTTTTGTTGAATTGGTTTCTATTGATATTAATCCAAGATAATGGATCCATGTGGTATAACGTGTTAATTTGTGTGCTGCCTTTAAATCCTGCAGTTTTATCCCAAAATTATCCTCCTATTATTGCTTTATGAATCCCATGAACTCAGCACCTTTGCATTCCTAAAAGTTTCAATTGGAAAAACTTATAAATGTTTCCAATAACTGGATTGTTTTTATTTTTCTTTGTCCTGACCAAAAACAAAATATATTTTTCTTTGTAGGTTCGTGGCCCCAAATGTGCGCGAAGATTTTCTGAATATCTTACTGAAATGAAAGAACATGCGGGAATAAAGAATATAATGGTCTTGGAACGTGGCTATAATGGCTGGGAAGCCTCGGGTAGACCTGTTTGTCGCTGCTCTGATATTCCCTGTAAGGGTGACAGTTCATAGAGATCTATTTAAATAAATGCTTCTCAATAAGGGAGCATATTATGTTGCAAAGCTGATTATACAAGTTTTGTACCGCATACTTGTTTGGAATTTCACAGTTGGTATTCTAGAACATGTGATCCATTGTCAGTGAGCATACCTGATTGTATGGATTGATTGCTGGAAATTAGTTTCTGTTGGTCCTTTTTGGTTTCTGTTTAATTACTCAGCTTCTCATCATGTGAAAGAATGGTGGGAAAGAACCCAGAAAGTTACTGGTGTTGGAAAGTTAATTGGCTTTTCCTTTCAGCTTAATGTCTTCTCTCTCTGGCACGTGTGTGTGCGTGTGTGGCCACACACACATTCATGCACTTACCACAGAGAGAGAGTGACCCCTCATGATGAGCGGTGCCATAGGTGAGTTCAAATTATAAAATTAGGCTTTCAAAAACTATATGACAATCTGAGATATAGGGTTTGGCTTTAAATCAAGTCTAATTTCCCATCAAATATGACATGTATCTGAGTTTGATTTAATTTCATTTAGGTTTACTGCCACGTGATTTCTCCATTGGACTGGTGGTATTTACATTATGAATGTTGCATGCTGGCCATGGCCCTTGCATTATCCAGCAGCACTTGGATTCAGAGATAATACTTGCTAAAGAAGACAACCAAGTTAGTGTCTTAGCTGAGTTGAGCTACATTTGATTATCTCTCGGTTGGCTCTGATGCCTACGAAGGAGGAATGGTCCTTGATGAATTGGATGAGGGCAGAGAATATCATAAGAATGAGAGGTGTGGCGTATGTCCAGCACCACACTTCGAGATCGCGTTCTAGTTCTATTTTTGTAGATCGGATGGGACCGGACTACTTGCAGCGAACAAGTTCATGTGCTGTTAGTTGTCTTCCACATTATGCAGAGAGGGAAAAAAACCCTTCATACATGTCTTTTATAATCCAGCAATACAATACAAACCCAACATTTATTCTTTATGATTTGTTGGATGCATATGGTGTGTGTCTCCTTTGGCCAAAGGCGTAAGTTAATAACGCCTACGTATTTCTTGATCAAATTTACATTCCAGTTTGGGGTAAAAAGAGATTTATTCAAGTAATTGAGGGGATAATATAAACAAATTTGCATTTAAGGGGACAAAGTATGATTAGACCAAACTACAGGGCTCAAAGTGTAATTTTATTTTACTTACCTAATTTTTTTATTTTTATTTTCATTTGAAGCGTTTCCCCAAAGAAAGATTACCAATTTTTGTTAAATGTTCTTTGGGATGCAATGGTAAGGGCAACTTCACCCTTATTCAACTCTTGGAGCAAATATAATTTTGGATAAAAATAAACTAATAAGTTATAATTCTGTTTTCAATTTTTTACCCAAATAAAATAAGACTCAAATTTTTAATAATCCTATATATTCCTTTATCCATTGATCGTATTGCTACCTCTTTTATGAATTTTCCTATTCTATATTTTTTTACTCCTTAGTTTAAAAAACATGATGGATAAATTATATTCAAACCCTCTAAAATTTGTCATTTAATCATTTAGATTCCCTCATATTTGACATATTATACCTACATCCCCTAAAGTTTGTACGCGTATAACACATAACCTCGATCACCGGTCTTCGTTAATGTAGCTGTTAAAAATTCGTCAGACTTCATTAAAATAAATATTTTTTTTGTAAACTTTAAGAAAAATAACTCATGATTTTAATAACATGTGTTTTGGTTATTTGTTTAAGCATTAGTGTTAATCTGAATATATGGTGTGGCAGGACATGAGTTTTGGTACATCAATTTTTTGTAAAAAACATATCTATTATAATTAGGGTTCTTGTACATCAGGATTTCCCTTTTTTTTTTGGTTTCCTTAGTCCACTGTTTGTTAGCAAATTGATATCAAATAAAAATAGAAAATACTCACTATTATAAAATTTTTAACTAATAGCAAAGAAATATATATTATGTTTCATGAATTTTTAATGGCTACCTTAAGGATACTGTGATAGGGGTTATATGTTAGACGCGCACAAATTTTAAGGGTCTAAGTGTAATATATCAAATATGAAGGGATCTAAGTAATTAAATAATACACTTTAGGGGATTTAAGTGTAATTTATCCAAATACATAGACCATTCATCATTTGTGAAGGTTAGATTATTATTTTTTACTTTAATAATAAAGTATTATGCATTTTTTAAGTTACAAAATATAAAAATAACATGACAAAAATAATTGATGTTTGTTTATTTATCTATGCTATTAATACAGGAAGAGGGTGGTTGTAGTGTCAGCATAAGAAATGTTTATAATACCATGTTGTATGTTGAAATGCATTCAACTAAGGACAACTCTTATATCTAATTATATGAATCTACCTTACTCTATTTTTTTTCTTCTGCACGTGAGTACAAGAAGAGTTAAAGCATGATGAAAATAGGAATGCAAAGAGAGTTGGGAATGGAGGGATAATTAAGATAAACAAAAATTTAATTTAATTTAATTTTTTATCCATAAATGATATAATAGAACATAAAAATTTCGTTATAAAATTTAAAATATTTGATATTCTATTTTTGATTAAATTTTTTTTTTAAATAAAATATTTTAAATTTGAGGTGTTTAAATATTATACACATACNTTAAATTTTTAATAATCCTATATATTCCTTTATCCAATGATTGTATTGCTACCTCTTTTATGAATTTTCCTATTCTATATTTTTTTACTCCTTAGTTTAAAAAACATGATGGATAAATTATATTTAAACCCTCTAAAATTTGTCATATAATCATTTAGATTCCCTCATATTTGACATATTATACCTACATCCCCTAAAGTTTGTACGCGTATAACACATAACCTCGATCACCAGTCTTCGTTAATGTAGCTGTTAAAAATTCGTCAGTCTTCATTAAAATAAATATTTTTTTTGTAAACTTTAAGAAAAATAACTCATGATTTTAATAACATGTGTTTTGGTTATTTGTTTAAGCATTAGTGTTAATCTGAATATATGGTGTGGCAGGACATGAGTTTTGGTACATCAATTTTTTGTAAAAAACATATCTATTATAATTAGGGTTCTTGTACATCAGGATTTCCCTTTTTTTTTTGGTTTCCTTAGTCCACTGTTTGTTAGCAAATTGATATCAAATAAAAATAGAAAATACTCACTATTATAAAATTTTTAACTAATAGCAAAGAAATATATATTATGTTTCATGAATTTTTAATGGCTACCTTAAGGATACTGTGATAGGGGTTATATGTTAGACGCGCACAAATTTTAAGGGTCTAAGTGTAATATATCAAATATGAAGGGATCTAAGTAATTAAATAATACACTTTAGGGGATTTAAGTGTAATTTATCCAAATACATAGACCATTCATCATTTGTGAAGGTTAGATTATTATTTTTTACTTTAATAATAAAGTATTATGCATTTTTTAAGTTACAAAATATAAAAATAACATGACAAAAATAATTGATGTTTGTTTATTTATCTATGCTATTAATACAGGAAGAGGGTGGTTGTAGTGTCAGCATAAGAAATGTTTATAATACCATGTTGTATGTTGAAATGCATTCAACTAAGGACAACTCTTATATCTAATTATATGAATCTACCTTACTCTATTTTTTTTCTTCTGCACGTGAGTACAAGAAGAGTTAAAGCATGATGAAAATAGGAATGCAAAGAGAGTTGGGAATGGAGGGATAATTAAGATAAACAAAAATTTAATTTAATTTAATTTTTTATCCATAAATGATATAATAGAACATAAAAATTTCGTTATAAAATTTAAAATATTTGATATTCTATTTTTGATTAAATTTTTTTTTTAAATAAAATATTTTAAATTTGAGGTGTTTAAATATTATACACATACAAACTATAGGGGGTCTCGAAATAATTTATTAACAAATATTTTAACTACATTAATGACAGATGTTTAAGTGTTAGTGTGTATAAATTTAGGGGTCTGTATGTAATATTTTAAATTTTACTNTAATTTTTTTATTTTTATTTTCATTTGAAGCGTTTCCCCAAAGAAAGATTACCAATTTTTGTTAAATGTTCTTTGGGATGCAATGGTAAGGGCAACTTCACCCTTATTCAACTCTTGGAGCAAATATAATTTTGGATAAAAATAAACTAATAAGTTATAATTCTGTTTTCAATTTTTTACCCAAATAAAATAAGACTCAAATTTTTAATAATCCTATATATTCCTTTATCCATTGATCGTATTGCTACCTCTTTTATGAATTTTCCTATTCTATATTTTTTTACTCCTTAGTTTAAAAAACATGATGGATAAATTATATTCAAACCCTCTAAAATTTGTCATTTAATCATTTAGATTCCCTCATATTTGACATATTATACCTACATCCCCTAAAGTTTGTACGCGTATAACACATAACCTCGATCACCAGTCTTCGTTAATGTAGCTGTTAAAAATTCGTCAGTCTTCATTAAAATAAATATTTTTTTTGTAAACTTTAAGAAAAATAACTCATGATTTTAATAACATGTGTTTTGGTTATTTGTTTAAGCATTAGTGTTAATCTGAATATATGGTGTGGCAGGACATGAGTTTTGGTACATCAATTTTTTGTAAAAAACATATCTATTATAATTAGGGTTCTTGTACATCAGGATTTCCCTTTTTTTTTTGGTTTCCTTAGTCCACTGTTTGTTAGCAAATTGATATCAAATAAAAATAGAAAATACTCACTATTATAAAATTTTTAACTAATAGCAAAGAAATATATATTATGTTTCATGAATTTTTAATGGCTACCTTAAGGAGACTGTGATAGGGGTTATATGTTACACGCGCACAAATTTTAAGGGTCTAAGTGTAATATATCAAATATGAAGGGATCTAAGTGATTAAATAATACACTTTAGGGGATTTAGGTATAATTTATCCAAATACATAGACCATTCATCATTTGTGAAGGTTAGATTATTATTTTTTACTTTAATAATAAAGTATTATGCATTTTTTAAGTTACAAAATATAAAAATAACATGACAAAAATAATTGATGTTTGTTTATTTATCTATGCTATTAATACAGGAAGAGGGTGGTTGTAGTGTCAGCATAAGAAATGTTTATAATACCATGTTGTATGTTGAAATGCATTCAACTAAGGACAACTCTTATATCTAATTATATGAATCTACCTTACTCTATTTTTTTTCTTCTGCACGTGAGTACAAGAAGAGTTAAAGCATGATGAAAATAGGAATGCAAAGAGAGTTGGGAATGGAGGGATAATTAAGATAAACAAAAATTTAATTTAATTTTATTTTTTATCCATAAATGATATAATAGAACATAAAAATTTTGTTATAAAATTTAAAATATTTGATATTCTATTTTTGATTAATTTTTTTTTTTAAATAAAATATTTTAAATTTGAGGTGTTTAAATATTATACACATACAAACTATAGGGGGTCTCGAAATAATTTATTAACAAATATTTTAACTACATTAATGACAGATGTTTAAGTGTTAGTGTGTATAAATTTAGGGGTCTGTATGTAATATTTTAAATTTTACTGTATCAAATCAAATTTTTTTTAATCAACTATTAAATCAAATTTAAATAGTGAAAAATTGAGCAATCAGATAGCCTTAAATTTGGAGAAAACGAAGCAGCCCCAGTTGACGCCTACGAACATAATCATCAACAACAGAGACAAAACGGAAAGTCAGGACGAGAAACACAAGGAAAAGGAATTGAAGATGGTACTTACTCGATTCTCTCTCCTTCCTGATCGGTTCGATGATCTCCTAATTTCCTAATCTGGGACTGTTTTTTTGGTGTATGAAATGTGTGATTTAGGTTTGCTTGGCGTGTTTGTTGCCTCTCTTCCTCGTTCCAATCGTCAACATTTTGCCTCTCCTCTTCGATTTCATTATTGTAAGACTCATCCTATGTGTTATATTTTAGCAACTTATCTCTGTCTCCGACATGTGTGTGTGCCCTTCAATTTTAAAAAAAAAATTGTAATTTTTGCAGGGAAAAGTGTATAGAATGTTGGGGTGGGAATATCGGAAGCCGGAGAGAGCACCCGCTGCTTGTCCCTACAAGCCTGCAGCCACCAATCCCAAAACTACTGTAATTCATTTGCCTATATGTCAAGCTTACATTTATATATTGCATATACATTATTTCTTTCTTTTCTTTCTATGGTATATTTCCATTAGATTGAGCCAAAAAATTGTTAGTTGGAGAGTGTGGTTTGGTGGCTTAGATTTGTTGTTGAGGACCCAAGGGTGTTAATCTTGAGGAAATGAAGCCGAAGCTGAAGATTCAAGAGGGCGAGAAAGATGAAATGATTTTCATTCAATTCAATACGAAATCTGTTTACATCATCTACTCTTTATATAGTACATTATCGACTGTAACAAGAATCTATCTAATTAAACACAGCTAACATCTTCTAACAAACATAAAAACCTGACAGTAAGCATAACTAACTCTAACTCTACCAGCTTTGTGAAGTGCCTCATTCTCAATACACCCCCTCAAGATGGAGTGTGAATGTTGAGAATACCCACCTTGCTAAGTAGAAGATGAAACTGAGGGATGCCAAGGGGTTTGGCGAAAAGGTCACCCAGTTGATTGGAAGAAGTGAGATGTAAAGCTTTGAGAGAACCAGCTTGGATTTTGTCAGGAATAAAATGGCAATCTAGCTCAATGTGCTTTGTTCTTTCGTGAAACACTAGATTGACTGCAATGTGAGGAGCAACTTGGTTGTCACAAAAAAACAAAGTTGAGAATGAAGAATCTGAAGGTTAGCAAGGAGCTGACGCAACCAAGTCAATTCACAACCATTTGAAGCCATGGGTCTATATTTTGCTTCATCAGAGGAACGAGAGACTGTGGCCTGTTTCTTGGACTTCCTGGAGATGAGAAAAAAACACAGAATCATGTAACAGAGTGTTTGGTGTCAAGACATTCAGTTCCAATGCAAATCAGATGAGGCAAAGAAGAATAAACCCTGTGCTGGTGTGGTNGCCTGTTTCTTGGACTTCCTGGAGATGAGAAAAAAACACAGAATCATGTAACAGAGTGTTTGGTGTCGAGACATCCAGTTCCAATGCAAATCAGATGAGGCAAAGAAGAATAAACCCTGTGCTGGTGTGGTTTTGAGATATCTTAGTATTCTGTGAACTGCATCAAGATGAGGCTGTCTTGGAGTGTCCAAGTACTGGTTTAGAACTTGAACAACATATGCCAAATTGGTCGAGTGAGAGTTAAGTACTAGCCTCCCTATCAGCCTTTTATAAGCAGAAGGATCCTCAAGCTCTGCTCCTGTTTGTTTATCAAGTTTTAAATGTTGCTCCATAGGAGATTTAGTTGGTCCAGCACCAAGTAAGCCAGAATCTTGAAGTATTTCAAGAGCAAATTTTCGTTGACAAACCGAAATGCGATTGGAAGTTCTGGCAACTTCAAGTCCCAAAAAAATATTTCAAGGTACCAGGGTCCTTGGTATGGAATTTATTATGCAAGAAAGACTTTAGAGCAATAGCTAGAGAGGGATCATCAGTGGCTATATGACTATGTCATCAACATAGATGAACATAGCAATAAAGGAAGTAGATGTAGTCTTGATGAATAAAGAGTTATCAGATTTTGACCGAGTAAAAAGAGTTTTGAAAACCAATGTCTAGAGGCTTGTTTCAATTCATAAAGAGACTTATTTAAGCGACTAACTTGATGATTGCTTTACTTAGCAAAACCAAGAGGAAGATTCATATATACCTCATCTATGAGATCTCCATGTAGAAATTCATCATGCACATCTAATTGAAACAAATGCCAGCATTTGATTGTAGGAAGAGCCAAAAAAAATCTTATGGTAGTGAATTTAGCTACGGGAAAAATGTCTCACGATAATCTAAACCCTCTCTTTGTGTAGCCTTTGGCCACAAGCCTTGCCTTGTGTCTTTCTATAGTGCCACTAGCTTTGTACTTGATTTTATACGCCCATTTACAACCAATAGGAAATTTACCATACGAGTGTAATAACAGTCCAGCTGTTATTGGCCTCAAGTGCCTGAATTTCAGAATTCATGGTCTCACACCATTGAGGAGACTTAACAACCTCATGAAACAATTGTGGTTCATAGTTTGAAGAAATAGCTAAACTATAAATCCTGTGAGATGGAGAAAGTTTAGTATAAGAAATAAAATTAGATATACTTTGAATTGTACCTGATGACTTTAAAGCTGGAACCATAGAAGATGAAGAGGATGGTTGAGAAGAAACAACCTGACAGTGATAATCCTGTAAGTGTCCTGGAGGTCTTTTTGTCCTAGTAGACTACCTTGGTAAATCAGTGATAGTAGGAGGAGAAGATTGAAGGCTAGAATTTGCAGAGGATGATGTAACGGGGGGTAAAGAAGGAAGATTGGAAATAGTATCAGACATGGATGAAGGAAGAATAGTAGACTCTGCAACATCATGAGATGAATGAGAAGAAGAATGAAGAAATGGAAATAGATGTTCACGAAAAATAACATCTTTGGATAAAAAAAATAGAATGTGTCTGTAAATTATACACTTGTAAGCTTTGACAGCTAGGGGGTATCCTATGAACACACATTGTCGAGCCCTAGGATCAAACTTAGTTCTTTTGTAAGAAAGAGTTGATGCATAACACAAACAACCAAAAACTTTTAAGTGAGAGTATTGTGTTCTTCTGGAGAACAAAAGCTCATAAGGAGATTGTCCAGCAAGATTAGGAGTGGGAATACGATTGATCAAATATGTTGCCGTTAAGACAGTTTTCCCAAAAAGAGAGTGGAAAATTGGCTTGAAACCTAAGACTACTTTGAGAAGATGTTGGTGTTTCCTCTCAACTACCCCATTCTGCTGAGGAGTATCAAGACAATTGTGTTGATAAATGACCCCTTTAGAAAAAGAAAAAAAGAGGTCATAGTAAATTCAAGACCATTATCAAATTTAATGGTCTTAATGGTTCTGTGAAACTGGGTTTTTACTAGTGCAAAGAAAGATTCAAGTAAAGATCTTGTGTATGACTTGGACTTCATCAAATACACCCAAGTGCATTTGGGAAAGTCATCTACAATAGTTAAAAAATATGAAGAACCATTCAATGAGAGAGTGGAAAAAGGACCTCATATATCAGAGTGTATCAATTCAAAAGGGACCACTGAAACAATCTTACTAAGAGGAAAAATTAATCTATTCTATTTAGCATAATGACAGATGTTACAATGATCAAAAACAAAAACAGAAATTTCAGGTGTATGCTTGTGTAACAATTGTGTTCTCTGTGAAGATAAATGGCCAAGTCTATAATGCCACATATTTGGAAGCACTTCAGGTGAATTGTAAACAGATGAAACAATAGAGGAAGACTTTGCTGTTGGTTCTGTTAAGAGGAAATACTGGCTATTTCGTTCTTCACCCATCTCAATTACCTTCCATGTTAACAAGTCCTGAACAAAATAGTGCCCAGGTAAGATTAAGAATCAGCAAGACATTTGATAAGTAAGTTTGATAGTAGAAAGAAGATTAAAATTGAAAGATAGAGCACATAGAACATTTGTTAGAAAAATTGTGTTTGAAAGCTTGACAACTCCAATATGATTAACTGAGACATTACTTCCGTTTGGTAGCTTGACTAAAGTATTAGGCACAAAAATGACAGAATAAAGGTAATTGACTAAACACACTATGTGATCGGTGGCACCAGTATCTATTATCTAAAGAATGATTGACACAGAAGAATTTAATGAAGGGAAATTTGGAGGTTGGTCCTCCTATATGGACTTATTTGGAGATAAGTCCGTTAAGAAAACTTATTTAGTTTTAAATCTGCTTTTTGTCAATTTTACTATTATAACCCTTCCCTGTAAGAATGTTATAAACGACGTTTATGGACACAATAACCAGAGATAAACATCTCATTCATAATCGCCTTCAAATCTGGCTACAATCTTCCAAACAACAATGTTTCCTTATCCGAAAAACAAGAAACAAGCATTTATAAAAAACCGTTCATATTCAAATTTCAAATCCATTACATTCCATAAAATACAATTTCAATTTATTATTCCAGTTTACTTTGGACTTCATCGACAAAATATTAATATTGAATATTAATATTTAAAAAATAACAATAATAACATACTTAAAAAAGATAGTAATATGGTCACCAAAAATAGTAAAATGCTCACAAAAAAATAGTAACATGGTAAAACAGTAATAATAATTAGGAATTTAATTCAATTAAACTGGGCATTAACCTTGTAATAAAGATTCAAGAGAACTCATCTATTAGTACTAAATTAAAGTGTTATAAATTTTGATTTTGTTGATTTTTTTGTTGCATAAGACAATCGAGTATTTCTTAGTTGTGTTACTGTGGAAAAAATTCATATTACTGTACGTGAACCGAAAAATAGAGTTCAGAATTTCAATGTCTTGATGTTCACAATTAGTGTTGAGTGTCGTAATTCAACTGTTGATTGTGCGTTACTTTTCGTCATTTTGTAAATTTTTAATTTGTGGATCGTATTTTCACTAAAATCATTCGAAAATTGATGTTAATGTAAAAAAATTATTGTCTTGTATTTTGTAAAATTAGATGTGTTACTGAGCACAAAGTTTTGATGTTACTGTGAATATTAAAATATATTAAATATTATACGTCTCAAGATTTGCAATTGTATGTTAAAATTCACTATAGTAACATTAGTGTCAGTATAGTAACATGACTCTAATTGTAATTCAATCATATAGTAACATAAATGTTATTATATATTAACATTTGTGTTATTGAACTTTGTTGACATTGTTCAGTCTCTCTATATTATGCATTACTGTTGTCAAGAAATTTTGTAATCCGATTTTAATTTAATAGACCAACAATTTATTCGTATATTAAGCTTCCCATATATAATTATTAAAATATATAACTTCCATATAAAACTTCTGTTAATTATCATAATATTTAATAAACGGTTTCCATATATAACTCAATCAAGGGTTTTCATATATACCTCAATGATCTAACCTATGTGACTTTTCATAACTAGACAAAACTAACACCGTTAGAGGTAATATTAAGATTTAAAAAATAAGCGGACTTAAGTACGTACATATAAGTTTAAACATGAACTTACCCCCAAATAAGTTTTCTTCTAGGACTCAAGTCATTATAAGTTCATCTAGGGGGACTTACTTTCAATTTTCACTTTAATGAATATAGAGAAGAAGACGACATAGTAGAGGTAGATATAATTCCATTACCTGAAAGATTTAGTAAGGAATCATTTTGATAAGTATCTATATGATTTACTACTGGTTGTTCTGTAGCTTTGGATTGAACCTTGAGAAGAGTGAGTAATTGCTAGATCTGATCTAGAGTTATTGATAACTGTGAAAGGTGCTGCAGTTTTGTCANTGGAGGTTGGTCCTCCTATATGGACTTATTTGGAGATAAGTCCGTTAAGAAAACTTATTTAGTTTTAAATCTGCTTTTTGTCAATTTTACTATTATAACCCTTCCCTGTAAGAATGTTATAAACGACGTTTATGGACACAATAACCAGAGATAAACATCTCATTCATAATCGCCTTCAAATCTGGCTACAATCTTCCAAACAACAATGTTTCCTTATCCGAAAAACAAGAAACAAGCATTTATAAAAAACCGTTCATATTCAAATTTCAAATCCATTACATTCCATAAAATATAATTTCAATTTATTATTCCAGTTTACTTTGGACTTCATCGACAAAATATTAATATTGAATATTAATATTTAAAAAATAACAATAATAACATACTTAAAAAAGATAGTAATATGGTCACCAAAAATAGTAAAATGCTCACAAAAAAATAGTAACATGGTAAAACAGTAATAATAATTAGGAATTTAATTCAATTAAACTGGGCATTAACCTTGTAATAAAGATTCAAGAGAACTCATCTATTAGTACTAAATTAAAGTGTTATAAATTTTGATTTTGTTGATTTTTTTGTTGCATAAGACAATCGAGTATTTCTTAGTTGTGTTACTGTGGAAAAAATTCATATTACTGTACGTGAACCGAAAAATAGAGTTCAGAATTTCAATGTCTTGATGTTCACAATTAGTGTTGAGTGTCGTAATTCAACTGTTGATTGTGCGTTACTTTTCGTCATTTTGTAAATTTTTAATTTGTGGATCGTATTTTCACTAAAATCATTCGAAAATTGATGTTAATGTAAAAAAATTATTGTCTTGTATTTTGTAAAATTAGATGTGTTACTGAGCACAAAGTTTTGATGTTACTGTAAATATTAAAATATATTACATATTATACGTCTCAAGATTTGCAATTGTATGTTAAAATTCACTATAGTAACATTAGTTTCAGTATAGTAACATGACTCTAATTGTAATTCAATCATATAGTAACATAAATGTTATTATATATTAACATTTGTGTTATTGAACTTTGTTGACATTGTTCAGTCTCTCTATATTATGCATTACTGTTGTCAAGAAATTTTGTAATCTGATTTTAATTTAATAGACCAACAATTTATTCGTATATTAAGCTTCCCATATATAATTATTAAAATATATAACTTCCATATAAAACTTCTGTTAATTATCATAATATTTAATAAACGGTTTCCATATATAACTCAATCAAGGGTTTTCATATATACCTCAATGATCTAACCTATGTGACTTTTCATAACTAGACAAAACTAACACCGTTAGAGGTAATATTAAGATTTAAAAAATAAGCGGACTTAANTTATATATACCTCAATGATCTAACCTATGTGACTTTTCATAACTGGACAAAACTAACACCGTTAGAGGTAATATTAAGATTTAAAAAATAAGCGGACTTAAGTACGTACATATAAGTTTAAACATGAACTTACCCCCAAATAAGTTTTCTTCTAGGACTCAAGTCATTATAAGTTCATCTAGGGGGACTCACTTTCAATTTTCACTTTAATGAATATAGAGAAGAAGACGACATAGTAGAGGTAGATATAATTCCATTACCTGAAAGATTTAGTAAGGAATCATTTTGATAAGTATCTATATGATTTACTACTGGTTGTTCTGTAGCTTTGGATTGAACCTTGAGAAGAGTGAGTAATTGCTAGATCTGATCTAGAGTTATTGATAACTGTGAAAGGTGCTGCAGTTTTGTCATTTGATGATGAGTATTGTCCATTAACTTGATTTGTTGAATTCGAATTGCCTTTTTCCTTTGTGAATCTAAAACCTGGAATCCATGTAGTTTGTAACATTTGTCAGTAGTATGGCATGTTTTTCCACAATGTGTACAAGTTGGCCTGGTCTTGTTTGAGTTTTGTTTGATGTTTTTCTGTTCAAATGAAGTATTTGATCTAATAAGAAGAGCAGCATAATCAATGCTGGGAGAAGATGAGATAGTAATCTCTCGCTGTCTTTCTTCTTAAAGAATCCAGAAAACACCTTATAGATCAAAGCAAGAGGATCTTAAAGAAGAATATGACTGTGTATCTGATTATATGAATCATTCAATCCCATCAAGAATTGAATAACATAATCTTGCTGTTGAAATTCAGCTGACTTCTTCAGCATCAACTCATCCCAAAAGTCCTTTGAGACGAGTATAATAGGAGTCAGAGCTGATCTTGAGCTAAAGAAGAAATTGATTTCTGTGACTTCAGGATTCGAGGTCCATTTGTCTATGAGAACTTTGCTTCCAATTCCTGCCAAATCTCTTTGGCCGAGTTTACATATAAACGATTTCCTTCGAAAGAGTATTCAAAATCCAAGAGATAACCATGTTATTACGTTGAATCCATGAACTGGGAAGTGGATCAGTCGGATCTGTAGGTTTGGAAGCTGTTCCATCGATGAAACCTACTTTCTTCTTGGCACTCAATGCCATGAACATTGATCGACTCCATGAGTTGTAATTCTCTCCAGTCAGTGGCTGAGAAACTAAAAAAGCTCCTGGACTATCTCCATTATGAATGAAGGAGTGTGAAGAATCTTCAGTTGGACTTGAAGTAGAAGATGTAGTTGAATCAGCTGCAATTGTTGCAGAGATTCTGAAATAGAGTAAGCTTTAATTGAGCTCTGATACCATGTTTATCTCGAGGAAATGAAGCTGAAGCTGAAGTTGAAGATTCAAGAGGGAGAGAAAGATGGAATGATCTCCATTCAATTCAATATGAAATCTGTTTACATCATCTACTATTTATATAGTACATTACCGACTGTAACAAGAATCTATCTAATTAAATACAGCTAACAACTTCTAACAAACCTACCAACTTGACAGTTAAGCATAACTAACTTTAACTAACTATAACAGCTTTGTGAAGTGCCTCATTCTCAATAATGTGAGAGGTTAAGTTCCAAATCTGATGAATTGTGTAAAAAGAAAGGTTTCATACATGACTGAGCTGGGACGGAATGAAAAACCCATGGTTTAATAGAAAACATGACCCATGTTAGAGCACAATGGCAAAAGAGAATTCATGCAGCCGACCCCAAAAAAATTGGGACAAGGTGTTCTTGAGTTGAATTGAGTTGGTCGCAGTTGTCATTTCACTTTTCCAGTTGGTATTAGGTGCTTGATTTTACCAGTTAGAGCGTGTAAGTACTTGGTAAAAACTTGGTCATTACACTTCCACAAACTTCCGCGAATTTGGTAGGAGTTTCTAATTTGTATAATGAATTATTTACACTATGTATGTGCTTAATTTGGACTTTAGATTTTAGAAAGTTATTATGATATCTTATTATTGTCTATTTACATATTAGGATAAATAATGCATAATACTTCCGATTGTTAGATTGCAGAAACTAAGGTCTAACTGATTTTCAGTTTCTCAACTCTTAGCTAGACTGTTGATAAATGAATTCATTCCCTGAAATTTGAGTATGAAGTTGATCACTTTTTTTCTTGAGCAATTCTGAAAGTAGTCTATTGCATCCTGATGTATTGAATTATCATTTCAAGAAATATGCATCCCAAAATATTTCAAACCAATCATATACCGATTTTCCATGCTGCTGGAGCTGCCATTGTTTACCTCCCCGTAAAAAGAAGCTGCTGTTGTTAACTTTGGTGCAGTTTTAACACATTGACTTTGCTGATTCTTGAGTCTGTCATACCATCAAAACCTTAACTTGTTTGAAGTCATTTTTACTGCAACTGAAACTGGGTGTCTTACTTGTTGAACAGGTTGCTAGAGAACCTAATTCAGCAGCCCCTCTTTATCCTGTCCAGAAATCGGTAGGAGTCGACGATGGCAAGCTTGAGTGACAGATTCTCTGCGTGGACATCAAAATTGAATGCTTTGTAAATTTTCACAGCGAAAAGACAATTTANTTAACAGGTTGCTAGAGAACCTAATTCAGCAGCCCCTCTTTATCCTGTCCAGAAATCGGTAGGAGTTGACGATGGCAAGCTTGAGTGACAGATTCTCTGTGCGTGGACATCAAAATTGAATGCTTTGTAAATTTTCACAGCGAAAAGACAATTTATCTAGTTGTTGTTTGAGGATAACGATATGCGATGCTGTCAAATTGTTTCTTTGTTATCAATAACAGGTTACTAAGGTGCGCTATGTCTTTTGCAACTTTATATGCTTCTAACCTTCAAAACTGAATTGGTAATTGAGTGGGGGGCTTATTACATTATTCCTATAAAGTTTGATCAGGAAGTCTGATTTGGGCAGAGGCATTTGAACCAAACCCTTTTCTGATCTTCCCCTGCGAACCCACCATTGGCCTTTGGTTACAGTTGGGCTCTTGATGGTGGCCATTGCATGCTCTATTTATGTTTGCACCCCTCCGACCTTGATGAGCCATGTCGGTGCCAATTGTCTGCTGCTAAACCTTTATGTAGTTACCGCTCCTAAAACAAACAGTAAATTAATGGAATTTATACTACTGTGTTTGTAAAGTAGTAGACCCCCTCCCCTTCTTCCCTTTCTATGTTTCTCTCTCCTTAAATGAAAATGCATATGTAATCCTGTCTTGTCCAACAACTTTATTTATTCTCATCCCTCTATTACGGTATTACCTACCACTCTGACCAACCCTGCCTGCTTGGCCAATTGAATTAATTCATTTGGGAGTCTTTTCTGTATGCATAGAGAGAGAGAGAGAGAGGAGTGGGTATATGTCTATGTGATACTTCGATAAATTCAGAATTCCATTGAAATCCACTGCCTTAAAAAGACATCAAGTTTATTTCTGCAGTGTATCCGTGGACAAACANGGAGTGGGTATATGTCTATGTGATACTTCGATAAATACAGAATTCCACTGCCTTAAAAAGACATCAAGTTTATTTCTGCAGTGTATCCGTGGACAAACAAAGTATTGTTCAAAACAAAGAAAGTATTCTCTGAAGTGCACGTAATATTTTCTGATTTTAGAAAAAATAATTGTAGGCGATGGGAGGTAAATTATACTGAGATTGGTGATGGCTTTTGCCACAAGTAAGGAGTTAGAAACTCTATATAAGCTTTAACAGCAATTTCCAATTTTGATAGACAACAAACGTTGTAGATAGACAGAACAAACTTTGTAATTCTATCGAGGGTTCTCCAAGAATAAAACAATACAAGCAAGAAAGAAAGTCAGGAAAGAGCATACATCTCCTACTTGGGTTCTACTTTTGTTGAAAGTGTGTAACCACCGCTGTAGTCAAAGGCATCACTTTCATTAACATCCTTTTTAGGCAGAGCATCGTTGTAGGGATGTTTAGGAGCTCCTCTCATTGATCCAAAGTCTGTGGCTGATGAGGAGGCAGATGTTGAGTTCGTGTTCAGCCCATCGTTCTGTAGAATGGTTTCGAGTGCCTTAACTACTTCACTCATAGTTGGACGGTCTGCAGCTGATTCTTCCACGCATTGCATTGCCAACTCCAGAAACCTCCCGAACCCTATAAGATTTGCCATGCTTCTAATGGATGTATCCATTATCTCCCTCAAGCCATAAGTCTCCTCATCATTCTTATTCATTGCCGTTCTCACCTCACGGACTATGTATTTTCCCTTCTCGATTGGCTGCTTAGCGGTTATCAGTTCAAGCATCACCACACCAAAACTGTAAACATCGCTTTTCTCTGTCAATTGCTGAGTCATATAATACTCTGGATCGAGATAACCCTGCAACCATAGGACAATGATAGATTGGTAAAAACTTTAAAAATGAGAGGTTTTGGGAGCAGTAATACCCACCAGTGTGCCTTTAACTTGAGTTGACACATGCCCTTTTGCACTGTCTGATACTAGCTTAGACAAGCCAAAATCTGCAACCTTTGCTGTTAGATGTTCATCCAACAGAATATTGGTGGACTTGATATCTCTGTGAATTATAGGAGGATTTGCAAGCTCATGTAGATAAGTTAGTCCTCTGGCTGAACCAACGGCAATACGAAGCCTCCTCTTCCAATCTAAATGAATGCCGGATCTCCCTATAATGCACAATATGCAGAACAATTCCAAGTAGATGTTAAAAAAGGTAGCCTTATGCTGTGGTATTTCTCAAATCAAAAAACACTTTCTGATATTTCTAGAACTGTCATCTTAAAAAATTTCCATTTTTGGGGTTTTGTGTACAAGAATAATTAAGTTAGGAATTAGGATCCCTATCCACGGAGAAGTATGAATCTGTGAATCCAATTAAAAGTAGTTGAGCGTCTTTGTGTGACCAAATATAAGTTATATCCAGTTTTTTGCTCTTTAGTGTGTTGGTTTACATACTTCATTGTGGGTTTGTACCAAGTCCCTCTCTTATATTCTCCATTCATCAAATAAAGGTTCCTCATGATCTCTGTCAAAATTTCTTAAGTTGCAAACCAAAAATATAGAATTTTAAGCAGAATTGAGATTACCTGACAAACTTTCTCTAAGTGTCCCATTAGGCATATATTCGTATACTAACATCTGTTCTCCTTGTTCAAAACAAAACCCCACGAGGCCAACAAGGTTCTTGTGATGAACCCGTGAAAGCAACTCAATTTCAGTCTTGAACTCAAGCCCACCTTGCATGGAACCTTGTTGAGCTCTTTTGATTGCAACGAGTTGCCCGCTAGAGAGCATTCCTCTGTAGACCTAAACGGAAAAAACGGAAATAAGTAGCAAATTAAGTAACATTTCCTTTCTGTCAAGGAAGGACTCCAACAGTACCTTGCCATAGCCTCCAGATCCAATCTCATTATTATCAGAGAAGTTATTGGTGCATTTCTTGAGTTCATCATAAGAGAACCATCTAGCTCCTTTCAGTTGTGGTGCATCTCCACTGTCTTTGCCGCTAGGAGCCCAAGAAGCTACATACATAAGAAAAGAAATAAGCAAACAATATTTCGGAGAGATGCATCTTCCAAGACATTCCAAATGCATTAACTTTGCACTTTCTAGTAGAAAGCAAGAATTACCAAATGGTTTGCTCAATCCAATGGCTTTCTCAGCACGTTTCTTTTGCTGAACAGCATATATCCCTAGCCCCACAAGGACCAGGACCAAAATGGCACAGCCAATTGCTATTCCAATAATTATATTCGAGCTGATAGAAGTTCCTCGATGTCCGTCTGAAAAGATTTTTGTAATTTTTGGTTAATTGATTGTTGTTAAATTGTTGTGAAACTGTGCTTTTGGATAAGTATTCATGAAATTTACCGTCGAAGATGTATGGTGCCGCTAAAAAATAATAGGGTCCAAACTCTTCAGGAGGCTTGTAAGTTTGATTACTCAAAGCGAACCCAATCCTCTGAACCCCTGACCTAGTAAAATATTTCCCAGTGGATGGAAAGAGTGCCAACTGAACTTGAAGATAGTCATCGCTATTAAAGAAGGGGTTCTGTAGGGAAACTGAACCAGGATTGAGGCCCAATTTTGTCCACAGGCTCAATTNATCCAATCCTCTGAACCCCTGACCTAGTAAAATATTTCCCAGTGGAAGGAAAAAGTGCCAACTGAACTTGAAGATAGTCATCGCTATTAAAGAAGGAGTTCTGTAGGGAAACTGAACCAGGATTGAGGCCCAATTTTGTCCACAGGCTCAATTCTAGAGAATGGAACATGTTAGCATTAGACAACTCCCTGAATGAGGGTCCTCTGAAGTACAATGTCCCTTCATATGGATAAGCACAGTCACAGCTCTGAGGGTTGAGTTTCTGGTCGGAAGAACATGATTTGCTTCCACAATTAGCTAGGCTGGTAGAGTAAGGTTTTGCCGTTTGTTGCTGAAGCTGACAGTAATCTGTATTTTCAAGATGACTTGTGCATACTGGGTTTCCAATCAATCTGAAGTACATAAATCGACAGATTAGCAGAAGGTCNACGGATAAGCACAGTCACAGCTCTGAGGGTTGAGTTTCTGGTCGGAAGGACATGATTTGCTTCCACAATTAGCTAGGCTGGTAGAGTAAGGTTTTGCCGTTTGTTGCTGAAGCTGACAGTAATCTGTATTTTCAAGATGACTTGTGCATACTGGGTTTCCAATCAATCTGAAGTACATAAATCGACAGATTAGCAGAAGGTCAGGGGAGAAAATATGCGTTATCATTCACATGGATTGTTAGGATTTGTGACCTCTTACATTAATGTATTTGTGTATCCAGAGCCAAGTGTCACTGAGGATATATTGTTGTTCTCCAAATCAACAAGTTGCAGCTGCGGGCTGATGCTGCTACCCATGTTCAACGTGGCGTTCAGTGCATTGTTCCTCAGTTTCCTGTCAAAAGTTCACAAGAACTAGATCATCACTTTCACTTTGCTTCTTNTCACTGAGGATATATTGTTGTTCTCCAAATCAACAAGTTGCAGCTGCGGGCTGATGCTGCTACCCATGTTCAACGTGGTGTTAAGTGCATTGTTCCTCAGTTTCCTGTCAAAAGTTCACAAGAACTAGATCATCACTTTCACTTTGCTTCTTTTTTGTAGGTTATAAGAATTAACATCTACTGATATTGTCTACTAATCTCTGAACTTACACTTGTCCTATCTGTGGGAAACTGAAGAGTCTCTGTGGCACAGATCCTTGAAGTGAACTATATTCCATAACCCTGCGCACCACAGCAGAAATTCCACGTAAGATGGATAGGCAATTCAAGGATATCCCAATGTCGTAAGTTGTGACTTGCTAAAAACTCACAAAGTGGTTAGTGATGATAAGGTTGAGAACCAAGCTGGAGCTTCTGATGGTGTAAAGGAGTTGTTGCTTAAGTCCCTGCAGAGAGACACAATAGCCCATGTTCTTATCAGTCTAACTAAGACTCGAGGCAGATATAATTGGATAAACGATGCATATGTCACTTACAAGTAATTGAGCGAGTCCATTCCAGTCAAGTCTGGTAATGCACCAAACAGGTTGTTGTGTGCTAAATTCCTACAAGAGAACATTAGAGCATGAGGAAGGACATTTTAGTAAATCACTCATCGTTTAAATATAAGCANAGACTCCACACTTTGAATAAGTGAAAAATTATAAATAAACTAGTTAAGACTAACCCGTCAACCAATCAACGACCCGAACCAGGTGGGACTGGTCAATACCAACCCTTGGCTTCTGAGTTATGCATATATATTGGTAATTGGAAAATACTTTGAATCCCAAATTTGAAAATGTTAGTGTCTAGTCTTTACATTCGACTAAAACAACGAGCGAGAGAAACTCACAAGGATTTCAATTCAGTGAGACCTCCGATATCACCGGTTAGTTTACCCACGAGTCCCATTGTTGATAACCCCCTGAAAAAAAAAACCAAAACTTACCATAAGTTGAGTTTTCTACTAAAACCGGAGGCTTTCAAGTCAAAAATACAATGCTGCTTTAAAAAAAAAAAAGTCAAAAATACAACACCACCACGGTGGTAGCGGCAAATATACAAACACTTGGTGAACGAGACGAAAGGTAATTATAAACATAAACACCCACAGTGCAGTGACCCTTGAGTTTTCGCAGGCGACTCCTTCCCAGGGTGTTCCACAAGCATCATCTGACTTTCCCCAGCTTGGTGGTGTGTTCTGCCACTGATCCTTCAAAGATCGGAGTACCACCACTGCACCACCATTTTTGGTAAATCAAATGTTAAAAGCTCTGGTCAAACAAAGAGGTTGTATATGGGGATGAGGGTCCGTATCGAACAATATTTTCTCTTGTACCTTCACTTTTAATCAATTGAAATACGCTTATATAATTTTTTAAAAGCTATGGTCGAGAGTTGTGGACTTGGGTACCGTATCCTTGCCGGGCCGGGATGAGAATGATCATCTAATCTAGTACTAAATCATTCCAAAACAGGAGCATAATGTATCATACTATCAAAATTCAAGGATTTGTGATAGGGGACCATTCAGAAATCTATTGTCTACCATGGTTTAGAATTTCCCTGCACAATTGAATGAAATGCTACATGCTAATAATTGGAAAAAAAAACATTTTCGTCCCTACTGGCATTGAAATTTGATATGGGCAACTTTGCAATGATTTTTTAATTCTTTGAGAAAAGATGGTAAGAAACATTTCTAGTGTGTAGGTTCCTTTCAGGCTTTTGATCCCAGCGATGACATACCCTGTCCCACATACTAGCTTGAAGGATTGAATACAATTCTGGTCATTAAGATATGCTACGATTCNGCAGCGGCAAATATACAAACACTTGGTGAACGAGACGAAAGGTAATTATAAACATAAACACCCACAGTGCAGTGACCCTTGAGTTTTCGCAGGCGACTCCTTCCCAGGGTGTTCCACAAGCATCATCTGACTTTCCCCAGCTTGGTGGTGTGTTCTGCCACTGATCCTTCAAAGATCGGAGTACCACCACTGCACCACCATTTTTGGTAAATCAAATGTTAAAAGCTCTGGTCAAACAAAGAGGTTGTATATGGGGATGAGGGTCCGTATCGAACAATATTTTCTCTTGTACCTTCACTTTTAATCAATTGAAATACGCTTATATAATTTTTTAAAAGCTATGGTCGAGAGTTGTGGACTTGGGTACCGTATCCTTGCCGGGCCGGGATGAGAATGATCATCTAATCTAGTACTAAATCATTCCAAAACAGGAGCATAATGTATCATACTATCAAAATTCAAGGATTTGTGATAGGGGACCATTCAGAAATCTATTGTCTACCATGGTTTAGAATTTCCCTGCACAATTGAATGAAATGCTACATGCTAATAATTGGAAAAAAAACATTTTCGTCCCTACTGGCATTGAAATTTGATATGGGCAACTTTGCAATGATTTTTTAATTCTTTGAGAAAAGATGGTAAGAAACATTTCTAGTGTGTAGGTTCCTTTCAGGCTTTTGATCCCAGCGATGACATACCCTGTCCCACATACTAGCTTGAAGGATTGAATACAATTCTGGTCATTAAGATATGCTACGATTCCCAGATTAGTATTAAAGTTTTGACAATTTAGTTCTTAATATTGTAGATTTATAGTTAAGTGGTCCAATTTTCATGCAAATATTAAAGATACTACTGTCTAAAAATATACTAAAAAAATGAGTAAATTAAACTCCATAGTAATTAGATTACAAAACTTGTTATTACTTAAAATTAGAAGCCGATGACTAGACCAAATGNAGATACTACTGTCTAAAAATATACTAAAAAAATGAGTAAATTAAACTCCATAGTAGTTAGATTACAAAACTTGTTATTACTTAAAATTAGAAGCCGATGACTAGACCAAATGATGATATTGGTACTCTTCTCTACCTATAAAAGCAGCCGTGCTTGATGTTTCATGGAATCCCACCAACAGGAACAAGATGACATAACAAGTTGAAGAAAAGTAGCAAAACAGTAATGGAGATCGCTTGTTTTATTTCTGATTCAAATAGTAGAAATGAAATTACCCACGAAGAATCAACTTGATCAAAGCAACCAGTAGGCGTATATGTGTGTGAGCTGACACACATTTGCATATGCATGTATGCATGAATCAAAGTAAAGATAGAGCCTTCAGGAACTTACAATCCCCAGGGTCTGTTACAGAGGAGATCACATGAATTCCCGNCTTGATCAAAGCAACCAGTAGGCGTATATGTGTGTGAGCTGACACACATTTGCATATGCATGCATGCATGAATCAAAGTAAAGATAGAGCCTTCAGGAACTTACAATCCCCAGGGTCTGTTACAGAGGAGATCACATGAATTCCCGCAGAGAAGACGAGAAAGCAGAGCAGCCCAATGGCTGCCATTGCAACTTATCCCTCAGATCTAGAAGTTGATTTCTTGATGGTGTTTGGTCAGCTCTGCTGCAATGAAGAACAAGCCAGATTTTCTTGTAACAAGATCCACTTTACTACCCTTTCTCTCTTCGTTTCCAACGAATTACAGACCCTTAGTGTTGGCCTGCAATGTCGTTTGGAGGTTAGGGATGGATAAATATCAGCTCTGCTTGGGTGTGCCGGTCTCTGTCTGTTGTGATTAATACTGCCAACTGAGTGCTAACTACCGCACTTCGTCGAGTGGGTTATGTGCATTTTAATGATTAGCCTTTGCTTAGAAGCCAATCCAGCTACCAATCACCCACTACCCCCTCAAAATCATCGTTTCATCATAATCGTTTAGCCCTTTTCTCTCTCCAAAAGTCTACATCATGGTGATAAATTATGATAACCTGTGTGGATTATTGTAGTTCACGTCTTGCCGTTTCCTCTGCCGGCCCAACATTATTCACGAGAATGACAAAGACAATCAGCTATTCGTCGCATCTTTTCCGAATGGTGGACGACATTTGTACGAATTTACATTTTTTACTACGTCAACACACCGAGCCATTCAATGCTCACTGTCGACAGTAGGATGGTGGGCCAGAATCGAAACCAAACCACTCCCCCCCTCCTCTCTCTGTCTCTCTCTATCCACAAGAGCGAGTTGATTGCAATGGCTGAACGTTTTGATTCTATTTCAAGTTTTCCATATTAACAGATCCTTGCACCAACACCCAAAGTTACAGAGAGTAGGTTACAAGTTTGCAACTTAGGTGATAGTTAGTGCTTTGGGTAGTCGGAAAATAGAGTACAAGATAGGGTTTGCTGAAGAAGAGGCTAATTGGGGTATGCCCTTCTTGTTCTTGAGCTTCCGGGATTACCTTTATGAGTTTGTCTTGAAGTTTTGTTAGCCAAGATTGAAGAGGCCTTTTGCATGCTGATTTCTTATACTTGTTGCACATGTCTGATGCATTTTTGTGGAGTTGATTGTGTAATAGTTGTTCTCTGATTTTGTAANTTAAGTTTTGTTAGCCAAGATTGAAGAGGCCTTTTGCATGCTGATTTATTATACTTGCTGCACCTGTCTGATGCATTTTTGTGGAGTTGATTGTGTAATAGTTGTTCTCTGATTTTGTAATTTTGTTGATGCTTTTAGTTTGTTAAAGTTGGATTGATTTTGCATACGAGTGAACTCTCAAATTTTGAAATATGACCACATCTATTTGATTTCTAAAAAAGATTATTAATTCTTGACTTTTGAGGAATTCTTCATCAATGGTTGTGAATGATTAATTGTTTTCAATCTTTTTCGATCTTGGTCCCGTAGGAGCNATGACCACATCTATTTGATTTCTAAAAAAGATTATTAATTCTTGACTTTTGAGGAATTCTTCATCTATGGTTGTGAATGATTAATTGTTTTCAATCTTTTTCGATCTTGGTCCCGTAGGAGCAAATCACAAAGATTGAGAAATAAAACCATCTAATTTGAATCGTTCTCACATTTGACACTGGACTAGGGATATTCNGCAAATCACAAAGATTGAGAAATAAAACCATCTAATTTGAATCGTTCTCACATTTGACACTGGACTAGGGATATTCAAACTATGCCTCCTTTACAAAATTTTTGAGTGCTTTTTAGTATAAAGCTGTGATTATTATGTTTTTTTCTATATTTTGGAGCTCATGGGATATTTGAATAGCTTTATCAGGGGAGAAATACCCACAGAGAAGAGACCAGAGGATTCATATGAACATTTGAANTTATCAGGGGAGAAATACCCACAGAGAAGAGACCAGAGGATTCATATGAACATTTGAAGTTGCTTACTGAACAATAAATGGTTGGACCTGAAATCACTGCTTCCTGAACAAGAAACAATGATCAAGGGGAATGAAATCATACTCCAGCTTAGGAATACCAAATTAGCTATGGATGTTGGATGATTTATGAAAGGGTAATTACTTGGTAAAGTGCTCTGATTGTGAAGGGTGAAAACATGGTTCGAGTGTTAGAATACCTGTTTTTCGTAGATTATGTCGATTTGTCTCCAATGAATTCTACAACTGTTCAATTGCCAGGGTAAAGAGTGACTGATTCCTATTTACAAAATCTCAAAGTAAATGTAATTCTCAGTGAAACAACATAGCTTTGATCCGAAAGTTCTGTAGGTCATGTTATGCAAGTGATCATGGGCTGATCCAACGAGTCAGTAAGAGGGAAGCTTCATCGATATGCAAGACAGGGGTCTGGTGAGTGGGGCTGAAGGGGAAATCAAGTATCAAATTGTGTATTCCAGAGGACCATTGCTCTTATTCAGTTATTCCCTCCACAGGCGACAGAATTGCGACAGGTTGAAAGTCAGAGAGACAGGACACTAAACTTTGGGGTTGCAGTTTTGATGATGACATTGTTAATTCCACATGATGAGTGTTTTTTTACTACTTTATTGACTGAACATCGATTTCAAGTAAGACTGAATCAAGTAATATGCTTTGTTTGTCGTATCCTTTCTGACGTAGTCTAGGAAAGAACAAGAAGAGTCTCCTCCTTGAGAACAACTTCAAAGCAACAAGCCTTGCGCAGGACTGAGAATCCAACTCCAATGTGGAGTCTAGTCGATGCCAGAGCCGGCCCAACGGTATATTGAAAAAAAGTTTGGGCTTTACACCCCATTTTAAAGAAAGACCCAAATTTTTAAGAGATAATGAGATGTGAGTATTTTTTTCAAACTTTTTTGACTTTAAGTACCACATCCAAACTTATTCTCATTTAAGTCTTCTTTTTCATTAAATAGTTGTCAATAAGTACACATTTTAAAACATTTTCAAATTTTTTCTAAAATGTATT
Source organism: Ilex paraguariensis (assembly GCA_963454935.2). Taxonomy (NCBI): domain Eukaryota; kingdom Viridiplantae; phylum Streptophyta; class Magnoliopsida; order Aquifoliales; family Aquifoliaceae; genus Ilex; species Ilex paraguariensis. The sequence continues at coordinate 166,110 of CAUOFW020007135.1, read as the reverse complement.
CCATAATTACCCCTACCATAAATAGTGCATATCTACTTGAATGTAAGACTTTTAAGATTCCTTTTGATATTTGTGTACCATTTAAAATTTGAAATTTTATATATATATATACACACACACGTAATACAGTGACACATTCAACAAAAAAATAATAACATCAAACAGTGACACGCTCAATAAAAAAATAGTAACATCAAACAGTGACACGCTCAACAAAAAAAGAGTAACATCAAATAGTAGCACGTTCAACAAAAATATTTGTGTTACTGGTTGATGTTACTATTTTTTTGTTGAGTGTGTTACTATTTGATGTTACTCTTTTTTTGTTAAGCGTGTCACTGTTTGATGTCACTATATTACGCGCGTGTGTGTATATATATATTTATATATGAAATTTTAAAATTCAAATGATACACAAATATCAAAAAGAATCTTGAAAGTATCACATTCTAATCTTGAAAGTCTCACATTCAATTAGGTATGCATTATTTATGGTAGGGGTAAAAGAGCTTTTATGACTTTTTTTTAGCACATGTACTTCTATCCCAATTATTTTAAAAAGTATACTTTTATCCTATTAAATTTTTTAGGAGGTACCGGCCTCCCTAAACCCCAATTTTTAAATACCGTAAATAACCCATGTAAAAAAGGCCTTATAAAAATATAAGTCTAATCAATTATTTAGGCTCATAGCCCAATCCAAATATTAAATATTTTTAAAAAATTAACAGTAAAAAAAAAATCCTGAATTCAAAGGTCACATCAAACTAAAAAAAATCAAAAAATTAAATTATTACCTTACTTTTAACTCCCTCTTTCTCTCTCTAAACCAACACAAAAAACAATCTTTTTTTATTCTTTCTCTCTCATTAAAATAAAACCAAAACACTCTTCTTCTTCTTATCTCTCTCTCTCTCTCTCACACACACATTTCTCTCAACTTACAAGAACATACTAACAGTGACTTGGCCTCCTTCCTCCATCATCGACTTGAAGGACATGGTTTAGAACCAAAAGCCAACATTTGAGATTATTCAAGGTTCTATTGTTTCATAATTTTAATTTTTTTTTTTGTGTTATTTGCTTTCTTTTTAGTTTCTGCAAAAAAATATTTATGTCTTAAATTCAAGGTTGTGTTATATCTTTTAACTAAACTATATATTGTGTTTGTTTGGTTGTTATATAGTTATAATAAATTAATAATATGACATTAAAAAAACGATCAAGTGGATACGAAAAATTAAAAAAAAAGAAAAAGAAAAATAGATCAACTAATAGAATCTCAAAAAGAATTTCTTGATAAATTTGTTGCTAGTAACAAAAATAATGTAACAAAAAATGTAGATGAAAATTTTGAAAATGAACCAGTAGACAATGAAATAGAAGAAAATAAAATTAAAAAATATTGAAATAGAAGATAATAAATTAAAAAATATTGAAATAGAAGATAATAAAATAAAAAATATTGAAATAGAAGATAATAAAATAAAAAATATTGAAATAGAAAATATTGAAATAAAAGATAATAAAATAGAGGATAATGAAAAAGAAAATATTGAAAAATAAATAGTGAAATAAAAGATAATGAAATAGAAGACAATCAAAATCTTAATGAAACAAGTGATTATAATAATATAAATATTTATAATTCAAGTCAATAAAAAAATATTGATACAAAATTAAGAAATTTATTAGTAAAAAATGGTTCAATTAAATATAATAATTTAGATTTTTCTTGGGATGAACTCTCTAGACATTTTTCCACTACACATTATGTTTGTAAATTAATAAATGGGGAAACACTTGATGGAAGATGATTAGTATATTCAAAATATTTGGATAAAGTATTTTATTTTTGTTACAAATTATTTAATATGAATCATTGTACAAGTACACTAGCTAATGAAGTAACAAAAAACTGAAGAAATATTGGTGTTAAAGCTTAAAAATTATGAACTAACTAATGAACATATAACTAATATGAATACTTGGATTGAATTAGAAACAAGATTGCAACTAAATAAAACAATTGATAAAAGTATCCAAGAACAAATTAATAGAGAGAAAGAATATTGGCATAATATATTAGTAAGAATTATTACCGTCGTAAAGAATCTTGGTAAAAATAATTTAGTTTTTTGGGAAAAAATATGAAAAGATATATCAAGAAAATAATAACAATTTTTTTAAGTTTAATTGAAATGATTGTGGAATTTGATTCGATAATGCAACAACACGTTCGTCATATTCAACAAGATAGAATTCATAACAATTATCTTGGACATAACATACAAAATGATTCGAAAAATTTGTTAGGAAATGAAGTAAGAAACAATATTATTAAAAAAGTTAAAGAAGTAAAATATTATTCAATCATACTTGATTGTACTCCCAATACAAGTCATCCAAAATAAAATGTCTCTCATATTACAATACGTAGATATTACAACAAGTCCAATAAAAATAGAAAAATATTCTTTAGAGTTTATTAAAGTAGATGATATGAGTGGAAATTGTTTATTTGATAAACTTATAGATGTAATAAGTAATATTGAACTAGATATTAATGATGTACGAGGACAAAGATATGAAAATAAATCTAATATGAAAAAAAAAAACATCAAGGTGTGTACAAAAAATGTTACTCAATATAAATCCTAGAACATTTTACACACCATGTGATTGTCATAATTTAAATCTAATACTTTGTGATATGACTAACTCTTGTTTCAAGGTTATATCATTTTTTGGAATAGTACAATGTATATATTCATTATTTTCCTTTTCCATAAAACAATGGAAAATTTTACAAGATAATATTCAAGGTTTAACTCGTAAGTCATTGTTACAAACACGNGGTGTGTACAAAAAATGTTACTCAATATAAATCCTAGAACATTTTACACACCATGTGGTTGTCATAATTTAAATCTAATACTTTGTGATATGACTAACTCTTGTATCAAGGTTATATCATTTTTTGGAATAGTACAATGTATATATTCATTATTTTCCTTTTCCATAAAACAATGAAAAATTTTACAAGATAATATTCAAGGTTTAACTCGTAAGTCATTGTTACAAACACGTTGAGAAAGTCATGTTGAAATTGTTAAAGTAATAAGATTTTAAGCCCCAAGAATAAGAGATGCATTATTACAATTAGCGGAAACTAGTGAATATCCTAAAACAAGAAGTGAAATTAATTGTTTAGCAATATATGATATTGAGAATTTTGAGTTCTTATTCGGCATGACTATTTGATATGATATTTTATTTTTTGTTAACTTAGTTAGTAAATGTTTATAATCAAAAGACATGCATATTGATATTGCTATAGATCAATTAAAAAGTCTCATTTCTTTTTTTAAAAAAATATAGGGAAAGTGGATTTACAAATGCTATGATTTTATCTAAAGAGATTGCATGTGAAATGGGTATAGAACCTATATTTCGTGAAAAAAGTAGAGTTCGTATCAAAAACAATTTAATAAAAATGTTGATGATGAGGTAACACAATCTATTGAAGAATCTTTTAGAATTTATTATTTTACATATATAATTGATTAAGCTATTTCTTCACTAAAGAGTAGATCTGAACAATTACAAAAATACAAAAATATTTTTGATTTTTTTATTTAACTTAGAAAAATTAAAATCATTGACCAATGATAGTTTAAAACAATATTGTTTGAATCTCGAAAGTTTCTTAAAATATGAAATTTTTTCTGATATTGATGACTTAAATTTATTTTTAGAACTAAATATTTTAAAAGAAATTTTACAAACGAAAGAAAATACTTCAATTGAGATACTAAATTATATAAAAAAGTTTGATTCTTTTTCAAATGTATGCATCGCTGATAGAATATTATTAACAATTCTCGTAACAGGTGCTTCTGCGGAAAGAAGCTTTTCAAAATTAAAATTGATAAAATCTTACTTAAGATCGACTATGTCACAAGAAAAAAAACTGGATTAGCAATATTATCAATTAAAAAAGATATAATAACAAAACTTAAATATAACAACTTAATTAATACTTTTGCAACTCAAAAAACAAGAAAAATTAATTTTAAATAAATAATATTAATACTAAATATAGAATGCCTCATTCAAAAGTATCGCTTTAGGCTCCAAATTGTCTTGAGCCACCCCTGGTCGCCCTGCACCACCAGAGAGATGGCAGTATTGTGTGTTGTTTATGAGCTATGTTGCAAAAATTTTGTAAGACTATATAATTCATTATAGTGACCAAGGCATTTAGAGTATAAATATTAATAATAAGGCCGTTTACAGATTTTTTGGGCACCCTCCTTGTCAAATATGTATGCATGGAATGACCATCTGGGATTGGATTGCAATACTTATATGAGAATAAAATTGTAAAATTATGTGCTAATACTGTACTAAAAAATTTTACAAAAAAAGGATAATATAACGATTCAATTTGATAAAATTATAATAAATAGAGTTGTTTGGGTTTAAATTTAATTTTTCTTGAGTCATAACTTAATCCACAGATTAATTTAATGGTCCTATTCATGTGCCCGTGTGAGACTCAAGGTTTTATTTAACTCAATTACAAGGTAACACTAGTATAACATATAAACCCAAGTTCTTTTAAAAAATTAGTCGATGTGGGGTTAAGTTTCACCTATAAAATACTCTAACATAATCAATAAACTAAGATGGTTATTTAGAAATAACTTGGTGAATGAAATGTGATCAAATAATCATGCTACCGTGCATCATATATCTATATATAATTGATAAAGTGTTAGTTTAATCTTATAAAAAAAACACCATCTGGAGTATTATTTGCACATCACTATTGTAGATTGGCATTTGACCTCAAAACAATGGCATTTGACGTAAATATCGACAAGATGAAGCTGCTAATCAATCTGCACAATCCTTTGATCATCACATCACTATTTATTGTTCAACATAAAAGCTATTACATTCCTGGCACATACATGATAGAAGGAATTATGTGTATGGATACAAATATGCTACAAGTAGCGATAATCAAATCGGTTAAAAAGTCGGGCAAACCATTAAAAATACATATATATTTTTATTTTTTTTAGTTTAGAGTAATCAAAACATTAATTAACCCTTAAATTTAGGAGTAAATTGCACTAATAGTCCCTAAGGTTTACCATTTGTTGAAAGTTAGTCCTTAAACTTTTAATTTTGTCAATTTAGTTATTAAAGTTTACACAATGCTCTCAGTTTGTCCCTCCCACTAACTTCCGTGTAAATCATTGACAAAAAATAGCACATATGCTTGGCACATGATGCAATTGAGGGACATTTAAATCTTTATACTCACAAAATAAAGGATGTAATTGTAATATCATATGCAAAATAAATAAATTAAATAATTGAGTTAATTACATTGGAGGTCCTCAAAGTATGAGAGTTGTTTCATTTTGGTCCCCAATATTTCAATTGCATCATTTTAGTTCTTGAAGTATTGAAAATATTTCAATGTGGTCCTTTAAGTAGACAACGTTCAGATTACTAATGATATTTTATTATAAACTTGTTACTTAATACCTAAATATGGGCAAAAAAATAATTTAGATAATTTTTGACCAAATTTCTACTCAAAATTTGGTCAAAAAATGATCTAAATTATATAGTTTTAATTATTATTTTTTTGTTCATGTTATATATATCGATTTTTAATTTTTTATGTTTAAAAAGTATTAAATATAATTTTAATAAATATAAATTGATGAACTTTTACGGTGTATTAAAAAAAATAAATAAAACATACTAGTGTGCCCACCCACCCTATAATTTTTTTCTGGCTCCACCCCTGGCTGATTTCCGTTTTAAAAATCATTTATCCTACAATCCTTAATGCATTGTTATGTGCTCTTTCCTCCTATGCATTCAATGAGGTTTTGAGTGCTCATAGTCATTAGGTTTGTTTAATTGAGACGTTCCTTTGCTGGATTGCATTTTCCGAAGTCACTTGTTTAATTGTTTGTTTGTTGTCATTTGTGGCGTCACAATAATTGTACAGTTGCACGCCAATTGTAAAGTATTCATCAAATTTTTTGATTATGGTTTCTCCATTTTTACATTAGTGGGAGGATGAGAATTTCTTTGGAAGATTTCCAACAAGCAAGGTGATTAATGTGAGAACCTTTAAAATAATAAAGTTTGTATAGTTCATAATTTTGCCCATCCACGTTGTTCTAAGCCAATTTTTGTTTGGAGATTTTATGCATGTGTACGCACTTTAGTGGACAAAAACACTCATGGTCTTGCTTGTTAATTAATAAAGGGCTAATCTCAACTTACACTCTGAAAGATCGCTTGAATATCAATTTATATCCGTAAAATTTAAAAATATTAATTTATACTCTAAAAACATAAATTTGTATTAATGTGCATCAGAGGTTAATTGCTATCCATTTTGCCTTTAAAAAAGTTTGGAATAATTATAAATTGCACCTTTAAAACTTAAATATTTCATATTCATGATTAAAAAAAAAATTTCATCTATTAATACCTCTCAATTATGTCGTATCGTGTTATTTTGTGTCATGTCGTATTATTTTCGTGTCCTTTTTGCCATTTCATAGTGTACGGTGCAGATACATTTAAAACTTGGAGAATGGAGATGATACTGGCCACTCCAATCTGAATGGGTCAGAGACTCAGAGTCATGCCTTTTCTCCCCAAATCTCACCATACTCCTATTCTCGATCCGATATTCTTGAAAAAGGGGTTTGGGATGTGCTAGTCTTCATCATTGGTAAATGAACTGAGCAATAGTGATTCCAAACTAGTGTCTTGTGTATTTTAGTTTGCAGATTTCTAGTACTAACCACATTCTATAATTTCAATTCTAATTCAGGCTCCTGATGAAGAATTTGAAGAATATCTTAGACGTCTGATTGGTGAAAAGTGAACAGGGGATCGGAATGAGGTTATTCAAATTTCAACTATTGATTGTTCTAGAAATATCTTGAGGTTTTATCCAATGTTGTCCTGTTTGGAGTTGATAGGGAAACTAGATCTGGTTTTTTGCTGAAATATACGACCACATGCTATTTGAAAATAGGGCATTCTTATAATCTAGGAAAAATTTTAGTTACACTCCTCCTACTTTACTATATCTTCAAGGATACCCTCTCTATTATCAAAAGCATCACTGATATCCCTTTTAGTTTATATTTAAACATCACTAGCACCTCCTACCATTAAACTACCATTTTTAACAAAAACAATACCAAAAATGCCCTACATAAACCTCAAGCAATTTTTCTATATAAAATTTTATTAAAATTCGAGTTGATTAAAATTTATTTTTCTACATATTAAAAATTGAACCAATTAAAATTCTATTGAAGTTGATTAAATTTTATTTTGTTAATGTATTAAAATTAGAGCTTATTAAAATTTATTTTTTATGTGTTAAAATTTGAACCGATTTTAACTCTACCTGAATTATTAGAGCCGATTAAAATTTGCTTTTGAGTAGACTAAAATTTATATTTTTTTATGTGTTAAAATTTGGGCTGATTAAAATTCAATGCGAGTTGATTAAAATTTGATTCGAGTAAAGTAAAAATAATTTTTAATTGGCTCAAATAGAATTTTAATTAGCTCAAATTTTAATACGTAAAAAATATAATTTTTAACCAGTTCAAATTTTAATATGTAAAAAAATAAATTTTAATTAGCTTGAATCGAATTTTAGTCGATTTGAATTTTAATACATAAAAAAAATTAGAAAACAGAGGAGGTCTCATTGAAGATATGCTTATCTGGAGGGGGTGTAAATGAAATTTGTCCTCAAATATATAATGGACAATTTAGTAAAATTGTATTTTAATTAATATTTTTAATCTGACAGGGGATGTCAGTGAAGATTCAAAAAATAGAGGGGGTGTCTTTGAAGATATGGTAAACTAGAAGGGGTGGGGTTGAAATTTTCCCTATAATCTAAAGTAGGGAGAATGATGCATTTTAGCGTTTTCTGAACATGGCATTATAATAATCTAAAGTTTGGAGAATGATACATTTTAGCATGATTGAAAATGATAACGGCAGAGATCTTTGAGCTTTTGGTGCAGGAATTTAAAGAAACTGTGGTTATGGTGTATATCAGGGGCATTACTTATGTTGTAGTTAGCAAAGTTGGTGCTAGAATATTGAGTAAAGTTACTTATCAACTTATATTTTGCCTACTTGGGGCTATGATTGTGCATGTGTCCTTGTTCAAACTTTGTCATCAATCAATCGGAGGGAGAGAGATTTTATACTAATCCCGATATCTCTCATTGTAATATGGTTTTGAGTTATGAAGCATGAAAATTTTTAGTTTTCCACTTTCACTTTGCCAAATGGCTCAATTGCCCGAGGAGGGTATCATAGAACTACTGCATCATGAAAAGCTATCTGTGCCTTTGGTATGTGTTTACGATTTGACATATTTAATGATATTTAAATTCAAATGGACTTTGGTAAACCGTGGTGAAACATAATTAGCCAGGAGATGAACAAAGTTTGTGACACTCTACTTCGCATGTTTCCTGATCGTTGAATCAAGTTGCTGTTAGCTATGAGCATTCAACAGCATTTACAGCATTATAGATTAAAGCTCATCAATGTATGACACATTGAAGAAAAAATGGAATTTTTGCTTTTATCTATGGTGACCATTAGCTGATCACAAAAATTAGAACCGATATAAGTAGCATAATGAGATATGGATGCCGAGTGTCAGCTGTTGGTGCACATATTTCTCTTAATGTAGGATACGGATAGTACGAAGCATGGTTCAAAGTATCGATCGATACCGATATGAGTAAGTTGAGTCGTGTCTGACTTAGCATCTTTCGAGATGATACCGTTACATAATACGTATAAATCCCAAGTCTTGTATGACTCGGCCACGTCTTCTGAGTTGTATCTGAGTCAATCCCGAGTCGTTGAGGTATCTTCACTAAATCGGCCGATACGGTTCCGCGACGCTGCGGTACGACCTAAATTTCTCGTCTTGTTCAACATTTTATGTTATATCATTTCACTTGATATCGTGTTGCGATACTGCAACCGATATATCTTAGAATTCTTTGAGTCGATAAACAATACCATGACCATGAACCATGGTGTGAAGGACATAATTGTTTATTTCTTCTTTTTCATATGCCCTTTCTTAAATAAGTTTAAAAGCAAGGCAGAGTGGTGAAGAAGGCTGTATATTAGATCAGGTTAAGCTGCTAATCATAGAGACTAAACATCTGCTTAAATGTGGTTTTTTCTTCATTCATTTCAAATAACATTTTATAAGAGATTAAGGAGTTTCAAAATGTCTGTCGCATATTTTTATTGCAACTAATATTTGGCATTTCATATCTAGTTATTTTTTTTTTCAATTATAAAAAATACTCAAGGATTCGGTCTAATTGATCAATGTTGGTCTATGATTATGTACAACATACTCAAGGACTAAGAGTATTTCTTTAATCACATTCTTAATAGCAATGTAGCGACTCTCGTTGGGATGTAATGACAAATAATCGAGTAAGAGAACTTGATGTTTCACTACATCAGTCAAGCATAAATGCCAATGTATATTGTTAGCCTTTTCCTGACCCCAACCTGAGTCACGATTCATGTGCACACAGTCACGCGCTTAAGCTCTCCGCATTAGTTCGGTTGCTGGGAGCGAATTCATGATAAATTCGTGAATTCATTTATTCAAATTCTCGAATTCATGTAAACAAATTCACCTGTCAAACAAAAAGACTACACCAATAAAATTTTAAACTCCATTAATTAGGCACCAACTGTACTCACCTTACTTAAAATTTTCCTAGCTGGCAACCACATGCAAAAACACGTGAGAAAGCTTAAGGACAGAAGGAAAGGGTTGCAGCCTTTTACAGGTACCAGATCGTGCACAAGTGCTTTGCATGTGGACTTTTTAGGTTATGATTTTGTTTTTGAAATAATTAAATAAATATAATAGCGAGTACTTACTTATAAATCTAATCTTTTGAATATTTCTATTAAATAATTTGTGTAATTTGTTATGGACATAACACTATATGTTTGCAGAACGAATGAATATTAGTTTTTATTGGTTTATTTACTCTTAAGTTTGATGAATTACTTTCTTGTAAATCTCTACCCTTAAAGTTTATAACTTTTCACATTTTCACATGAAGTTAATTATTTTGATTAATTTTATTTGCAACATCATAGTAATGGTATAAATATATTTTATAGTATATAGGTATTTATAACTAAAAAATATCACAAACACTTATTAAATTATGAAAAATACGGAAGTGAACTATTTTATGTTATGGTGGTCATTTAATTATAAACAATTAGTTGAGCAAATTTAAAAAGTTAAGTTGTGATAAGTAATTTAATGTAACATTGAACATATTCGTAACATTGTTAATCTATACAAAAAAAATGGCTTATAGTATTACCAATAAACATAACTAAAGAGGATTTATTAAAACTAAAACACAAAAGAGAAGAAAATGAAAAGTAAGGTTTTAATAATAATATCTAAATTATATTGAAATAAATCTTATATTAAATAAGACTCTAGTGCATTTATGTAATTTAATTTAAAATTTCAGAAATTTGTCATCAATTAATGAAATAAATATAAATAAATATAAATAAATAATAGTAAATTTAATTATTTTAACAATTCATTTTTATCTTTTAAAAGAAAGAATATGAAAGACTTGAATATGTGTAATATTAATGAAGTTTTATTAATATAAATTCCATATTAATAATGTTAGTATTGTGAGAGTCAAGTTGTCAAATTAAAAGTTTAACATCAATCTAGTCTTATTAATATGAGTTTTAAATTAAATAAGGTTAGTATTGTATTTATATATTGTTTTAGAGTTAAAGTAGTCAATCAAAATTTTTTCTTAATAGTGTACTTTTATTAGTAGCATAGATATAGATATAAATATAGATATAGACGTGGAGGTGTTCCTTCTTGGTTTTATTGACGTGAGATTCAAGCCAAGGCATTGAAATGCCTTGACCTTGAGGCTGTCTTCCCATTTAATTTTGATCAATCTTTTCACAGTTCACTCTTATTCTTTTTTTTTTGAACTAAGATTTTTTTTTCATTTACAATATATTTGTATATAATATTTAATTTTTTTAAAAAATATGACTCTCAAAAGTGGTCTCGCTCTCAAATATTTTTGAATTTTGTAGCTTTTGTGCTCCCATTCCCGTTCACGTTCATGCTTTATGTGATCTAGACCGCATCGTTGCAAGTGTTTTTTGTTGGGTATTGGAGAGAAATATGAGTACACATTTTATTTATTGTACATGTTCAAGATTATAAATGTCAAATGGACTACATTATCAAAAACCATGTTGTCAGGTATCACCTTGACCTTTTTGTAACAGGATTGAACTTTACCTCCTACGGAATAATATAGGGCATTAAATTTATTATCTTCAATCGGTCAAACAGAAGAAAATTAAAATTTTGTCAAAATAAAAAATTCAATAAATAAATACTTATTTAACTCACAACATCCGTTAGCCATTTTGTTGGTTTTAACCCTTCGATAATTATTCCTCAATTGGCAAAACAAGTCTCAAACTTGAGCAATATCTCACTGTAACATTAAAGAATTAGATTAGTAATTAATGATGCTCTTGCAATATACTTGAACACGACACAAAGTATATAGTAGATACCTCAAATCAAGGGACTTGTCATACATTTAATTGAAGATAAATTTTTTATCATCAACAATAATTTCTGCAATTGGTGGATACTCCACATCTGATGATGGGTTCCACGCACTAGAGTTTGAAATCTGTTTATAAAATTCAAAGAGTTGTATTAACTTAAGTGGAGAGTTATTTTATGTTAAATGTGGAATACGAACCTCAGGATGTGCACCGTCGAGGTGTTGTTATCCAACAAGTCTGTTGTAGTTTCTTTTTATAGTCATACTATCATTCGCCTCATCCAATAACCCTATTGTAGTTTCTTTGTCCTTATGTTCATTCACTTCCTCATTCAGTAACACTTTTGTTATTTCTTTAACTTTATTTCTGTTCATTTTCGCCTTCTCCTCATCAGCCAACCCTGTTGTATATTCTTTAACCTTAACTTACCTCCACATCCATCTTCTCCTCATCTAAAATCTAGTTGATTTTTCTTCATCCCTATTTCTATTCATATCCTCTTCATCCTTATTTCCATTCACATCCTCTTTATCCTTATTTCCATTCTCCTTACCCAACATTCCTATTGTTGAATCTTCCTCCATCTCCTTCTCACACCTTTTTTCATATTCTTGTTGTGATAAAAAAATTATCATATATTATTATCTACTACCATGATAATCAAGTAAACCACATGTTATGTAAGACATGCCAACCTTATAAATATCTTCCATAGATGTATCCATATCTCTTAACATGAGATTTTTTACATACTTCTTCATTAGATGATTTTGCTTAAATAAGCAATACTAGAGATTTAGAATATATCTGTTATTAATAAAAATATGGATGGATTATAGTGATTTCAAGTATCTCCTTGGTTTCCTTTTAGAATTTCTTTGCAACAATTTTGGGTTATATTTTTTTTTGAGGGCAAGAGTGGGAGACTGAAGCCTCTTGAATTTCATGTTTGCATACAATCGTGTTTGAAGGTTGTGTTGGTGTATCTTTCACCACCTTTATATCTGGCGCTTGCAATATTTGAAGAAGAATCCACATCCGATTCTTATGCCCGAATTCATTTTCATGTATAACATTATTACACGTTGGATTTTTCTTTAGTCGGGTTGTGTTGCCCCATTTCCTAGGGGTCCTGACTAACCCGGTTGAACATCCATTAACCCGCAAAATAACCTAATTCATTTATTCAAATTTGCAAATTCATGCAAAGAAATTTGCTTACCAACTTTATGCAAACAAAAAGACTACACCACTATAATTTTAAATTTTAAACTCCATTAAATAGACACCAACTATACTCATCTTAATTAAAAATTTTCTAGCTAGCAACGACATGCAAAAGCACGTGAGAAAGCTTAAGGAAAAGAGGAAAGGGTTGCAACCTTTTATAGCCATGTGGAGGTGTTCCTTCTTCTTGGTTTTGTCAATGTGGGATTCAAGCCAAGGCATTGAAATGCCTTGACCTTGAGGCTCTATTCACAGTTTATTTTTTT